>CALNVZ010000218.1:11085606-11115040 GCA_940671915.1 Paracentrotus lividus
CAGTTGTACTGAGGTATTTCCAGAAATAAAACACCTTGTATAAAAAAATTATATACGTTTTAAAAAGTGGTCCTTAACTTTTTTTGAGTACTGTATATATATACATATACAGTGGTGGCCAAAATTATTAGAACACCTGAACCTACACAAAGTCTCTGGGATTATCAATGCCCTAGTTCATTTGCCGAAATCAAATTTAAGAAATCTTTTGTGTGCCATGAGCTTTTCATTACTTTTTAGCATAGGGTCTTACGTATATGTTGATACAAAATTTATATAGTTTCAACCGTCTGGTAATGCGCAGCATTAAAAATAGTTGCGCTATGCGCTTTTAGTTTCCCCATAGACCTGTGTGTTAAACATGTAGTCCAAATGCAAAAAAAGTAAAATGCCCATTACATATGCCGATTGCTCAAAAAGTATTTGAGTTAAAAGTATGAAACTTAGCAGACTTATTTATTCTAATGTACCTCAAACACATGCTAAGTTTCACAAAATTTGGTCAAATAGGTAGGGTGGATTCGCCCCACCCTTGGTGGTGAGATGACCAAAATAACCATGCCCACTGAAAGTAAAGACTTTTTTTTTTCATTAAATGAAGACACTCCTCGTAAATGTATATTTTTTAAAAGGAAATTTCATGAGCAGTTCAAATATGTTGAAATATTAAGGGCATTGGAACGGGAGACTTGAATAGGGGCACTGAATTAAAAATTTTGGGCCCCTCAAAAATAATTTTAAAATCCCCACTTAAGATGTAACTACCTCACGCTGTGTTGTTATGCATGCCATTTTTGACATCCTCAGGAAATTTCCTTTCATAATATATATACTTTTTAGGGAGAGGCTTAAAATGTTTTACATTATGACAATTTGATTCTGAAAGGGGCAAGATTTTTAAATTTTTCAATTGGTGGTGTAACACAAAAAAGGGCGACTTGGGGGCGAGTTCCCAAAGCATGGCTTTATTATTTAGTTTTTAAAGCATAATGATGATATTCAGAGACATTCCAACCATTTTAAAGGTATGTAAATGGTCAACCGAGCAAAAATTACTAAAATCATTTAAATATGCTTGGTGTTCTAATAAATTTGGCCACCACTGTATATCACCAAAATTATCCAAAAAGGAGGATAGCTCTGGGGAACTTTGATTTGAGCTACGTCTACTATTATTCACCCCCCCCCCCCCAATTTCTCTTTATATATATATAAATATATATATAAAGAGAAATATATATATATATATATATTAATAATATCTAATTTTACTTTGTTTTTGTTCACTCTATGTCTGATCTCTTGACAAAGGAACAGGGTGCCGAAAATTTGAGAAAATAAAATCTTTTGTTGGATATACAGCATGACGTTCTTCACTAATGTGTTATTTGTATGTATTACAATCCAACACGTGGAACTATCACTTAATTTTAATATATATATATATAATTTTAGTGTAAGGGAATACATGTACAACAGCCGATGGGCAACTCTTTTTTTATTTAAATTTGAAAGAAATGGGTGAAGAGAATAATAGTTGACGTAGCTCAAATCAAAGTTCCCCACAGCTATCCTCCCTTTTTTTGGATAATTTTTTGGTGAGATCGAAAAAATGTCTCTGCCGGGAATCGAACCCGAATATATATATATATATATATATATATATATAAAGGAAACAATAAATTGGTGAGGTTGAGAATCTGTTTATCTGACGGTCAATTGGATCGGGTCCGCCCTGGCCACTAACCAGTCTCTGTGGTCTAGTGATTAAGGCACCGGCGTTCAAAGCTGGAGGCCCGGTTTCGATTCCCGGCGGAGACATTTTTTCGATCTCACCAAAAAATTATCCAAAAAGGGAGGATAGCTCTGTGGAACTTCGATTTGAGCTACGTCAACTATTATTCTCTTCACCCATTTCTTTCAAATTTAAATAAAAAAGAGTTGCCCATTGGCTGTTGTACGTATATTCTCTTACACTTATATATAATATATATATAAATACAGTTGTGGCCAAAATTATTAGAACACCTGAATGTACACAAAGTCTATCGGATTATCAATGCCCTAGTTCATTTGCCGAAATAAGCTTAAAGTTATCGTCTGTGTGCCATGAGATTTCAAGACTTTTTAGCATAGGGTCTTACGTATATTTTGATACCAAATTTATATAGTTTCGACCATCTGGTAATGCGCAGCATTAAAAACAGTTGCGCTATGCGCTTTTGGTTTCCCCATAGACTTGTGTTCTAAACATGTAGTCCAAATGCAAAAAAAAAAGTAAAATGCCAATTACATATGCCGATTGCTCCAGAAATGTTTGAGGTAAAAGTAAGAAACTTAGCAGGCTTATTCATTTTAATATACCTCAAATACCTGCCAAGTTTCAGAAAATTTGGTCAAATGGGGAGGGGTTGATTCGCCCCCTCCCTTGGTGGTGAGATGACCAAAATAACCATGCCCATTGAAGGTTAAGACTATTTTCATTTCATGAGCAATTCAAATATGTTGAAATATTAAGGGTCAGAGGAAGAGGGGACTTAAATGGGGGCCGCTAAACTAAAAATTTGGGGCCCCTCACATATAATTAAAACAATTCCCACAGAACATGTTAGTACTTCACCCTATCGTATTGTGAATGACATTTTTGACATTCTCATAAAATTTCATTTAAGAAAATGTATACTTTTGTAGGGAGAGACTTGATATTTTTAACGTTATGACACTTTGATCCTGATATGGGCAAGATTTTTTAGATTTTGCAATTGGTTACGTAACACCAAAAAAAAGGCGAGTTGGGCGCGAGTTCCAAACGCATGACTATGTTATTTAGTTTTTAAAGTATAATAATGACCTTTGTAGACATTCCAGGCATTTTAAAGGTATTCATATTGTCAACTGAATGAAAACAACTACAATCATTTAAGTTTTTACTTGGTGTTCTAATAATTTTGGCCACCACTGTATATATATATATATATATATATATATATATAACACATTTAAGCTGCAGCTTACCAAACATGTCAAGGGCTTCCGCTGTGAATAATAATCAAAAAGAATGCGAAATTATTTCTTTGAGCTGAAGCAATAATGTAAACATATCTGTTAAGAATATGCATACTTAATTTAGGATCGAGGACATTTCTTATGCAAAACCCTCATATACTAAGCAGTAATTGGCATCTCGTATTCGTTATAATCTCCTTGGTTATTTGCAATCATTATAACAAGTTAGAACTATATCAAAGTTGATGGATGACGGATGGAATTGCTGTTCCAACTTACGAGCTGTATATGCTACGATTTTAGCTCGGCTCCTGCTGTTGCCAACGTCATTTACAGCAAGTACTGTTACGCTGTAGAGAGTATAGCTTCTAAGCTCGTTGACCGTCAAAGTCGGAGTCACTATTGCTTCCTTTATCTGGCAATTTTTTTCAAACTCGCTGACACTGAGACAGTAGGAAACAGTGAAGGTCATCGGCAAACCGCCATCTTGTCCAGGTGTCCATGAGAGAGTAAGGGACGACTCGGAGAAGCTGACGACAAGCAAGTCCTGCGGAGGATCCGGGTAACCTGGTCAGAAACATTAGGAAATCAACAAGGTTTCTTCCAGACAGACACAATAACTTATGATATATATTGCTTCTATAATCCGTTTTAACAAGATGTCTAGACAGTTTTCGTTACAGATTGTCTAGCTTCAAAGTATATAGATCTATAGCCCATCATCAACGCTGTAAAGAAGAATAATGAAAAAAAAAGACATTAAAAAAATCATTGTGTCACAATGTCAGTTTTTAATCACAATACAGAGACTATCGGCTTTTACATTTTAAGATGTACCTGTACATTTCCGTCACTTAATATATATTATTTCTTACAGTTTCCTGTGACTTGAATGGTGATAGAATCCGATCCAAGTGTGTTTGTGGCCGTGCATGAATAGTTTCCAAACAATTTCTGATGGACTGTAAACGAGAGTACACTTTCCACGCGCCCATGATTAGCACTGGAAGGCAATGTCTCCTTGATGGCAAAGCCGTCATCATTAACAATCAGTGATTGGTTGGAAGTTGACCACGTGAGCATTAATGACGTCGAAGGATTAGCGTCAACGACACATGAAAGCCTCGCTACAGTGCCTTCGTTTGCTTGTAAAGATGTTTGACGATCAATATTTGGAGGATCTGTTAATTATGAGACAGAATAATGGAATATGTAAATTCTACACGAAGAGATCGGCACCGAAAGTCCATGTTTGTCATACGACGTAACGCCCTTAACATGTATCAATACAGGACATAATATAATTATGTATAATAATTCTTCACGGTAATATGATATATTTTTAATCGTAACCTTGCTTACATTGTACTGTTATTTGTGTCGCCGTCTGTGATCGTCCAATGTCATTACGAGCTTCACACCGGTATACACCGGTGATATTGCGCTGAACATACGAGAAGAACAACATGGATGATCCTGTTCCATTCGATATAGACGAAGTACCTTCTTTGTCAACTCTTAGCCACGAGACAGTCGGTGAAGGAAAGCCATTTGACCGACAGAGGATGGAGGCATCCCTGTCACCTTCCCGCCAGGGAGCGGACGGCGATTGTGTCAGTACGATGTCAGAAGGCGGATCTATCAAGTTATAGAATAAAACTATTATTATTTTCTTTTATTAAAAAAAAATCCAGCTGCAATGTCATTCTATCGATTTATTTCCACTAAAGGGATAAATATTGAAATCAAAGATTCATTGAATTATTGTAAATTTAATAGTAGGAAATGAAAAAGTCAATGTTCACTTAGGTGTAGCAGCCCCCCCCCCCCCTCATGAATCATTATATTTCTTATATAGTTCTCCCGTTTCCACAACTTGTCAGAGTTTACATATCATATGAGCAAAATTTTGTACAAAATGCATTTGTAGGCTAACTCAGTCGGCAGTAATCATTCAAAAGTTGAGTCAATGAACACAGATGTATCATTATTGGCTAACATGGTTCAGCACTTCGACTGAAAAATCTTTATTGCACATGGTACGGATCCTGATCAGTTAAGAGTGAGTATCTCGTCCGTCTGTGTCATTAAACATTCAAAGGATTCTATTTTTAGCACGTATCCATGGCTACCAGATTTTGCTATCGATCAAGTTACAAAATTGGTTAAGACGTCAAACTTTGAAAATTTGGAAAATGTCCGTCCGTAACAACTGATCAGGCTCTCCAATGATCACGTACATCGTATCGATGAAGTGCAATTATCAGAACATAGATCTTCATCAGTCGATCTGCAAGATAGGGTGGTCATATTTCTACAACACTGTGTAATTATCTGGAGACCCGCGTCTTCCAATGCACTCGGAATGCCTTGTCTATCGAGGCGAAGGGTTTCACTTAACAAAGATGAATTCGTTGCTATTGTAGAAGGATGCAGGGAAGAAGTTTCCAGAAGATAACGGGACTGATGATAATATGGAGAGATCCCTGGTAACTGGTCCGAGCACGCCACAATCAAAGGAATGCTTGAGTTGAGGGATACACTGGAAGAACAATCAATTTTTGGTAGGCGTTGCGAGCACTCTGTAAATGGATGGGAACGTGGCAAAAAGAAATTTATCACAATTATGATCATATCAAAAGTATTTTTGGGCTAATTTTAAACGATTGCTACACGAAAAGTGTAATAATTAAAATACAATTGAAATAAATTAATTCATACTCTTTGTAGAGGAGACCGGGGACAATTGTATCACTTTTTTTGTTGTTGCAAATTTGACTTATCAACTCTATTATAGCTAAATACTTGCTTAAAACTAAATAAAACGAAATATGCCTATCTTAGCTCGACATGTGAATAGGTTTGGGTTCGGTAAAACAATTTATTTTTTAAGCTATTATCATTTCAAAACAAGAGGTCAAGTGTTATACAATTCCCCCTAAACACAGGCAATTGTAACACACATATGGGGCCATTGTAACTCATGAAATTGTAACAATTTTGTTTTTCTTTAGCAGAGCTATGCATTTGACAGATCCAAGATTTAAACAACATTAACCACATAAACTGATTATAATAAAACATAACAATGCTTAACTCATTTCCATTATATTTTCCACTTGCTATATGCATGGTATGAGATAACTGCGGCAGTGTACGCGCTGTGTTCGGGCTGTTGCAGCCCCGGGGCTAGGTATGGGGCAAAGGTACTTTGTTAACACGTTGTTACAATTGCCCCTGTGGAGGGCGACCATATTTGGAGAGATTTTTTTTCTATCTTAGCTAAGGTATTCATCGTTGAAACTTTAGCAAAATACAGGCCTAAGAACAAATTGTTCATATTGAACATATTGTGCTATTGTTCCTTTTCTTCTCTTAAATTAAATTAATTCATTTTTTTGATATGCGCTATACAAGAATTGTTCAATATTATTATTATTATTATTATAATTTCTAAATAAATAAAAATGACAGCCATAGCTAAACCACATATTTGTCCAAAAGAAAAACTTTGGGTGGTGTGAGATATTACTTTCCTGCTAAAAAACCCCGATTTCTTTTGCTGTAGATAGTTCCACGAACCATTAAACCTTCTTACACTCAAACAGTATGTGGAGTGATGAAATGCGCATGCTCTGTACACAGGTTAAGTTTGTAGCGTGTTTCTGCAAGGAATGGGAGCCTCTGTTACAATTGCCCCTGTTACAATTGTCCCCGGTCTCCCCTATACATGTATATGCATTTTATTACTGTACCTCTCAGCTTAAGCTCAATTGACAACGATTTGGTATCTTCAACAGTTGACACTTTACATATGTAGCTCCCGATATCTGAAAGTTGGGTGTTGTCAATATTTAAGGTCATCCATCCAGTGCCGCTAGACCCAGAAACGGATAACCGATGGTTTGATAGCAATGTTGTAGTTGTACAATCTGTCCCTCTACAAGTTCCGATTTCCTTGTTTGCATGAGAAATCCACCTGCCAGGATTGAGGGGTTGGTTTGCAGGAGAGAATGAGCATCTGAGCTCGGATGATTCACCGACGAAAGTAGCAACTGGACCGTTTCCCCAAACTCTCAACCCTACAGTGTCTGCGAAGTATCCTTATTTTGGATAAGGAGAATGGGCATATGACTGTGATTTCAATGATGAATAAATTACCCTCCTTTTTCTATTTCTAGGTTCCATTCTCTGTTCACGATAGATTATTTTTTAAATCATATAACTACGGAAAAGCTATATTTATGAAGGGTGTGTGTGTGTGTGTGTTTGTGGGGGGGTGATATCCCCCAAAGATCTCGGCCCCTGTGAGTAGTCTGCAAGCACAGACTCAATTTGACACAGATTTCAGCCTAGAGTACGTGGAGGCCAGCCTCCAATCTCACTGTCTGCCTTGGTGAGAGAAGCTACAGTACACAAGTGAGTGTAGTTCTTTACCTCAGACCCTACTAAGCGAACACCATATGGCCCATACTGAGTTTGTATGCATCGCAAGTTCGTACAAAGCTATTGTGCGATCCGCATCAGGCAAAAAGATTCCACAACCGGGCACAATAGCTTTGTACGAACTTGCAACGCATACAAACTCAGTCTTCGTAGCAGAATATGGGTTTGTGCATGCAAACTACTCTGTGAGGCCGATCGTCAAGAAATTAAGCTTTTTTTTAAACATTATGATAACGTATGTAGGCCTATTTACAGTGGCGGATCCCGGATTCGATGACGGGAGGGGGGAGGGCAAAATTGGATTTTGAGATTTTGGTACATTAATTTTTTTCCTGTCAAACCGAGCAAGCAAAAAGGTACATCGAAATTTTTTTTCATGTCACGCTGGCCGAGCAATAAGAGGCAGATCAAGTAAGTAATCACATATCAACCATAGGTGTACATCAATGGGGTCCATCGGTCAATTTTTCCCAATTTCCCATTAGGGCATTTTCAAATTAAAAAAAAAAAGTCATTGTTTTATGAATTTTGAATGTACTTTTTTAAACAGAATTATTATGCATTTCACTGCTTTGATATTTAAGAATTTTAGCTTGAATGCAGTGATAAATCAAGTGTTAAAAGTTAAATATTACTGAATTTTTACTTTGCCTAACGTTTTGTCATGAAAGGTCCTGTAACAAGCTAGGACAGTCCAGAATATTTAGTGGGAAGAAGTTTTACTCCGAGGATGAGAGGTGTGTACTTCCGGGTTTGGCGGATCTGACCTCGTGTTAATTGTGGCTTTGCAATTTAAATGCCTTTTAACACGTGCAAACGGATTTTGTTGATATTTCAGATATAATTTCACTCTTTTCTGTTCTGATTTGTAGATGGTAGCCCCCCCCCCCCCAAAAAAAAAAATGATAATAAAATAAAAATAAAAAAAATTGCAGACTAATGTCACGTTTACCTTTCTAGTCGGAATTGGGATTGCACGTAAAACCGCATTTTAAAAAAATGATTAAATTCCTCTTTTAATTCGTTAAAATGATTGGAAATATGAAATTGTACAGCATTATCGTTTTAAACTGAATGACCTTTCCAAGGAGATATTACATTGTGTTCCTGAGGAACGTACAAAAAAAAATACTGTTTTTCTGGACATTCGAATTCATCAAAATTTCCACTCGCGCTTCGCGCTCGCCTTTCCCCCATATTACCAAAATATACATTATGGGGATTCTAACCACCAAAACTTCAATTTAAATTGATTTTATTTAACATTACATTTTTTACATTTCAAGTTGACCTGAAACTAAGGGGCACTAAATTGATCTTGAACAACGGGGCGCCGTCAAATACCACCACTTTCACAGGCCTTTGTTTATTTGTAATAAAAAAAAGTTTATATCAGTAACTCGCAGTAATATGTTCAATTGTACCATTTCCCCTTTATTTCAGCGCTAAGGATGAAATACAAAATCATAAATTATTACTTACTTGATAGAAATAAACATGGTAGGAGGCACAACCCACATATGGTGTGAAAATCCATTATCGAGCTTTGAGAGAATACTGACGGTCGGTTTTCTAACTTGAAATTTCCTTACCTCGCTCTCTTCTGTAGTTTGCGCATTCATTGACAGGCAATTTATAGATTATGATAATGTAATACATCATCTCCATTATGTGAGCGTGCAACATGGCTGATAGAAAGTGAGAGAATAAAACAATTGAACAGCATTGATTGGATTATTTTTAATGGCACTTTTGATGTAAGTGTAAGTACAGCATTTTGCAATAAATACAATAGCAATGTGAAGTGGATGACCATCTGAAGCTATAGATAGAAAGAGGGAAGTGTCAGTCAAAGTACTGTCAAACATACAACATAACATTAAAACGGAATGTATCGTGATTGTAATTGCATTGACGCTCCAGCGACAATGCCATGTTATCGTTCAATATTCCTATTCCGCCATCTTCTTTTTCTTCTTTTTCCGCAAAAAGCCATTCTTTAACACATGATCTTTGTTTACCTTCAAGCTGTCAACTACTCGTCTCAATTCGTTTCAACTTCGTAGCATGTCACCATGATCCACTGTTGATCTTGACATTTCAATTCCATACATCATCTCGTGACGTCCATGCTTTTGTCATTTTCGCCATATGAAAGCCATTCTTCAACTTCAATATCTCAATCATCCTAGATGCTACAAACTTCTAACACAAATTCATTATGTTGTCCATGAATTCACCTTTCAAATGCATCCAACAACTTTTTAATTCAAAACCATCTTCATATTTTAAATTAATTTCAAAAATCAACTCCGTTATGAATTGAAAAATTGTGACTAAAAACACGCCAAAATAGCTATAACTTTCTTAAATCAATTTCATTTTGCTTCAAATTTTCAGGTTATGTTATTCCAATGAATGTGTACACACTCCACATGTTTCACGCTCCAATAAATACGCAAAATGCAAATAGCGCCCTCTAAAGTTTCAAAATTTGGCTAAAATCCAAGAGGCTGCATCTGCGTTGTGCCTTGTTAAAACCGTACCCTTTTTTGGATTTAGGTAGTTCAGATTATGTACTTTCCAGCAATGTAAAGAAAAATATATCGATTCATTGACCAAATTGCTCAAAAATGTTGTACAAAATAAAAAATTATCGATACCAGGAAAACAAGTTTCACTTCCCCTAAAAGAGCGAATATTCAATCTAGCGGCTTGAAACTTGGCAGGCATATGTATCAATACATTTCACAACTATCTGCCAATTTTTGTAAAATTTGATGACGTCATCAAAAAGTTATGGACAAAAAATAGCGAATTTATAATGGATTACGTAACAAAGCATTACGTCATTGTCGTTCAATATTTGCTTCTGAAATTGACATCACAATGACCGCATTGAATTTGCCTTTTCATTGATACCAAATATAATATAGGTTGTCACAGAAAATTTCGAGTAAATCCAGTTTTTGTAGAAACCATTTTAATCAGCTTGCTTCATAATCGCGAAATCGAGAAAGCCACGAGTGCTCAGATTACTATAGAACGCCGGGGAGGAAAAAGGATTTTTTTTTTGTAGGAGCCATTATACCCGCTTGCCTAATAATTGCAAATTTGACAGAACAATGTGTACGCCGGATAGTATGGAAAGTGAAGTTTTCAAAATTGCACTGTAGTACACAAACCGTATTCGTTTAACACACAGATCTTGTATAGTTATGTAAAGCCTACTTCCGTTTCCCAATATATTTCAAAATATACATTTAAATTTAATAGTCCTTGAAATCTTTTAGTCTAGGCGTCAATGCACGCACATCGTTCATGTCAACGATTGCAGTTCTAGTTTTTAAATGTTTCTGTTTCTGGTAATACTAACAGGTGAAACGTACCAAAGACGATGCCAATTCAACTGAGGAAGACCACAAACAGTGAAATGTTCAACATAGCATGAGAGGTAAATTAGCCTAAAATTAGCCCCCAGATGTTGTGTGCCAAGTTTCATGAAAAAACTCTCAGTAGAATTAACACAAATCATCAATGAAATTAAGCCGAATGTCAATTTTGTTAAAATTTTTATTTCCTCTCAATTGACATTGTGTACAATCTCAATCTTTTTTTCTTTTTTTTGTTTGTTGGGGGGGGAGGTGTCATTATTTAACAGCTTCTGCTGTTAAATTTTGATTTTCGAGGAATTTATCTCACAAAATTATCAATGGCGATTTCTACTGATAAAAAAATAGTTTCGCTTCTAAAATCGGGCCGTTAAACAGCTAACTATTCCATAATTGTTTTCGTTTTTAATGAAGAATTTATTTCCCGACGTTATCGATGGCGAATTCTTAAAAAAAAAGAAAAAAAGTTTCGTTACTAAAATCAGGCCTTTACCACGCTATAACTAAATATTTATTTCCGCAATTGTTTTCGTTCCGTCTTTATTTCGTAAAGAAATTGTTTCGAAACATTATCAGCGGCGACTTCTTCCGGTAAAGAATAAGTTTCTTTTCTAAAATTGGGTCGTAATCACTCAATAACTAAATAATTAATTCCGCAATTTTATTCGTTCCGTATTTATTTATGAAAGAAATTATTTAAAAGCATTATCAGCGAAAATTAATATTTATCGGAAGATTAACAAGTCGCCGCCGGTAATGTGTCAAAATAACTTCTTCATGAAATAAAAGCGGAGTGGATACACACAAAAAACAAGAACTAGTTTCCAGATGAGTAAAACCCGTTTGCTACTCTTCTAGGCGAGTGCTTTTATTCGTATATCACGTATTTTTACTTCAGAATCTGTGTTTCTGTTAAAAGTACACACCCGCTCTTCCAGAACATGTAAAGTTAATAAGGGATACTCAAGAAAAAAAATTATTGAGTATAATAATTTTTTTTCTTGAGTATCCCTTAGTAACTTTACATGTTCAGTTGCGTAAAACAATTGTGCAAGTGAGTTTCTCTTCAACTTGGTACGGCTTGGTGGATGATCGGGTGAAAACACTAACAATCAAGTAAAGTGAGAATTGCTGAGAAATTCTATATAGCCTGTAATTCACTAGATGAGTAAACTACGACACGTCTTCGTATACGTCTAAAGTCTCGTGAAAGTCTTTGAGACTAATTTTACTGGCTATGCGGTAGTTTTACATGTTGCGCCCGGTACGCCTACTCGGATCACGAGTACGGACATCGACACTGCACACGAGGTATGTTCTACGCGTACGTACGTAATGTGTAGCGGAACGGAGATCGAGAGCGGAGAGCCTGCATGCTCTTATTGTCTTTGGGTGAGTCCTATTCCTTTTTGTTTGTTTGTTTGCCTGTTTTTATAATGATATTTGGAATGTTCCGATGATATACATCGTCTGATAACACTAACAGCTAGATTACCATGCATGGATTTCCCATTACTTTGTCAGTCATGTACACAGTTTTAGTATGTCAAATTAAAAATACTCGATTAGGTGCGTTTTCAAAGTAGCGTTATTGAGTGAAAGCACTCATGGATGTGTGTCACTATATTGTCAAAAATACTTGGATATTTGAATGTGATCACTCATATATGCAAGTTCTCCTTTTTTGTGTGTATGATTATGGAATTAGTTATTTAGTCAAGGGTGATAACGGCCCGTTTTTAAAAGCGGAACTTATTCTTTATCGGAACAACTCGCCGCTAATACTTACACTACGTCGATGGACGGGCGGATTTAATTGCGGAATCAACAACTGAACAGCAATGGCGATTCTACCCTCCCCCACCACCACCCTTGCCCTTTCCATTTCCCCGGCTTCGCCACAGATTATTTCAGTTTTGGACTAACGAACCTTATTTCATTTTCGGAATAACGAAACTTTTTTCTATTTTCAGACTAAGAAACCTTTATTCTATTTTCGGAATAACGAACCTTATTCCATTTTAGGAATTACAAATCTTTTTCTATTTTTGAAATAACGAACCTTTTCTATCTTCGGAATAACGAACCCTTTTTTTTTTCTATTTTCTGAATAACAAAACTTTTTCTATTTTCGGAAAAACGAACCTCATTCTGTTTTCGGAATAACAAACCTTTTCTATTTTTGGATATAACAAAAGTTCGGAACGAACCTTTTTTTATTTTCGGAATAACGAACCTCATTCTATTTTCCGAATAACAAACCTTTTATATTTTTGGATATAACAAAAATTCAGAATAACAAACCTTTTTTATTTTCGGACTAACGAACCTTTTCTATTTTCGGACTAACGAACCTTTTCATTTTCGGAATAACGAACCTTCAGAGTAACAAACATCACCCCCCCCCCTGCGGACTATCGGACCCGCGGACTAACGGACCCGCGGACTATCGGGATGACCCCGTATACACTGTATACCGGTTTTCGATATGGTGAAAAAAACTGAAGAAAACGGAAGAAAATGTAAAAACGGCAATATCCGCGATCTCCGCATCTAGGATCCTTCCAAAAGGGACCAAGAAGGAGATAGAATAAGGGGAAGGGAGAAAAGAGGGAGACCGATCAAGAGAGAGTGAGAAAGAGAAAGACAAGAACATGTTGAGAGAGAGTGAGAGATAAAGAGGGAGATGGAGAGAGGGGGGGGGGGGGGGGGGACATTAAGAAAAAGGGTCTAGCGGACAAGATCCGCGTGAACAGCAGATATGGTACGTCCTTCGCTTCGCTGAGGGACAAAAATAGAGAGAGGGAAAAATAAAAAGAAAATGCTGACAGAGAGAGAGAGAAAAAAAAGAAAATGGTCCAGCAGACAATATCCGCGGGGAACAGCAGATATTGTCCCTTGCTGAGGGTCCAAGAGTGAGAGAGAGAGAGAGTAAGAAGAAGGATGAAAGAGGAGTTAGAGCGGGAAAATTATGAAAGAAAATTTAAAAGCGGATAATATCCGCGGAAATCGCTGATATGGTCCTTCACTTTCAGCCAGCAGACTAGCCCCGGGACGCCGCCACGAAGTGGCGGCGTCCTGAAGTAAACATATACATTATGATCCGTTTTCACCGTTTTCACACACACACAAAAAATTACACACAAATTTATCAAAAATAAAACATATAAATACAACGACACTTACCTAAGCATACATCCCGGCAAAATTTAAAGAAAATAACACACATTAGCACCCAGAATAAGATGATTTCCTTTGGATTTCCGTCATGCCCAGAAATTTGTCCTATCCGCCATGTTGATTAAGCTGGTAGTATTATTAGTATCGTGCGTAGCCTTTGATCAAGAAGTTCATTTTGTAGGCCCTATAGTTTTTAAGTTCCATTTCGAAAAAGAGGCTGATGCAAGAAAAATGTGCTCAAAAACTAAAATAACAAATAATTCATGACTAATCATGTAAGTAATCTCATTTGTTTTGGTTAATTACCACGTAATGGAATAAAAACATAATTATTTTTGTAATGACTTGTCTAAAGGCTAACGATGGCAATATCCATGACGCATGCGTATTACAAAGACAAAAACTTCAATACGAATTGTTTTAGGCCTACTGAAGAAGTCTGGAGATTTTGACCCCCAAATATCATATGATACAAAGAATCAACAAAGACGATAGTGTTCCGGGCTGATTTGTAAGTATATATTGAAATAATATATACGGTATTTTAATGACAAGGATTTAAGTTATTGCCCGGAAAAGCTGGGGAAAACAGACTTCACATCGCCGTTAAATGTCAATAAAGCGTAGCCCGCACACTTCGTGTCACTTATTGTCACTTCACTTCTTTCATCGTTCGTGACAATAAATTGTCATTGTCATTTGTCATTGTCATTGTCATTGGCTAGTCGTAGTAACCAGCAGACCAAATCTGCTGACGGACAAGATCTGCGGTATAAACTACCGCAGATTTGGCCCTCTTCGAGTCAAAATCTGCAGCGCATGGGCGATATCTGCGCGCAGGTATCGTCTGGTCGTCACTATCTGCGGACCGGTCAGAACCGCTATCACACCGGTGGGGTGGGGAATTCCCATATGTGGGAATTCCCAAAGAGTTACTATGTTGCGCAATCCATACACAGCTTCTTCGAGCTTCTCTAGCTCTCTAGCTAGCTAGCTAGCTAGCCCAAATGCTGAGCACATATATCTGCAAAAAGGCTCTACATGTAGGTCTACGTACAGTTAATTTCTATGTGCGGTTAAAACGCTCTGAACCTCAACGGATCAACTTCTCATTCTTTTGATATATTTCGCAGTTTTCTGTAACAGAAATGCAAGTCAGGTGCACGCAAATTTCTTACTGATTTGGAGCCTGTAAAAACGGTAAAAACTGATAGATCTAACAGTTACAACATAAGCCCTCGCGGAAATCACGGTGCTCCGCAGGTCATCTGTGACCAATCTCGCGTTGTACGAGGTAACCTTTCGTTCTCGTGCACATGACAGCTCTGGATTGTTTGTCAGGGGCTGACAGCCATCAGCAGGTAAATAATTTAGAACTTGTTAATGCAGTTAGAAATCTATATTTTCATTTTCATTAATTAGAATTAGTTAGTATTGATCTATTTCCCAGTAACTTAATTGGCAATTTATACAGTCCCGACTGAGACTGTAGCACTAGCAGTAACGTTAGACCTAACGTTAACAGTTAGAATATAGAATTTTAAAAAAAGGGGGGAAAAAAAAAAAAAAAAATGGATTAGGCCTACTGTCGGGGAAAAAATAATTCAGAATATAGGGCAGTTCCAAGGTAACGGAGTGACATTCAGAAGCAACATTTCAGCAATCAAACAAGTTTATCATCTATACTAGGGTCTACTTTAATCTTACAAAGAAATGGTTCATGACAAAAGCTGATGGTACCCTCTTTTCAAAAATAAAATGATAATTTTTTTTTATAGTGATCCTCTTAATTAATGAGATATGAATATTCATAATCATGGTTACGGAGTGACGCAAAATGGACATGCATATTTGAGCAGAAAACATTTAGCTTAAACTCTGTGAAATTTAAATGGCTACCCCGGTATCACAATTTTGAGTTATTGATTGGATTCTACATGTATGTTATTAGAGGTGGGCTATAGAGGGGTAAAAAAAAGAGTCATGTTTCAGAACCAAGTTTGTGCCATCTTATTTGAAGCAGCTTGTTGTCCTGATTGATATGCCACCAATTTTAAGAAAATCGGGTGAAAATTGAGACAGTGCGGGTCAAAAAACGATTTTGAGGGGGCGTGGCCAAAATATGCTGAGTCATCGTTTTTCAAAAATTGAAAAAGCTGTAATTCTTTTATTAAAAGGGCTATAAAGATGATTCTGGTGTCTATTTATATGTTTATCAGCCTGATCTAAATCCAATGGCAGTGTCAAAATTGCAAATAGTGGTGAAGAAAATACTAAAAAGGGGGAATTATAGTTTTAACCCTTTAATTACCGGTAGGGTCTCTGAGGGTACCCCTAGACAAATTGCGTTGCCCAATCAAAACTGCCGCGTTTTCAGTAATGTCGTTTCATGTCTCTTTTTTGTCCAGTCTTACGGATCATTTGACACCAAGTTTATTGAAATCGGACATTCAATGAGAGAATTAATTGACCTTTCGTTGCCAAAGGTCGGACCAAAATTTGAGATTTTTGACATTTTTTGTGCAAAACCAATGGCAAGGTCAAGTTTCTTATTTTACTCTACAAATCACAGGTAAATCATTCTTTAGACTGGTTCTAGTATTCATTGAGAATTAAAATTGATCCAGATAATGATTTGAAGTATCAGAAGGTCTACATCTATAGTAATTCCTATGTATTTCATTGTTTTTATGAATTTCTTATGTATTCTATTGTTTTTATTCTTACATGTATATATCTATGTTTTTAATTGTTTTAGGAATTTTAATACTTCGGGCCTTCATTTTGATTTATTTTCATTCTCAATGAACAATAAAAACAGTCTAAAGAATAATTTACCTCTGATTTATAGAGTAAAATAGGAAACCTGACTTTGCCATTGGATTTGTACACAAAATGACAAAAATCTAGAATTTCTGTTTGACCTTTGACCACGAAAAGTGAAGTAACTCTCCCGTGGAAAGTCTGATTTCAATATACTTGGTGTCAAAAGATTTGTAAGAATGTAACAAAAAGAGGCATGAAAAAAAAAAACATTACCCAAAAACGCGGTGGTTTTGATTGAGCAACACAATTTGTCTAGGGGTGCCCTCAGAGACCCTACCGGTAATTAAAGGGTTAAAACTATAATCTCCCTTTTTCAGTACTTTCTTCACAACTATTTACAATTTTGACACTGCCATTGGATTTATCAGGCTGATAAACAAATAAATAGACACCAGAATCATCTTTATAGCCCTTTTATTATTTTAATAAAAGAATTACAGCTTTTTCAATTTTTGAAAAACGATGACTCAGCATTTTTTGGCCACGCCCCCTCAAAATCGTTTTTTGGCCCGCACTGTCTCAATTTTCACCCGATTTTCTTAAAATTGGTGGCATATCGATCAGGACAACAGCTGCTTCAAATAAGATAGCACAAAGTTGGTTCTGAAACATGACGTATTTATAGCCCACCTCTAATGTTATTCTAGGTATAATATGCCACCTTGCATAAAAAAATTGGTTGAATATTTTGTTAATTATAACTTAAAACTTGAACCCATGTCCGGTTACGGAGTGACTGTTACGGAGTGACATCTGATTTCCCGGTCTTTTTCGTGAGGAGAAATGCATTATAAAGAAATATTAATACCAAAGTTTGTTGGAGTAGGCCTAGTCCATGATAATTACATTTAGCCAAAAAAATTGGCAAAAGTGACTAGACTAGATATAAGAATTAGAGGCATTTAAAGCCCCATAGTCCCAAACGTAAGTTTGGGTCTGATCAATTATTCAGCGCAAGAATAGTGAATCGCAATTTAAAAAAACTTGAATGATTGGTTGTATTGTAAAGAAGCCTTTGTGGTAATTTCAGATCCTAATTTGCATTTTCAAAGGCACAGCGGCACATTAAAATTTCAACTCCATGTCCTGTTTTGCTTGGAACTGCCCAACAGTCTTTTCAAATGATATGTACACTGCCCTCCAAAAGTTTGGGTACGGGCCTACACCTGATGTCAGCTCTGTTTTGGATCATTTTGAGGCATTTTATGTCCAGTATTTCAGTCCAAATGATGTTTAAGTACAAAAAATACATGCCTAATGCAACCAATATACTTCACGAGTACCACGCCAAGTCTCCTTGGAATTTAGAAATTACTCAAAGATATGCAAAAAGTGTAAAAACGTGGTTTTGCTCTAATTCATTCAATTATTGAAAAAAGAAGATATCTCGGCTAATAATGGTCCGATCAATGTAAAATTTTGCATGGATGTTGAGGCACATGTAATATAACCCTGTAGATCTACTCTTTGTTTCTATTTTGAGACAACACTTTATTGATTATGCAAATTTATGCAAATTAAAGGTCTATTTTTAGAAATTTATCAATACTTTGTTTTAAAATTTGCTATGACAAAATTATGATTAAAAAGTTGGACTTTCTCATGAATTTCTTTGTATTAATTCTTTTGTTTTATTACTTTCTCTTGTTTTCGATTGTTTTTATTTTTATGTATTTCGTAATATTTGTGGCTCTTTTGTGTTTCTGAAATGTACCTTGATTGATTACAAAATATACAAGATGATGCTGATAGCCTTTTAGATGCAATTACGAGTGTTGTAGAGCAATTCAGGTGATGGTGCGATCAGTAGGCCTGCACAAATGGGCAATAATGGAATTTTTCGATATTTTAAAACTTTCCTATTTACATGTCAAAACAATGGTTTCTTACTTAATAACTTTATATAAAGACTGAATTTTGACTGTTCTGACTGGGGGAGGGGTCTCTGCCAATTTAACCAACTATAAAACATCCATGACTGCCGCGCAACCGCTACCAACCCCAAATATGCCTTTTGGTGACTTTGTACATGTATTGTTCTATTAAGAATACTGCCCATTTTGCTGTTAGGTGATACAACATTGCATTATTGCATGTCAGACCTATTAGAATGTAAGACAATATTTTGCTTTCATTTCAGAAACAGAAAAGAGCCGAAAGCATTATAGAAATGCATAAAAATAAAAATGATCGAAGACGATAGAAAGTGATAAAACAAAAGAATACAAAGGAATTTATGAGAAAGTCCAACTTTTTATTCAAAATGTTGTTGAGTATTATACTCAGCAACTTTTAACAAAAAATTGGGCTTCATAGCAATTTTTTAAAACAAAATATTGATAAAATTCTAAAAATAGACCTTTAATTTGCATAAATTTGCATAATCAATAAAGTGTTGTCTCAAAATAAAAACAAAGAGTACATGGTTATATTTTACATATGCCTCAACATCAATACAAAATTTTACATTGATCAGACCTTTATTAGCCGAGATATCTTCTTTTTTCAAATTGAATAAATTAGTGCAAAATCACGTTTTTGCACTTTTTTGCATAATTTTGAGTAATTTCTACATTCCAAGGAGACTTGGTGTGGTAATTGTGAAGTATGTTGGTTGCATTATGTATTTTTTGTACTTAAACATCATTTACACTGAAATACTGTAGACATAAAACGCCTCAAATGATCCAAAACAGAGCTGACATCAGGTGTACCCAAAATTTTGGAGGGCAGTGTATGTGGGGTCAAATTAAAGCCAAATGATTTTCTTTGCTGATCCTGTGCATGCACTTTGTTTATATTCATTAAAACATTTTTTTTTAATGATAGAACACTGATTAGGCCCTAGGCCTACGTGTATAGAGTCTAGATCTATCTACGGTATAGATGTAGGCCGGCTACATGTATATAGCTGCTAGCACCAAATGAAGAAAGCCAGATTTTCCTTCTTTATGGAAATACATGTATAAAACACGGCTAGATTGTGATTTATTATCATACAGATTATTTTTTCCTCCTGTACCCTTTTATTTGATACAGACTGTAGGGAAAACTGGGGATGGAAGGTACAAAATTCACATTTTGGGCCAGATAATTCTAATGAAACTTAAGAACTCACACACTCCATCTTGGGTCTGTAGTTAGCCTATTATGTTTGCTAAAACATGAGGCATATAAAACTTGAAAACATGTAAATACTAATTAACTAATTTAATAATGAAGACATTTTTTTGTAACAACCTACCCCGTATACGTGGTAAGTTGTTACACCATACAGGGTCAATTGTTACAATATGTAAACATACGGGGTAAGTTGACAATGTGTAAATCTCTTATACCATACTTTTGTTTCAACTTTCCAGTTTCTTAGCATTGTTAACAGTAGATATATACTAGAGCTCTAGAATAGACGAAAGTAATAATAGAGACATAAAACTATTAACACTTGAAAATTGAGACATAATGTAAATTTACATATGAAATGTAATTGGGGTTAATTGTTACATCGACATGGGGTAGGTTAACAACCTACCCCAAGGGGTGATTTTACACACAAAATCAACTTTAGCACAGCCATTAGCCAGAATTACAGGGCATGGCTCAGGGGTATATTAGTGACATACATGTACTATATTTACAATACCAGACTATCATCATGTGCCTTCAGTTGTAAAAGCTATTACAAATTTCAATTTTTGTCAAAAATTTACTTTGAACTGTACAAAATGTTTTTTGTTGATTTACTTTTTAATAAAACAACTGAGAAACCTCACGACCGGCAGTTCATCGCAACTACATGTATGTGTAGGCTGTAGAAGGATGCCAGTTAGCACACCCTCTCTTCTTCCAGCTTAGCACACTGAGAACTGTAACAACTGACCCGTGTAACTTCCATCCCCAGTCTCCCCTACTATAGAAAGTCAGAAAATATATTTTTTTTGCTGATGTGATGAAGTTTTACCATCATTCGAAAAAATTTGAATGATAAGGGGTCAATGTCCCACCCATGATTGAATCTCACCAATTTTGTTTTGATTTTCTATGAATTTTTTTATAGATGTCCCATACGTAACGCTCTGTTTACAAATTTTACAAATTAGATGCCCCAAATTTGCATAAATTTGCAAATCAACAAATTTTTCTTAATGAAAGTCTGAGGTTTGACATTTGAGCTTTCATATGAAAACCATAAACTCCTTCACAAGACAAAGATGAAATTTTGTCCCTTCAGGGGACATTATCTTGGACTTGCCCATTATATAGCTGAGTATAAATAAACAACATTGTGATAAAAAGTTTAAAATTTCAATTGAATTTTAGTTTTACTTTTGTTTTATAACTTTCTTTGTCTTCTATTTTTGTTATTATGTATTTATTACATTTTCTGAGACTTTCTTCTTTTAAAATGCAAATAAAATGTACTATTTTGTTCTATGTATGTATTTTGATATTTTTAAAGACGGTCACCAAGATAAAACTTGAGCCCCAGAGTGCACAATGAATCATTCTGTGGACAAACAGGCAATATTTTTTTGAATATTCCGTTAGCACTTGTGCAACCTACATGTACATGTTCCTAATATACGGTGGCCCTGAAGTACGCTACACGATAACAGACATATGTGCGGTCAATTTTTATATAAAAATAAGCTTGTCGCAAGCTAGTTACTAGCTTGTCACAATCTTATTAAGCGTGTTTTTCAGAAAATAAGCGTGCTGCAATCTAGCTGCCACCTTAAAACTAGCTTGTAACATAATAACCATCTTGCAACTAGCTTGTCATAGAGACTGACTAGCTTGCGACTAGCTTGCAGGATTTTTTCCAGCTATAATTGCAAGCGTGCCAATATTTTTACTTTCCTGTGACTAGCTAGTGCACTAGCTTGCAGGAAAACAAGCTAGTTTGCATTAGAGGGCTAGATAGTGACAAGCTTGTCATAAAATGTTCAAGTTAGTTACAAGCGTGCCAATACTTTTACTCTTTTGTGACTAGCTAGTGCACTAGCTTGCAGGAAAACAAGCTAGTTTGCATTGAAAAGAGGGCTAGATAGTGACATGCTTGTCATTAAATGTTCAAGTTAGTTACAAGCGTGCCAATATTTTTACTCTCCTAGCTGTGACTAACTAGTGCACTAGCTTGCAAGAAAACAAGCTAGTTTGCATAAGAGGGCTAGATAGTGACAAACTTGTCATAATTTTTTCAAGTGAGTTACAATAAGGGAGTTTACAGATACAATCTGCGCATGCGCGAGTCTCCGATATCCACTTCCGGGGTCAGGTCAAATATACATAAAATGCGGCGACCGTACAGTCAACCCATGGGTCAACCAACCAACAAATTCTTATCAGACAAAAATCTAGCTGTATATTTCTTTTTGTCGGTTTTTTTCCTTCTCGTTTATCATGTTGAATAATATGACGAGACATTTTCATGACTTTAATTAACGTTTTCCTCTCAGAAAGTTGCAAAAACACCGACTCTGTACTTATGCACACCGGTCCGAATATCGAGATTTCAAGCCCCGTTAGTTTCGGCGAACTCAATGCCGCTTTGCCGTACACGAGTTGGTAACTTACAAATTTCGCTTTCAGTTGAGAAAAGAGACTTAAATAAACATGGTATCAAAATAAAGATAGGAATAAGTATACACTGGCTATCTCATCAATAGACAAGTGCGATTCTTCATCCTTATTTTCACTATATGAGCGATAAAAAGCATGAAAACCATATGTAAATCAAAAGGTGTCATAGACTTCACACATAAGAATTCCTGATATAGAGGAGACTACGTACATATGACCCCTGACCCAATGACGTCACAGAGCTCCTATCGGTAACTGTAAACTCCCTTATCATTACCCTCCTGTGACTACATTGTAGCTTGGAGGAAAATATGTGAATTATAGCGAGATACTTGCCATTATTTGAACCATCCCATGACTAGCTTGTGACTAGCTTGCAGGAAAATTTGCAAGTTGGTTGCAAATTACTGCCACTATTTGAACCCTCTCGTTACTAGCTTGTAGAAAACATGAGAGTGGCTAGCTAGTGACAAGCTTGCCAGAAAATTTGCAAGATAGTTGGAAAAAATCCACAGGAAAATTTGTAAGAGTAGATGGGAGTGACAAGCTTGCAAACAAGTTAGTTGGACAAAACAAGCTATATATGCAAATGAGGTAATTTGCATATAAAACACAGGGTGTGTGCAATTCAGTATTTTGGTACTATCTATTTGATTTAACAGTAATTAACTCCATTACTGATAATTCAATTAAATTTAATATTTTCCTAAATATAAAGATTAATCAATAAAAAAACATGCAGGGAATTTCAATAATATATTTCAATTACACCTACTTAAACAGGAATTCAAGAATAACTAACCAGGAAAAAAGTACATTTACTCAAATACAAGTGTATATTAAAGAGAAACAACACCAAATTAATAGAAAGTATGGCAGACTAGCTTGTGGCAAGCTTGTGGCAAGCTAGACAATGAAACTGCATAACTAGCTTGCAGCAAGCTTGTTTAAAATAGCTTAGTGCATGGAAGCTGGTTTCCCTTGAACTAGCTTGTGACTAGCTTGTTTTCGAACTAGCTTCCACAAGCTTGTCCAACTAAATATCACGCTTGTCATACCAGCTTGCTCAATTACAAGCTTGTCGCAAGCTAGTGTTGCAACATACAAGCTTGTTTAACTAGCTAGTTTCGTTCCAAATATGCAAATGAGCTGCACGCTTGCTAAACTAGTTTGTTACAATCCAAAACAAGCTAGTCACTGAGCTAGTTCTAGAGCTTGCTGCAAGCTAGTTTGAGCAAGCGAGCGTGCAACTCATTTACATATTTGGAACGAAACTAGCTAGTCGCAAGCTAGTCAAACAAGATTGTACAAAACGTATAAAAATTTGTATAAGGGTAGTCTTATAATACAGACCCAATTGAATGATAAAACACTAACTCACTACTCAATACATTAATAACCCAATGATAATGCTAGCAAGTTGTAAAACAAGTACTTTTTTAAAGTTTCTTTGATACAAATAAAATCAAAGGCTATTTTAGTCACTTCAACCTTAATCTACAGTTATCTCAAAAGGTATACTTTTAGACTACCTATTTATAACACAGAGTCAATGGGACTGTTGCTCAGCTCGCTCTTGCTTTAATAGTTTTATTTCTAACAATTGTCTAAATGGATGTTCATGTATTTGATTTTGATAATTGAACTTTTATTTGAATAATCTACTTTTGATGGAGGGGCTACTATACTGTCAGACTTGAATTGTGTTTACTCTAATCTTTGTACAGGAGAACCAAGGGAGAGCAGCATTTGTTAAACGATAAAAAAAAATAGATACAAAACAAATGCAACGAAAGATAAAGAAGCAAACAATAATACAAGTGCATATTAACAAACGAAATGCATTTATGCCACATTTGCGCACACATACCAAAAAGAGAATTTAACATAAAACCTAAAGGGTAATCCAACCCAAGGAGAGAATCAACCTTACAGGAAAGAGGAAAATGAGAGGAGCAATCTAAAAAAAAGTTTCATCAAAATCGGTTATAAAATAAGAGAGTTATGGAAGTTTGAAAAGTCTAGTTGTTCCTTCTATGGGGATCCTCAAATTGGCATCATCGGCTTCAAAATTTCCCCATTTTCTTTCAAAATATATCTTACCTCCTTCTGAGCTCAACATATGTTGTGTGAAATATATTTTCCCATGACATATTTTGAGCTCAGAAGTAAAGAAGACAAATTTTGAAAGAAAATGGGGAAAATCTGAAAATTTATGTACAAAATGAATGGAGAGTTGTCCATAAGATCGGCCATTTTGAAGCCGATGATGCCAATTTGAGGATCCCTGCGCCCATAGAAGGAACAACTAGACTTTTCAAACTTCCATAACTCTCTTATTTTGTAACCGATTTTGATGAAACTTTTTTTAGATTGCTCCTCTCATTTTCCTCTTTCCTGTAAGGTTGATTCTCTCCTTGGGTTGGATTCCCCTTTAAAAAAGTGATTAAAAAAAAAAACCCTTCGGTAAACATTTTCCTAATCGTTGACTAGGTTATATTAGCCTGATTATGTCTTTTGTTCCATCCCCAGGAAAAATGAAATTTAGTTCTACCATCCTTACCATGCTTACGGTCGCTGTCACGATGGACGCAACTCAAGGTACTCAACCAGGTAATTATATCCTCGTCTTCACCTTTGCAGAAATGTTGGGAACCCAGAAAACCCCTGAAAACCCGGAAAGTGCAAGGTTTTTGGGCATAATTTGGAACATGTAGCTTATAATAGTCCAGGAACCCTGAAACGTGGATGAAATGATTTCTTTAGAGTATGATGAGGTATCTAAATTAACTACTTTTATGTTTTAAGGGGTGCTTCTGTCTTAAATGGCCTAATAAGCATAATAGGGGAGGGTACATGAGGCCGAGTATTTTCCCACGAGGCCAAGGGTCCATATGAGTCCAAGTATTTTCCCACGAGGCCGATTTTTCTCATATTGTATTTTGCAATATACTGCTCAGCCTCATGGGAAAATAATCAGACTTGTGGACCCTCGGCCTCGTGGGAAGACCCCGCATAATAAATATGCATATTACCCTACATGGTATCAATTTTCAGTCTTTATATAGAAAGTCTGAATATTATGTAATGCAACATTGTAAAAAATCACTTTTAATTTTTAAATTACTTACACATTATATTGTAATTCGATGGACTTTAGAGGGGTCCAAAATGAGTAATTTCAGTGAGCAGTTTGTTTTGTCTTGTTTTTTCCAAAAGAAAAATGAACGTAATATATTCCATACTTTTCATATATCAAATTAATGCAAAGAGGCCTTTGCCATTTGAGCATTAAATTAATTTATGTGCATGCAAATTTTGTTTGGTGCACTCAATTTCATAATGGGCACTCATATTTTCATTTATTCACATTTTTGTTGGGTGCAAACGAATTCACCATATGTTCATTTAATTTTAAATACGTTCACCAATTTCCTGCTTTGTTCATTCAAACGGCGACGGCTTGTTTTGGGGCAAACAATTTCATTAATAGGAATCCTATTTCCTACTTTGTGCACTCAATTTAATTCAACTTTATTTTTCAGGAATATGACCATAAATATATATTCAGAAGTTCTTTTATAGGGGCCGGAGCCGGGGGGGGGGGGGGGGGGGGGGGGGGGGGGGGGGGGCGGCTTCAAAAATGCTCCGCGGCCCCTGTTTTATAGTACATATTATGATACATAGCAGTATCATTATTACTTATCATTATTAGATTATGGAGGGATATAATCTCTCATTTTGTGATTGTATTTTAATATACCTTTCAGCCATTCCATTGTGACTCGCGTGACATTTACACAAAATTTCAACTAGTTAAGGCTGATTACTTCAAAATTTCATGATGCAGACCTGTTTTTTTTACTTATTTCAATCAAGGTAATGACATTACCCATTAGCACAAAGAAATTTTGGTTGCAAAGTCATTTTTGTGGAAGATATTTCAATTTGTTTCCTGTGACTCGCGTGACGTGACACTATTGAAGGTTTCTGACCATACTGTACTTGACTAAAATTTCCTCAGAAGTTACTTATCCGATGTACACGAAATTTTCTGGAGATGATTTTGAAACATTAAGTACTGACCTGGTAAAATTTGATAAAACCTTTGGCCAGTAGTTTTAAGTCTATTGCCATTTCAAAATGTGACTCGCGTGACACAGGAGTGTGACTCGCGTGACCGGTGTCATTTTGGACTAAAAGTTGAAACAGTTATCATGATTACATATAGTAGAATGGGCCACAATTTAACCAAACAAAATATTTATAGTCAGTTGTATCACATACAACTTAAAACAAAAGAATCATTTCATTCAAGATAGATTTGGAGGTCTTGGAACATGCAATGCAAAATGGTGATTTTCCCATTGACTTGTGTATTGTAGCAACAGAATTTATAGAAAAGCAAATATAAAAACCTATGATTATAAATTTTGATAACTCAGAAAATATCTAAGATAAAGGTATGAAAATTTGAAGGATTATATTTCATTATATGTCCTACCAGGATGCAAAGTTTAAGAAGATTTGATAACTCCATAGCAGATATCTTAGGGGGTTGAAATCCATCCCATTTTTCTCATTTTCACCAAAATTCCAATGTAAAATTTACCTACTATTTCTCATTATTGGCCAAAAAAACCCAATTGTTATCTTCAATTTGATAATTAGAACATTTTAAAAGACTTATTTGAAGGTAGGTTTTATTTCTTTTCAACTAAATCTTTATCATTATCTATATTTCCCCAAACTTTGCTTGTTTTGTAAAATGTGACTCGCGTGACAGTACCCTAAACCCTAATGTGACTCACGTGACAAGGTGCTTTAGGGTGTTTTTTCATAATGAAGGGGTCTATACTTGCAAATCTTCTTTGGTGGTATGATTGAGGACCCTAAGCTCCTTACTTTTTATCAACTACAAATCATACACTCTACTACTTTTTAAGTGAACTAAAATATGGATGTATTTTTGTGACTCGCGTGACACATTTTGAGGGTGTTTTCAATTTGAAATATTGTCAAGCTCGGTTCACATGAATCCAGGAAACTATGTGATATGACAAGATAGGTATAAAGTAAAACAGAATAATAAAATTTAGGAATCTACTCACTGTGGAACATGCTTTAAAGTCCCAGACCGGACCGAGAAATGAAAACCCAAATGCCATCTAAAACGAAAGCTAATATTTCTTCCTAATACAACAATTCCCAATTTAAGCATTTTTATCTTCCATTTAGAAAGTATTTCATTGAAAAGGTGATCGAACCTCAACCAGGCCATCCCTCCCAAGTACTCGTAAAAGTACCCCTATTATATAATGCGGCTGATGACGTCAAAGAAGTTTAAGGGAATGCTGCTGCAAGGCATGATAGGGTTTCGGCTTTAGAAAACACGTTTGTATTGCTATGTCAGAACAATAGACCCCATGTGTGCTAGAATTCTATTGTTCTGACATAGCAATACAAACGTGTTTTCTAAAGGCGAAACCCAATCATGCCTGGCAGTAGCATTCCCTTAAACTTCTTTGACGTCATCAGCCGCATTATATAATAGGGGTACTTTTACGAGTACTTGGGAGGGATGGCCTGGTTGAGGTTCGATCATCTTTTTATGAATACTGTTATGAAAATTTAATTTATTTTGGGGGTATTTATGTTATACGCCTACTAAGCTTATATACATTCATCATTGAAATACAAAGTGTTAGATGGTCATGTTTTACATGCAGAATCTATTTGGCTTGAGATAGAAATTAATAAAAAAACATTAATTATTGGAGTACTTTATAGGAAGCCAAATACGAATATAGAAGAATTTAGAAATAGCTTGATCTCTACCCTAGAAATATTGAGAGTAGATAAAACATGTTGTGCTCTTATGGGTGATTTTAATATTAACATCAACAATCCAGAGCCTGTCGCAGATATTTTTGTAACATCGCTCAATTGTATGGGATTACAACAGCTTATAAAAGAATGTACAAGAGTTACTAACTCATCTGCATCCCTCATAGATCATATATATACAAACATACTGTCGAGTCACATTCATGCTGGAATAATTTTAACTGATATAACTGACCACTATCCTATTTTCGCTACTTTCGATAATGGCTTTAAAGTAAAGCACTCACAAGAAAAGTTAGTATACAGAAATTATAAACGTTTTGAAAAAGATATTTTTTGTCAAGATCTGTCAAAGGAAAATTGGAAAGACGTTCTGGAAAGTAACGATGTCAACATTGCATATGAAAATTTCTTGCAAACTTTCAGAGGTATATGTAATAGTCATGCACCGATCATAGAACAGCATGGAAGAATAGACAGGAAGAAGAAAGATAAACCCTGGATAACAAAGGCTATTAAGAAATCAATCAAGAAAAAGCATAAATTGTTCAATAGAGTTATAGCGTCAAATCATAGAGAAGACTGTGTATCAAAATATAGGAAATATCGCAATGTATTGACCAGTGTACTAAGAACGGCAAAGAGAGACTATTATAGTACATTATTTATGACAAATAAAAGTAATACCAGTGGGACATGGAAAATAATCAATGAGTTACTAAGCAGTGGAAATAGACAACTGTAGAAAAGCTGTGTATCGAAACAGATTTGGGAAAAGAAACTCTGAGTTCTACTGAAGAAATAGGAAATGCCTTCAATAATTTCTTTGTTGTCCCCGCCGAACGAGTTCGAGCAGGGGACTATGAAACGGGCTCCGTACGTGTGTATGTGTGTGTGTGTGTGTGTGTGTCCGTCCGTCCATCCGTCCGTCCATCCGTCCGTCCGTGCGTCTGTATGTGATCAAAATCTTCAATTTGCTACTCCTTCGCCATTTTTCATCCGATTTCAATTCCGTTTGCTTTATATGATAGCACTAGGGGATAGCTACAAAACTTCTTCACAGGATTTTGACCTTTGACCTTTGACCCTGATTTTTGACCTATAATGTTAATTGGCTACAAAATGCTACTCCTTCGCCATTTTTCATCCGATTT
>CALNVZ010000218.1:11117549-11129878 GCA_940671915.1 Paracentrotus lividus
ATTATCTTTGATTGATCTGACGAATGACATGATCAAATCACTTGATGACAAGAAGATAACAATGGGGTTGTTTATTGATTTCCAGAAAGCGTTTGATACAATAAATCCAAATATCTTATGCCGTAAATTAGAACACTATTGTGTTCGAGGGATAACTCAATGCTGGTTTAAAAATTACCTCTCAGACAGATATCAATATAATAATTATGGAGGCCATAATTCTTGTAAAAAACGTACAACCTGTGGTGTCCCCCAGGGGTCTGTTTTAGGGCCCACATTGTTTCTAATATATCTTAATGACCTGCCGAACTCAACAAATTATTTCAACTTTCGACTCTTTGCTGATGACTCAAATTTATTCCATACTTTCCCTCCTGGTATAAGAAATATTAATTTAGAAGAAGTTACTGTGCAACTGGAAAAGGTATCTAAATGGTGCAACGCAAACAAACTTACTATAAATCTGTCCAAAACAAACTATATGCTTATTACAGGGAGAAGACAAACAATTGAAACACATGGTGATGTAATCATAGGGAATACAATTATTAAGGAAGTTGAAGCTGCATCATTTATTGGAGTCATTATTGACAAACACCTGACCTGAAAAGAACATATTCAAAAAGTCAACAATGTATTAGAAGAAAAATCGGTATTTTGTACAGACTCAGGTTTTTTATTCCTAGACAAGTGTTAGTAATGCTGTATAAATCACTTATACAACCCCATATCACTTACGGTATTGAGGTATGGGGTAGCACTTATCACACTAACCTACAATGCTTATTCCTAAGTCAAAAAATGGCGGTACGTGCAATCACATTTAGTACATTTGACGCAAATTCTAAAATGCTTTTTAAACAACTTAACCTATTGAACATTTTCCAGTTGCACAAGTTATCTATTTGTACCTTCATGCATGACCTTGTTTATAATAACACTTACCAGATATTGTTCTTTAATACAACATGGGCATAGCACGAGACTAAAAGAAAATGAGAAACTTCATATACCTAAATTCAGATCAAAGCAGGGACAATTTTCCTTAACGTACATGTATACAGGTACGAGCTTTTGGAATGATTTACCATTGGTATTAAGGAAAACATTATCAAGATTTTATTTTCGCAAACTTTTGAAAGAATATTTACTCGAAGAATAAATCAATCATGAATAAACAGGTAATTTTGCACCTGCAGTTACAAATTAATTTTGGAAAGTTTAGGGACTTATATAACATTTAGTACACTACTAGACTACAAATTTATCATGATTATAATGACATGTTTTACCATTGCATGTACATGTATCTTATATTGTAAATACCTTCTGTTTAACCATGTATCTTATATTGTAAATATCTTCTGTTTAACCATTGTAAATATCTAATTATTGTATTCTGTAAGAACATCAGGTATCAGACTCGATTAGCATAGTCATGCTATTTTCTGATCCCCTTTTTATCCTTATATTACATCTCTGTATATCAAATGCCATGTAAAAATGTGAATGTATTTTGATGATGTTAATTGAATGGATAAATAAAGTTCAAGTATCAAGTATCAAGTATCAATTGATGTAAGGTTGTATTTACACTGTCAACGGTCTTTAAATAGCATTAATAAAATCATTACCAAAAAACATAATTTTTGGAGCAAATTTGTTGTCTCTTTGAGGTGGTGTAACTCAGTTGTTTGACGATAAAAAGTGATGAAAATTTAGATTTATACCATTTGAATATGTACCTAGCCAAAAAGTACTATATCTTTTTCATTGGTTATATTTGAAATTTTAAGCAATGGGTGTCGAGTTACACGGAATGGCTGCTTTAATTTTAAACTCTTATTTATACTTAATCAGTGTCTCTAGCACTTGGTCGTCCCTTTCACAAACTCTCTCTCTTGTTTTCTCTTCTTTCCCTGGCAAAACAATTATTCCATATCAATTTCACCACTTATCCTGTATCACATGCACTAAATGCTCATCTTCAATCAACTTTTTATTTTTAAATGTTTTGTATTAGATTTTTCTTTCTTTGATTTTGTAACTGAACACACAAATTGGCACAGGCATTCAAAACTGAATATGACTCAATCGCATTTATGCAGCATACATGTACATGTACAATGCCTCACATTAAATCCCCAATTTCAAATTGCAGAGCTAGTATAAGTACAGAGTTTAGTGAAAGGCTACTATGAAATTCATACCCCAACAATGCCAGCTAGACCTACATCACAAAACCCTAAAGGGGTATGTATAACAGCTGTTTGGTTCATTTGGTATTGAAAAGAAAGACCTCAGAATGCTAAGTGACTTGAGCTTATTCACTGACGTATCACTAAAATTACAAATTGTATGCACTTATTTACAATTTGATTGCCTAACCGTGAATTTATATGAACAAAGACAGGCACATCATGCTGAAGCCGGCCATCGCAACTTGCGTTAAAATCATTAAAAATCCTAATTTGAAATTGAGTGAATGAAAGATGAAATTGAGCGGGAAAACCTAATCTTGTATGATTTTAATAGTTGTACTCAATATGATTGAATGTGAAAGTTTATTGGACTTTAATGAAATATTTAAATTGAATTATTGGGAGTTTTGAGTTATAACACATATCTAAACAGTGATTATTAGCATGCTTTGGATGGGTAGGTTTTGCAAAAAAAAAAAAAAAAAAAAGAGAGAAGATGACAGATAACAGCATAACTTTTGTTTTACAAAAGCACATTGTGTATTTTTTTGTAAGCAAGGAATTTTGCTTAATCTTACAGGCAGACATAGTTTGAGGAGATTTCAAACCTCATTCTTTTTTGTGGTTATACCATTTTTTTATGCAGTCTGTATAAATAGCCATTATTGTTGTAATATTTATTATTATCATTATTACAGCCATGACTGTACAAACTGCGACCAGAGGAGACAATGTTGTACTCTTGTGCCCTTTTAAACCTCATGCTACATGGGAATGGGTGTACTGGAAAAAGAAAGTGGACAATAAAACAAAGACAGTATCATATCTCAACTTCCAAGAAAACAAGAACCAAGATACAAACCTAACAATCAATGATGTAGATCCTACCGATGATGGCACTTATTGGTGCAAAGTATCCACTAGCTCTATTTTTGGAAATGAATCAACTATGGAAGGTGGCCATACATCTCTCTCCGGTGAGTATTTTGGTGTGCTTAATTCCATTTCAAGACTAATATCTTTAATTTTGGGAAATGGCTTCCCATTATTGCAATCTTAACGTACATTTGCATTGCTTTATGAGCCTCGATCTGTTACATATAGGCCTAATATTATATTCGGTCAGCCAATTGTTTGGAAAATCATAGGCAGTATATACCGGCGAGGGGCGGGGCGAGGTGTGTATGATTTTCTTCCACCCTAGATTTGCTTTTTATTCCCTTAGAGTGACTTGGATAGAGACCAGCTGTTTATTTATACCCTAGACTGCCCCCTTTACCCTAATCTTATATTTTTGCGACTTTATCTCTTTACGTATCCCTAAAGTAAAGCTGTCAATTTACAGCAAGAGGACAAAAATGTAACGCATTGGAATCGAACCTGCAACCTTCTGATGGGGGGTCCTTGCACCAAACCACTAGACTATGAGTGTTAAAACAGCAATTCAGTAACAGTTGAACCTAACTCTGATGTATCATGCTTCGTTCAAGGCCAATTTTCTTGTAATGAATTTGTACAGGGTCAGAAACTCCAGTGTAATAAATAAAAACGAGGGGGGGGGGGGAGGCGGGGAGGCGTTACCTTTATATCCATGTTTCTATTAAGCCTTGTAGGCCTCAATTGAGTATAGCTCCCTTATCTGATGTTAATTTCATCTACTGAATGCCCTTTTAATAAATTTAGTTCAATTTTAAGAAATGTCCTCTTAGTAGTGATAAATATTTAAATATCAATATCGTAAAGCTTAAGAAAAAATGCTCTCAGTTCCCCTTTCTTTTTTTCTTTTTAAAAAAATTATTACATTTTTTTTTGTAACGTGAGCCAGCTGACCAACACTGTGTGTCTCATTGACTGGGTGATAACCATACCTAATATTGAAATACATTATTTGAGATTATTAGCCTATGTTAGTAAAAAATATGTCCCATCTTTCTGAAGCTTGAAGCATGAACATCTACTCACGGGTTTCATGATATGTCTTGGTAGAGTCATCCTTCCAGCATTTGTTGGTAGCCTTTTCATTTGAATCTTTGAGTAACAGACAATCTTCATAAGACAGTAAAATCTCACCTGCGCCAAATAGATAGATGAAGTTTAAAACAGAATATGTGTACACACATACACACATCCATTCTAACAATACCCACACCTACCCTCCCTCACACACACACGCACATCACACACGCACCAACACACGCAGTAAACAATTCACAATAAAATTTCCTCTTTGATGTTTTATTTACCAAGACCATCACTGAATGTTTGGGACCGAGTAATTGGGGAGGGTCGACGAGGCCGAGGGCCTACAAGTCCGAGGGTCCACGAGTCCCGATTTTTTTCCCACGAGGCCTAGTATTTTTCCTACGAATCCGAGCATTTTTCCCACGAGGCCGAGGGTCCATGAGGTCGATTTTTCTCATATTGTATTTTTCAATATACTGCTCGGCCTTGTGGACCCTCAGCCTCATGGGAAAAATGCTAGGACTCATGGGAAAAATACTCGGCCTTGTGAAAAAATAATCGGACTCGTTGACCCTCGGCCTCGTGGACCCTCGGACTTGTGGGCGCTCGTCCTTGTGGGAAGACCCCTAGTAATTCCCTACCAATTGTTTGTGAGTGTGTATTTTTGTGTTTGTTGATGGTGTGTGTGTGTGTGTGTGGTGAGGGTGTGGGTGTGTATGCGGTTTGTGTATGCGTAAATTAGGGTATGTGTGGGTGTATGTCTATGTGCGTGCACGTAATAAATTCTCAATTTGTTTCTTCACCCAGCCGCTTCACGCAGATGAGATATTACCGTTTTCTGAAGATTTTCTGTTATTCTGTCATGCTTTTAAAGATCCAAATATAAAAGGTACCAACATATCCTTGGAGGATGACTCTACTAAGACATGTCATGAAACCCATGATTGAATCTTCATGCTTTTTACAAGACAATGTCAAAATGATGGGACATTTTTATTGACTCCGTACTGTGAACCTAAAATGTTTGTGGGGGAACCACTTGGTTGCATAATTATCCTGGTATTAATATATGGAATACTTAGTCAGTATTTCAAAGTGCTTGATCATAGGCCTTTATTCTTTAATATAAGACTACACTGCTCAAAAACTTGCATTGTGGGTTGGGAAACGGGCAATATTTGAGTAGTTGGCTATAAAAACAATATTTTATCAATATTCTGTAGAGATCAATGAAATGTCTGATTTATGATCTCTATCATGTCTTTGATTAGTACAAGAGGGAGAAGGATCGATTCCTCAGTCCATCTTGCCACATATCCCCTCATTTCAACCAATCTTACCGCAAGGTGCCTTTGGTGGATTCTCCATCATCTTTGTCCTCGTATTCCTCATCGCACTACTCCTTTTCTTCATGCACTGGAAACGTAATAGTATCAGTTAGTAGAATATATTCTATTCTCTATCATTTCATACTTTTAGAATCCATGAAATTATATCAAGTTATGATTATGACATAGAAACTAAAAGGAGGATGAATAATTTGTGGGAATATCATTTTAAAGACATTTCATCAAATAATGTCTCGTAAACTTATTTTTATGCTTTTAGCCTGTCATTTTATACAGCCCCATTGCACATTCCAATATCCTATTATACTAAATAAATGTTACAAGCAGAAAACATTCGTTTAAAAGAAAATAAATCAAAGCCTGGTATTTTTTGGTCATTTCCGAAAGCAAGAAAACTTTAAACATTGCAATTTTGTTCATTTTATTTGGTGTCGTAGGTAAAAAAAAAGAAGAAAGTATGAAATAAATAACTTATTCAGTAGCTTATAAGCTATAATATTTGGATCTTATTCAGTATTATAAGCTATGATACTTCTGATTACATTGTACTAGACTATTCCTTATTATCGATAGGCCTGTAATATTTTACAATAATTGAAGAGCAGAAAAGAAAAATGAACGTAATATGTCTATCAATTTGGTATAAATCATGTTGTTTCCTCCAGGAACTACAGAAGTACTACCTTTCGGAATGACAAAACGGGTAAGTTTAATACTTTTAATTTTATTTTATGTTCATACGTTTGATTAAAAAAAAGAAAGAGGGAGAGAGAGAGAGAGATGAAAAAAAGAACACTGCTGACGTAGCATGCTATGTAGCCTAATATTTGATTGTCTATAATAGTGCCATATACATTGTGTCCCAGAAAGAACTACATGTATGCACTTTTGAAATGGCTACAAAATAATAAATATGGTTCTTAGACAAAATAAACCAAAAGAGAAAAATAAACATTAATATAGGTTTTCCCAGTCAAGTTTAAACTATCTCCGATCAATTTGACTTTTCTTTCGAGCGCTTTCGTCCGGAATGTGATCGCGATTACAAATCTGCAATGAAATTCGTTTATGTGTAGCCAAAATCAAGTACCGTTCAATCCAATTGCAAATTGCGCCGATGAAGTTGCTGTTGTGAGCAGTCGCATTCGTCAATGTTCGCTCAAATTCGTCCATCCATAAATTTCCCGTCTTCTGGTGAATTAAAATTTGTTTTGGGGCATCAGCATTCGAAATAACTGTATACAAATTAGGAATGTTAGGTTCGGGTAGGAAAATAACAAAACAAAAACAAAACAAAACAAAACAAAAAACATAAGCTGATTATAACTGTTATAATGTCCGCGTTTTTAGCAGTATGTAGGCTATTCAATAACAGTACGTCTGCTCGAAAACGTAATTTCTACAAAAAATATATTAAAAACAAAACTAATGTGTATAAAACAGAGTAGGGGCTGCAGCCCTCATCATCACTCCTATTGTTCAGGAACATGCAATATCCCCAAAATATGAACATTATACACAATCCTAATTTAGTCTATTACCATGATTACGTAGGTGTAAATTTTTCGGCCTTCGGTCATCAACAAGGTAATCATGTAACGGCCATAGGGGGCGGGGGTAGTTGGTCAGTCGGGTCGGCAATCTATTTTTTTTTCTACTTTTTTCATTTTTTTTTCTTTTCTTCTCTCTCTCTCTCTCTCTTTTTTTTTTTTTTTTTTGCTTTGGTGGGGGCCGCATGCTGGCCCCCGGGATTCCACACCTGAAAAAGTCAATAGCCCAAGTGACAATTAGATGTAAGATTTTTTTTGCCTTCGACCGATCAACAAGGTCACTCATGTAACGTCCATAGGAGGGGGGTAAATTGGTCAGTCGGGGTCGGCATTATCTATTTTTCTTTTTTTTCCCTACCTTTCTTTTCCTTTTTTTTTTTTTTTTTTTTTTTTTTTTTTTATTTTGTTTTAATTTGAAGGGGGGGTCGGCCTTCTAGGCCCCCTGGATCCACACCTGAAAATGGTCAATAGACCAAATGACAATTAGATCAAGATGTATTACATAAAATTCAGATTAGACCAAATAGCTGGTAGACAGGCGCGGCCCCCATCCCTCAGCAAAAAAAAAAAAAAAAAAAGAAAAGGAAAGGAAAAAAAAAAGAGAAAAATGCAAGATCGACAAGATTGACCAATACCTACCCCTGTGACCGTTACATGATGGATGCTCTGGATGCCCTAATGCCACAAAAACCAAAAAACTAACAAAATTGCCCTTTTTTTGTACTAAAAAAAAGGACACTTTTTATACTATAAAAAAACCTTTTAGACTTCTTGAAAGGCCCACGGACAATTTTTGTAAAAAAAAGGGGGGCACTTTGTACTAAAAAGACCTTTTTCTTCACAGTTTCTTTTTTTTACCCAGATTTTTCCGCTCGGTCGCTACGCCACCTCGCATAAAAAGTGAATACCAAGCAATACACATGAGCCACATTTACCCTGCTGCAGGAGGCAACTATTGTAAAAGAGTGGTGTCAGAAGCACAAAGGCTTATGTATTTACGTATTTTTATGCCCTTTCTAGCACTTATGTTTAAAAATCATTAAAACAAATAAATCTATTTGCAATTGTATTCAACATTATCATGGGGTAATACTTTTTCACTTTGCTTAAGTCTAAAATGTAATTTTTTCTTTAAAAGGGGGCACTTTTAATCTTTAAAATCAAGATACTGAACAACATATCAGTAAATTAAATACTGCTTTTATACTCAGCCCTCCTTTATCCATCAAATTTTGCTCATTATGCCACTGAGGTAAGGGCCCCTTTTTCAGAAAAAGTTCCCTTTCCACTTGGGACCCCCCCCCCCCACTTTCAAATTCATTCCACAGCCTCTAAATACAAATTATTGTTTATAAATTTGTTTTGTGTTTAACATTGGCGCCACCCCCTTGCTTTGTGTGTTCACACGGAGAAAACGATTTAAATTGCATGCCTAAAAACGAATTTGACTGCTGGAAACTCACCTCCACTTCCTTTTTACAGCTGAGATTTTTTAAATTGATTGCACGAATTTGATTTCATGCACATTGACGAAGTTCACTGCACACAAACACTTTTGATGGCACATAAACGAATACGTAAGGTCATTAACGATTATGGAAGAACATAAACGAAATCGATTGCTCTAAACATTAACTTAAATTACCGATAGCCCCGCTCCGGGAAGGTATCATTTGAATTGACTGAACATTAACAAATTCGACTGTAAAGAGTTTTAAATCGACCGGGAAAACCTATAATATGAAAACAGAAAGGTTGTCCATTACATTTTGGCATAATATTGACGTTATTTCGGACTTTTGGTTTATTTTGTCTTCATTAGAGGATTCATGCCATTATTGCTTTCGATCCCCCATGGCCGCCCATAGGCAGGTGGTTAATGCATAGCGAATTCCTGTGCAGTCTCGTTTCTGTGTCCTTCACAAAAGTGGGCATTGCTCATTGAAGCATGCATCATTTTCAGACTCTTTGGACCGAATTCACAAAGGAGGATTCTGCAAAACCCACGGATCCGTGAATCTGTGGGTTTTTTAATCCACGGTTCCACGGATCCACCAGTTTATGATTCACTAACAGTTGACCCAAATTATGACATGATGACGCTGTGGATCTGTGGATTCAGTCGAGTCCACCTTTGTGAATACCAAATTGTCCAACCTAGGTTAAACCCAGGGTTGAAACCATGGATTTTGCAGAATCCACCTTTGTGAATTCGGGCCTTTGATGTCAAATAATAGTTGAGGATATGAGCTTTATCTACATATGAATCTTGAACATGTGATTTTCCTATTTGTAGGGATGTCCACTAAAATTTTAATTTACTTCAATAGAACTATACATTTGCCTACCATTGCTATTTGACCTCAAATCGCCACAAACCGAAATTTACACCGAAATTTTTGCCTAAAATCATTGCCATTATTTTACCCCCACCCCCATTGAATAGCGCCCTCCATTGACGAGGATGCGGCGCATGCAATCCTATACTCTTCCTCTAATCTCTTCGCCTCGTCGAGATAAGTCGTGTATTTTTGCCCGCGCCAAAAATAGCGTGTTTTTCTCCCTTTTGGGACTTCCTTGCGGTGTTTTGCGAGTTATAATTTCTCAGGATAATCATATTGAGTATTCTGAGCTCTCTTTTTGGGTCTAGCTTTTTGGGTTTTACCGAGATTTGATAGTTTTTATCTCTCGGTGATCTTTTATTTTTCACGCTCTTCTCTTCCCGTAGACTTCGTACGTTCATTACTGCGTGTATGTATACGTGTCGTTTACGTTTGAGTTGTGTGTGTTTTGCGGCGCACAGAGTTTTGTGCTCGCTTCTGTTAGACCTGCTATTTACCCCTTTGTGTATTAACACTTTTCTTTCTCTTTTTATTTACAGATTCGTCTTGTCTTTTTTCTCTCGTGTCTTCTCAAATAAGAAGAAGCGGGGAAGAAATTAGCGAGCAGGCGTGTGTTTCTTCTGAGAAGTCCCCCCTGCAGGGGGTGAGAGGCTTGTTGTTTGAAGAGGCTTAGACGCCGTCTTCCTCCTTCTTCACCACCTCGGATTTGCGGGGGTGAGTAATGGGTCGAACATGGCGGACAAAACCTCCGCTGCTCGGATCGTCGGTCCCTCAAAGTACGGGACGCGTTGATACTGACAGGTTTGGCAGCGTCCAGGAAAATGACGCTACGGCCCTCGCGCCGAGTACGATTATCCTTTGCCCCGTTCGACTAACGGGAGATCTAAAAACGGTTAATACATCGGTTTCACAACCGGTGGCCGGTTTCACTGGCTAATTCAGTTCGGCTGAAGTGCGGGTTATTTCTCTCACGGTGCCGAATCCCATTGTGCCTCAGGCTTCGCCTGGCATAACCGGATCGAGCTCGGTTTCTCTATCGAGTTTGACCGGACCGGAATCGGCGTCGTACCCTTAACTGAGGTAAATCGGATCCGCGAGTCGGTTTCGTACGGTTTTGGGGGTGAGTACCGTTCAAGACGGACCTATATCCTCGATAGTAGGCCGCTGTCGTTATCACTAGCCCGGATGACATGTCCAGAGCCATCCGTCTGTTACTTGTCGGCGGATATCGCGGCAGAGCGGGACGTCCCCGACCAATCCCGGTCGCCACCTTTGGTGGCGGGGTCCGTCTCTCTCCGTTTTCAAACGGATATCGACGCCGTTCCTTAACTGAGGTAAAATCGGATCCGCAAGTCGGTTTCCGTACCGGTTTTGGGAGTAAATACCGTCCAAGCGGACCTGTATCCTCGGATAGTAAGGCCGCACGTCGGTTCCTCACTAGCACGGCTGACACGTCCAAAGCCGTCGCTTTGTTACTTGTCGCGGGTATCCGGTAGAGCGGGACGTCCCCGACATGTCCGGTCACCACCTTGTGGTTGGCGGGGGTCCGTCTCTCTCCGTTTTAATCTCGGAGTGTGTCCCCTTCCTTTTCGGATACTACGTCGGTGAGGCGTGAACGTGTTTCGGATCCCGCTTCCGATTTCTTTTCTCGGAGCCAGGGTCCGTTATAGGCGGGCGCTTCTTTTGAAGCCTAACCCCGTCTTCCAAGTCTGGTTTCCTTTCGGATCGGCACCGCATCTGAGGCGGGCTTTCATAGTGAAGCGTCGTAGACTTGCAGTTCCGGATCCCGATCCGGTCCCGCGCGGTACAGTGCCCTGTACAAGGCGGGCACTTCGGGTTCAGAGCGACTTCGTTCGTTGCCGAACCCGGATCGGCTTTCGTTAGGAACCCTGTCCCTCTCAGGTTGGACACTTCCTTTTCGGGTAGACATCAACTCCGGATGCCAATCCGGGTTTTGGGTGTACCTCCGGAGGTTCGCAAGGGGTTGAACGTTACGAGACAGCGAGTACGTCACCACTTCCGACTCACCTCCATGGGTGGTTCCCACCCTCCTTGTGAGGAGCTGGATGTTCCTCGTCAGACGATGAGATCTTTTCGTGGCTGATTCTCACGACTCATGGTTTGAATCTCATCCGACTCCCTTTACAGCCATTCGTTATGTGTTGATACGGCGGGATCCCTCCCGGGTTAATGCTTCGGTGGATATTTTATCCGACGAAGTTGTACCTGAAGTCGTTGTAGAGCTTCATTTGGCGAAGCGAGTCACAGGCTTATTTCATAATTTCTTTCCAGAGGTCGGAAGTGACCCCTGAAACTTCGGAGGGGCGTAAAGTTTTCTTTTCGGGTAGGTCGAAAGCTATTACGTCTTTTCAGCTTCGAGTACAGGACTACCTTTTTGAAATCTGACAAATCCGATTTTGACTTTTCGTCCACGAGTTGGGCCTTTCTCCGCCAGTCCAGTCCGAGATTCTCCTGGCCCTTAGGGAGGTTTCTTCTCTCTTGTTTTCTCAGTTTGCGGCTACATCCACCTTGCTGGATAATGCCCGTAGAGTTCATGTGCTTGAGACTCTTCATATCAAGCAATCCCTCATCCCGGATATGGTCAGGAGATTGACGTGACTTTCCCCTTCCTTTACGGGAGCAACTTGGCAGACGTTTTGCAAAAAGAAGTTGACTCACGTTAGAAGGCCCAGGAATTGTCTACATCTATTAGAGATGTTCGTCAGGCCCCATCGTCTTCTAGGTCTGTTATACTTGGCTTCTTCAAAGCTCCTCCTTTCAGGAAGGGCAAGAAGAAGAAGGACAAGAGGGCTCCCTTTCCTGCCCGGTCGGCCCTGGCAGCTCCTCCTCAGGATCGTAGGGTAGCCGACTTTTCTCATGATTCTTATGATCGTCAGGTGTCTTTTCAAGACCAGACTCCTCGTC
>CALNVZ010000218.1:11133947-11147998 GCA_940671915.1 Paracentrotus lividus
CGATTTGAGGTCAAATAGCAATGGTAGGCAAATGTATATTTCTATATCGTAAATAATAAAATTAGATTGTAATTTTTATGATTTATTTTTAAGTTGTTTTGCTAGACTTATTGGATAGAGCAGTTTAAAAGAAACATTTTGGTACTTGAATTATCACAATTGGATGTTCCATTTCAAAGATATGACCCAAAGAATGTCTCAGATTACCAATGAGCTGCTAGAACACTTTTACAAGTTTCAGACAAAGCCAGAAAATGCAATAAAAGCTCAAGTTTATGGTCCTTTTAGTTTTGTCTTTGATTTATTATAGTAACACAATTGAGGCGTATGAGTAGTAAATACAAAAATTTATGGCAGTACAAAACTGATGGTTTGACATGTATGTTACCGTACGTATGTGATCCAATATGACCACCGTGGAAAAATACTCAATAGGGCATGTTTCAATATGAACACCCTAGACAATATGCTATTTCATGGTGGTGTGGCTCAGAGCTGAGTGTTGGAGAGGGTAGAGTAATTTTAAAACTTAAATGGCCAGTGGTAAACATTGTTCTTTGTTTTTCACCCCAATACATTTTTTGTTCAAAAATAGTTACATGTACATTTCATAGATATCTACTTCTCCTTATCTAAATCTATTCCAACATGAGAAATTGCAGTCATAACACACATCACACAGAAGCATCACTTTGAACATGCTGTAGTTTTTTTTCATATCAATTTCTTCAACAGCAGAAGTTGATCACCTGCTGAAGTATTTTCTAAGGAAGAAACTGACCAATTAGGAACAAAAATGATTGATATTTACCACTGGCCAAAAGACAATTTCGAAAGCTGTTTTTTGTTGAAAATTTTGCTATTTCTCTGCCTGTGTATTATTGAGTAGGTAGTGCATGGGTTATTGTTTGCATTGTAAATGCATGGGTGATATGACTACATCCATACAGTGAAGTGGAAACGGTTCTAGTGGCTCTTTGCTTTTGTGTGGCCATCCCTACTCTTTGGCAGACGTTTCAAAAGTATAAAGTTTTTTCTGGGACACACTGTATAAGTTTTAAAAAAATAATGCTTTATTACTCTCGTACAGGTTCTCAGAAACTCAAAGGATACAAAAATGGCCTCTTCAAATACAGTGATTGAGGCAATCCCTGCCTTAAAAGTGTGTATTTATAAATTTGCCTTCCAATAGAGGTGGGCTATAGAGGGGTTAAAAAAGGGTTATGTTTCAGAACCAAGTTTGGCCTCTCTTATTTTAAGCAGCTCGTTGCCCTGATCGATATGCCACCAATTTTAAGAAAATCGGGTGAAAATTGAGACAGTGCAGGCCAGAAAAAATATTTTAAGGGGGCGTGGCCAAAAAATGCTGAGTCATCATTTTTCAAAATTTGAAAAAGCTGTAATTCTTTCATTTAAAGGGCTATAAAGATGATTCTGGTGTCTATTTAGCCTGATAAATCCAATGGCATTGTCAAAATTGCAAATAGTGGTGAAGAAAGTACTGAAAAAGGGGAATTATAGTTTTAACCCTTTAATTACCGTTAGGGTCTGTGAGGGCACCCCTAGACAAATTGTGTTGCTCAATCAAAACTGCCGCGTTTTCAGTAATGTCGTTTCATGTATCTTTTCCTTATAGTCTTACCGATCTTTTGAGACCAAGTTCATTGAAATCGGACATTCCACAAGAAAGCTACTTGACCTTTCGTGGCCAAAGGTCAAACTGAAATTTGAGATTCATGACATATTGTGTACAAAACCTATGGTAAGGGCAGGTTTTTCTATTTTACTCTATAAATCACAGGTAATCATTCTTTAGACTTGTTCTAGTATGCATTCAGCATTAGAATTGATCCAGAAAATGATTTGAAGTAACAGAAACTCTACATCTATAATAATTCTTATGTATTCCATTGTTTTATGAATTTCTTATGTATTCTATTGTTCCTATTCTTAAGTGTATTATATGTGTTTTCCATTGTTTTAGGAATTTTAATACTTTAGGCCGTCATTGAGATTTAGTTTTATTCTCAATAAACAATAAAAGCAGTCTAAAGAATGATTTACCTGTGATTTATATAATAAAATAGGAAACCTGACTTTGCCATTGGTTTTGTACACAAATTGACAAAAATCTCAAATTTCGGTTTGACCTTTTCCTGCGAAAAGTCAAGTAACTCTCTGGTGGTATGTCTGATTTCAATGAACTTGGAGTCAAAAGATCCGTAAGAATGTAAAGAAACGATACATGAAACAACACTACTTAAGACGCGGCGGTTTTGATTGAGCAACACAATTTGTCTGGGGGTTGCCCTCACAGACCCTACCGGTAATTAAAGGGTTAAAACTCTAATTCCCCCTTTTCAGTACTTTCTTCACCACTATTTGCAATTTTGACAATGCCATTGGATTTATCAGGCTAAAAAACATATAAATAGACACGCAGTTCATCTTTATAGCTCTTTTAATACAAGAATTACAGCTTTCTCAAATTTTGAAAAACGATGACTCAGCATTTTTTGCCACGCCCCTTAAAATCGTTTTTGGCCAGCACTGTCTCAATTTTCACCCGATTTTCTTAAATTGGTGGCATATCGATCAGGGCAACGAGCTGCTTAAAATAAGATAGGCCAAACTTGGTTCTGAAACATGACCCATTTATAGCCCACCTCTACTTCCAAATAGGCTACGTTAAAGTAAAACCTTGGAGAATAGCAGAAATTATATTAAAGATGAGAGGTAACTTTTGGCTTTGCCGAGTTTTCGTGGAGAAGGATTTTAGACTACGTTGAGATGGTTTTGAAAAAAAAAAGAGTATCAGAGACATCTCCGCAACAGAATTTTGTCTCCGCAAAGGATTTTCATCTTTTTTTGGCTCAGTGACGTCTCCGATAATTTGTTTCCGTTGCGTAAACACTGTCTCAAACCGTCTCAAAGTAGTCACAAATCTGTCTCAAATCCGACTCCGTGAAGTGGATATACGACCATTAGTGATTTTTTTTTTTTAATGACAGCGCCTAAAAACTTCTTTCCTACCAATTATTTTTTATAATATATCTCTATATTATTTATTGATAATTAGAATAATTTTGGAGTCCTTATTATCATAAATGTACCTGAAACATTGTGGTTTTATTTCAAATGTTAGGACATTTTTGTTCTTGTTTCTTGTAATTTTTTAATAATAGTCGGAACACTCCAAAAATTCTTCCAAAGAAACAATGTGGTAAGCAACTCACAGAGTAGGAGAAGCCTTTCACACCCTAATGCTGATGGTGATCCAACAAGTACTTCTGCTCCTACACTTGGCAGCCCTTCTGAACCAAAGCCAATATGTTCAGAATGTTCACAAGACATTACACAGCTGAAGGACTGTGCTGTAACAACAACGGAATTAGACAATGGACTATCGAGAGTATTATTTTCTTTTACCTTACATTAGAATATATATTATAGGCCTATATTTTAATAAAGCATTCATTGTAGCCGCGAAAATGCTAAAAAGATGGGGAGGGGAGATTTCTTTGAAAGAATCAGGTGTTTGCATACAATTTGCGACAGTTAAATCAAACATGCATTCGTAGTATGTCCATGCATGATTCCATGACTGTTTCAACATGATTTTCGCAACCCCTCCATACACCTCAGAAGAAGGTAAAGTACCTTCTTCATTGTTCATCATAAAGGGGGAATATTTCATTTTGCTATATCATTTTTCCTCCTCCTATGTATTTTATCAATTGCACATAGCGCTAGGACCATGGATCCTGGCAATCTAAATTTTTTGCCCTAACTCCAACCGATGTTAGGATCGCGGGAACCTAAGGACCGTGGTGAACACTTTCATATACATGATGTTATTTGTTTCTCATAATACTGAATGAATTATGTAGTTTAGAAGTTAATAGGGTTAACTACTTCCCTACAACTTCATTTAACAAAATAGGCAGAAATTATATTGAAGCAAATCATGATAAAACTAAACATGTGAAGACAAGTACTGGAACAAAGTACTGGAAATCTGCATCGTGCTGGCAGTACTTGACAAACCTGGAAAATGTTGAGCTATAAATACCTGTTGACATTTTGACTCCATTGATATTTTGCAATTGCAGAAATGTACTCCTCTACAAGTTTTCCTCTTTTTGTTCTTTATAAAGGTACAAGAAAGACCACCAAATAACGGGGATCTTAGCAGTAGCATCTCAAATACTAATTTTGACCCGAGTACATGTTCTACCCCATCAAACACTAATAGAAACCAGGTAAGCTTCCTTACTACAGTGCAGTATCCAGGTGGGGCACAAGGAATTCGCCCACTATAATTACGGCTCATTGGTTGTACATGTTAAAATCAGAAAATTTTTGAGGGCTCCGCCCCTATCGTGATCTGTACCTCAGGGGCGTAGGCTGGGGAGCAATGGGTATACACATGCACCCCTCCCTGCGCAATAGCCTTTGCCAAGCAACAATGGAAAAAAAACCCCTCCAAACACTTACCTAACCAGGGGCCGCGGAGCTGGGGGGGGTTAGAAAACCATTTATAGCGATCCAGAATTTTTTTTTCACTCACTCATAGTACGATGTCATTATGTTAGTATTTACATGTAAATGTACCACATAGTGTTAGTGGGACTACTATTGCAGGATGGCGGATTTTGCAACTTAGTCCATCGCTGTTCTTTTCATGTTTGTTTTTGCAATAGATATTGACTGTAAATTAAGGCCTAGTATAATTCTATGTAATTATTATTGTCAGAGATTAGATTTTACGTGGATTCAATATGGAAAGAAAAATCATTTTCCCTATGGCAAAAAAAGTATTCAGGAACTTGAAATGAAATGGAATTTAAAAAATGATCATATTTCACCTTTGAAGTTTGAAACAAATTATAAAACAGTAAGAATGGTGAAAGGAACATTAAAAAAAAAACGATTTATCAAATAATGCCAAAAAAAATCTAATTTAATAATGAAAAATTAAGTTCACTTTTCTAAAGTCTTAACATTAAATCTTGCCATTGTCCCACATGATTTTGCTGCTTATTTAGTTTCAACTGTTAACCCTACTAGGCCGGGCTGTTTTGGAAGATCATATGGGGGAAGGACCGAGGGGGCTTTGGTCGACAAACAAAAAGGGGCCCAAAAAGAGAAAAAAATGTAAAATGGGCATTTTGGGTTAGACAAACTTGTAACAAAAGAAAAGTCCCCAAGAAGGTTTAGGGGCATCTAAAAAAATAGCTGGGGTCAGGGAAAGTGAAAGCAGGGACAAGCACATTCAAGAAATCAATATATTGTTTTTTGCAATTTCTAATGTATTTTTTTTAGTGTTTTTTTTTCGATGGCATTTATTGGTAACACTAATTCAAACATAAACAACATAAATCAAGTAATTTGAATCAATAAAGCAAATATATTCATTCATTTATGATATTTTGCTGAAAACGAAATTTGTATTGAAATTGTTCACAAAATCATGTTTTTAAGCAATTTTTGGTGTGACATCAAGTACAAAATTATGTGTATCTTCAAAATCGTGTACCCAGACATCACAAATTTAGTTTTAAAAGATGCGAGGGACTCGGAGAAAAAGTTACAAAATATCCCAATGAGTGCTCTTCATATTGTGAACATATTGAATTCCGCCTACAAATTTTTCCTTTTCTATTTTCTTATAAAGGTACAAGAAAGACCACCAAATAACGGGGATCTTAGCGTAGCATCTCAACTACTAATTTTGACACGAGTACTTTTTCTACCCCATCGAACACAAACAGTAACCAGGTAAGCCTACATACTACAGTGGCAGGTCCAGGTGGGGGCATAAGGGATGTGCCTACTATAATTATGGCTCATTGGTTGTACATGTTAAAATCTGAAATTTTGAGGTTGTTGCCCCTATCCGGTTATGTACCTGGTGTTTAGAAAACCATTTATAGCGCTCTAGAAAAAGAATTTGTTTCACTCACTCATAATGCGATGTGAATAGGTACAATCATGTACCTCATATTTTTAGTGGGACTACTGTTGCAGGAAGGCAGATTTTGTAACCTAGTCAGAGATTTTTTTCATGTTTTTTTTCTCTCTTTTTTTGCAAAAGATATTGACTGTATATTAGGCCTAGTATAATTATATGTAATTTTTTTATTATCAGAGATTAGGTTTTACACAAATTTCACTATAAAGAAAAAGAAAAAAAGAATTGAAAAATGCAATTCAAAAGAGCAAGAATGGTGAATGGAACATCTAAAAGCCAATATTGAATAATGGCCAGTAAGAAAAACATTTTAATAATGAAAAAAATTAAGTTCACTTTTCGAATGTCTTACCATTAATTCTTGCCACATTCACACATGATTTTGCTTCTTATTTAGTTTCAACTGTTAACCCTCACTACATGTAGGCCGCGCTATTTTGGGAGATCATATGGGGTAGACCGAGGGAGCCTTGGTCGACAGGATAAATAAAAAGGGCCCCCAAAATAACGGGAAAATACAAAAAGGGGCATGTGGGGCTGACAAATCTTTTTTTAAAAAGAAAACTCCCCAAGAAGGGTTGGGAGGTCCAAGGACTGTGGTGAACACCTTCATTAAAATACATTATGATATTCATTTCTGATCAAACTGAATGGATATGTGATTTAGAAGTTAGTAGGGTTAAACTACTTCCGTACAACTAAGCTTACCAAAATAGGCAGAAATAGTTAGCAAATCATGAATAAAAACTAAACATGCCAAGACAGTATAGTTACAGAAAAGTCTGGAAAACTGCGTCTGGCATGATTTGAGAAACTGCTAATGTTGAGCTTTAAAGAGCTGGTAGACATTTTGACTTCATTGAAATAGATATTCTGCACGTGCAGAATGTGTAATCCGCTACAAATTTTCCTCTCTAGAAAGGCCACCAAATAATGGGGATCTTAAAGGGGAATTATCCCTCAGAGAAATTTAGCTTCAGTGAATGGAGACAACCCCCAAAACATTTGGGAAAGTTTCAGAAAAATCAGGCAATGAATAAGAGAGATATGAATTTCTAGATTTTGAGACCACTTATGATATGGAGATCCTCCAATTGGCAACGTGACCATGATGTGTGATGTAATGCAGGAGATCTTTCTTACATCTATTGTACACATTGTACTAAAACCTCTTTTTCTCGATTCTAAAGGGAGAATAAAGAATCTTTTTTTATGGGATGACATGTTAAATATATGAACGGTCAAAATATCATGAAAAGAAAAGCCCTCTATCATTAGACTGAAAATAAAGAGACATTTTGAATAGTTTTTGTGCACACCATATGGGAGTTCTCCCTTTGTGACATCACAAATGGTAACCGTGTTGCCAATGGGAGATTTCCTATGTCATCAGAGATCTCAATATTCAAATACTCATATTCTTTCTTATCATTTATCCGATTTTCAAAAAATTTTCACTAATGTGCTTATTTGATTTTCTGCATCCACAATAAGCCGACTATCTATAAAGGACAATTCTCCTTTAAGGCGCGGTCCCACTGGCTTTTTAGGATGATTTGCGGATTGTTTGTTTTAATATTGTTTTGTTTTTGTTGCGGATGAACAAATTTGTGTACGCAACTTACAGGCCGCGGAGCCGGGGGGGGGGGGGCTGCCCCCCCTCCCCCCCCCCCCGGCTCCGCGGCCCCTGTAAGTATCAGGCTAAAAAACATATAAATAGACACGAGATTCATCTTTATAGCTCTTTTAATACAAGAATTACAGCTTTTCTCAAATTTTGAAAAAACGATGACTCAGCATTTTTTGGCCACGCCCCTTAAAATCGTTTTTTGGCCTGCACTGTCTCAATTTTCACCCGATTTCTAAAATTGGTGGCATATCGATCAGGGGCAACGAGCTGCTTAAAATAAGATAGGCCAAACTTGGTTCTGAAACATGACCCATTTATAGCCACCCTCTACTTTCAAATAGGCTACGTTAAAGTAAAACCTTGGAGAATAGCAGAAATTATATTAAAGATGAGAGGTAACTTTTGGCTTTGCCGAGTTTTCGTGGAGAAGGATTTTAGACTACGTTGAGATGGTTTTGAAAAAAAAAAAGAGTATCAGAGACATCTTCCGCAACAGAAATTTTTGTCTCCGCAAAGGATTTTCATCTTTTTTTGGCTCAGTGACGTCTCCGATAATTTGTTTCCGTTGCGTAAACACTGTCTCAAACCATCTCAAAGTAGTCACAAATCTGTCTCAAATCCGACTCCGTTGAAGTGGGATATACGACCATTTAGTGATTTTTTTTTAATGACAGCGCCTAAAAAACTTCTTTCCTACCAATTTTTTTTTATAAATATATCTCTATATTATTTATTGATAATTAGAATAATTTTGGAGTCCTTTTATCATAAATGTACCTGAAACATTTGTGGTTTTATTTCAAATGTTACGGACATTTTGTTCTTGTTTCTTGTAATTTTAATTAATAGTCGGAACACTCCAAAATTCTTCCAAAGAAAACAATGTGGTAAGCAACTCACAGAGTAGGAGAAGCCTTTCCACACCCTAATGCTGATGGTGATTCCAACAAGTACTTTCTGCTCCTACACTTGGCAGCCCTTCTGAACCAAAGCCAATATGTTAGAATGTTCACAAGACATTACACAGCTGAAGGACATTGCTGTAACAACAACGGAATTAGACAATGGACTATCGAGAGTATTATTTTTCTTTTACCTTACATTAGAATGATATATATAGGCCTATATTTACTAAAGCATTCATTGTAGCCGCCGAAAATGCTAAAAAGATGGGAGGGGAGATTTCTTTGAAAGAATCAGGTGTTTGCATACAATTTGCGACAGTTAAATCAAACATGCATTCGTAGTATGTCCATGCATGATTCCATGACTGGTTTCAACATGATTTTCGCAACCCCTCCTACACCTCAGAAGAAGGTAAAGTACCTTCTTCATTGCTTCATCATAAAGGGGGAATATTTCATTTTGCTATATCATTTTTCCTCCTTCCATGTTTCATCAATTGCACATAGCGCTAGGACCATGGATCCTGGCAATCTAAATTTTTTTGCCCTAACTCCAACCGATTGTAGGATCGCGGGAACCTAAGGACCGTGGGTGAACACTTTTCATATACATGATGTTATTTGTTTCTCATAATACTGAATGAATTATGTAGTTTTAGAAGTTAATAGGGTTGAAACTACTTCCCTACAACTTACATTTAACAAAATAGGCAGAAATTATATTGAAGCAAATCATGAATAAAACTAAACATGTGAAGACAAGTACTGGAACAAAGTACTGGAAATCTGCATCGTGCTGGCAGTACTTGACAAACCTGGAAAATGTTGAGCTATAAATACCTGTTTGACATTTTGACTCCATTGATATTTTGCAATTGCAGAAATGTACTCCTCTACAAGTTTTCCTCTTTTTGTTCTTTATAAAGGTACAAGAAAGACCACCAAATAACGGGGATCTTAGCAGTAGCATCTCAAATACTAATTTTGACCCGAGTACATGTTCTACCCCATCAAACACTAATAGAAACCAGGTAAGCTTCCTTACTACAGTGCAGTATCCAGGTGGGGGCACAAGGAATTCGCCCACTATAATTACGGCTCATTGGTTGTACATGTTAAAATCAGAAAATTTTTGAGGGCTCCGCCCCTATCGTGATCTGTACCTCAGGGGCGTAGGCTGGGGAGCAATGGGTATACACATGCACCCCTCCCTGCGCAATAGCCTTTGCCAAGCAACAATGGAAAAAAAACCCCTCCAAACACTTACCTAACCCAGGGGCCGCGGAGCTGGGGGGGTTAGAAAACCATTTATAGCGATCCAGAATTTTTTTTTCACTCACTCATAGTACGATGTCATTATGTTAGTATTTACATGTAAATGTACCACATAGTGTTAGTGGGACTACTATTGCAGGATGGCGGATTTTGCAACTTAGTCCATCGCTGTTCTTTTCATGTTGTTTTTTGCAATAGATATTGACTGTAAATTAAGGCCTAGTATAATTCTATGTAATTATTTATTGTCAGAGATTAGATTTTACGTGGATTTCAATATGGAAAGAAAAATCATTTTCCCTATGGCAAAAAAAGTATTCAGGAACTTGAAATGAAATGGAATTTAAAAAATGATCATATTTCACCTTTGAAGTTTGAAACAAATTATAAAACAGTAAGAATGGTGAAAGGAACATTAAAAAAAAAACGATTTATCAAATAATGGCCAAAAAAAATCTAATTTAATAATGAAAAATTAAGTTCACTTTTCTAAAGTCTTAACATTAAATCTTGCCATTGTCCCACATGATTTTGCTGCTTATTTAGTTTCAACTGTTAACCCTTACTAGGCCGGGCTGTTTTGGAAGATCATATGGGGGAAGGACCGAGGGGGCTTTGGTCGACAAACAAAAAGGGGCCCCAAAAAGAGAAAAAAATGTAAAATGGGCATTTGGGGTTAGACAAACTTGTAACAAAAGAAAAGTCCCCAAGAAGGTTTAGGGGCATCTAAAAAAATAGCTGGGGTCAGGGAAAGTGAAAGCAGGGACAAGCACATTCAAGAAATCAATATATTGTTTTTGCAATTTCTAATGTATTTTTTTTAGTGTTTTTTTTCGATGGCATTTATTGGTAACACTAATTCAAACATAAACAACATAAAATCAAGTAATTTGAATCAATAAAAGCAAATATATTCATTCATTTATGATATTTTGCTGAAAACGAAATTTGTATTGAAATTGTTCACAAAATCATGTTTTTAAGCAATTTTTGGTGTGACAACGATTTATCAAATAAGAGTCCAAGGAAAAAAATCTAATTTAATAATGAAAAATTAAGTTCACTTTTCTAAAGTCTTTAACATTAAATCTTGCCATTGTCCCACATGATTTTGCTGCTTATTTAGTTTCAACTGTTAACCCTTACTAGGCCGGGCTGTTTTGGAAGATCATATGGGGGAAGGACCGAGGGGGCTTTTGGTCGACAAACAAAAAGGGGGCCCAAAAAGAGAAAAAAATGTAAATGGGGCATTTGGGGTTAGACAAACTTGTAACAAAAGAAAAGTCCCCAAGAAGGTTTAGGGGCATCTAAAAAAATAGCTGGGGTCAGGGAAAGTGAAAGCAGGGACAAGCACATTCAGAAATCAATATATGTTTTTGCAATTTCTAATGTATTTTTTTTATGTATTTTTTTATCTGATGGCATTTATTGGTAACACTAATAACATAAACGTAATAACATAATCAATGTAATTTGAATCAATAAAGTCAATTATATTTTTCATGTGTTTATATATATATTAATTGGATTATATATGAACGATATTTGTATTGAAATTGTCTCACAAATCATGTTTTTAAGCAATTTTTGGTGTGACATAAGCAAGTACATAAATTATGTGTATCTTCAAAATCGTTGTACCCAGACAGCATCACAAATTTAGTTTTAAAAGTGCGAGGGACTCGGAGGAAAAAGTTACAAAATATCCCAATGAGTGCTCTTCATATTGTGAACATATTGAATTCCGCTAACAAATTTTTCCTTTTCTATTTTCTTTATAAAGGTACAAGAAAAGACCACCAATAACGGGGATCTTAGCGTTAGCATCTCAACTACTAATTTTGACACGAGTACTTGTTTCTACCCCATCGAACACAAACAGTAACCAGGTAAGCCTACAATAGCATACAGTGGCAGGTCCAGGTGGGGCAATAAGGGAGATGTGCTACTATAATTATGGCTCATTGGTTGTACATGTTAAAATCTGAAATTTTGAGGTTGTTGCCCCCTAGCGTTATGTACCTGGTTTAGAAACCCATTTATACGCTCTCTAGGAAATTTGTTTCACTCACTCATATGCAATGCGATGTGAATAGGTACAACATGTACCTCAATATTTTTAGTGGGACTACTGTTCAGAGGAAGGCAGATTTTGTAACCTAGTCAGAGATTTTTTTCATGTTTATTTTCTCTCTTCTTTTTTTGCAAAGATATTGACTGTTATTAGGTCTAGTATAATTATAGTAATTTTTTTTTATTATCAGAGATTAGGTTTACACAAATTTCACTATAAAGAAAAAGAAAAAAAGAATTGAAAAATGCAATTCAAAGAGCAAGAATGGTGAATGGAACATCTAAAAGCCAATATTGAATAATGGCCAGTAAGAAAAACATTTTAATAATGAAAAATTAAGTTCACTTTTCGAATGTCTTACCATTATTCTTGCCACATTCACACATGATTTTGCTTCTTATTTAGTTTCAACTGTTAACCCTCACTACATGTAGGCCGCGCTATTTTGGGAGATCATATGGGGTAGGACCGAGGGAGCCTTGGTCGACAGGATAAATAAAAAGGGCCCCCAAAATAACGGGAAAATACAAAAAGGGGCATGTGGGGCTGACAAATCTTTTTTAAAGAAAACTCCCCAAGAAGGGTTGGGGAGGTCCAGGACTGTGGTGAACACCTTCATTAAAATACATTATGATATTCATTTCTGATCAAACTGAATGGATATGTGATTTAGAAGTTAGTAGGGTTAAACTACTTCCGTACAACTAAGCTTACCAAAATAGGCAGAAATAGTTAGCAAATCATGAATAAAACTAACATGCCAAGACAGTATAGTTACAGAAAGTACTGGAAAACTGCGTCTGGCATGATTTGAGAAACCTGCTAATGTTGAGCTATAAAGAGCTGGTAGACATTTTGACTTCATTGAAATAGATATTCTGCACGTGCAGAATGTGTAATCCGCTACAAATTTTCCTCTCTAGAAAGGCCACCAAATAATGGGGATCTTAAAGGGGAATTATCCCTCAGAGAAATTTAGCTTCAGTGAATGGAGACAACCCCCAAACATATTGGGAAAGTTTCAGAAAAATCAGGCAATGAATAAGAGAGATATGAATTTCTAGATTTTGAGACCACTTATGATATGGAGATCCTCCAATTGGCAACGTGACCATGATGTGTGATGTAATGCAGGGAGATCTTTCTTACATCTATTGTACACATTGTACTAAATCCTCTTTTTTCTCGATTCTAAAGGGAGAATAAAGAATCTTTTTTATGGGATGACATGTAAATATATGACGGTCATAATATATCATGAAAAGAAAAGCCCTCTATCATTAGACTGAAAATAAGAGACATTTTGAATAGTTTTTGTGCACACCATATGGGGAGTTCTCCCTTTGTGACATCACAAATGGTAACCGTGTTGCCAATGGGAGATTTCCTATGTCATCAGAGATCTCAATATTCAAATACTCATATTCTTTCTTATCATTTATCCGATTTTCAAAAATTTTCACTAATGTGCTTATTTGATTTTTCTGCATCCACAATAAGCCGATATATCTATAAGGGACAATTCTCCTTTAAGGCGCGGTCCCACTGGCTTTTTAGGATGATTTGCGATGAATTGCGGATTGTTTGTTTTAATATTGTTTTTTGTTTTTTGTTGCGGATGAACAAATTTGTGTACGCAACTTACAGGGCCGCGAGCCGGGGGGGGGGGGGCTGCCCCCCCCCCGCGGCTCCGCGGCCCTGTAAGTATCAGGCTAAAAACATATAAATAGACACGATTCATCTTTATAGCTCTTTTAATACAAGAATTACAGCTTTTCTCAATTTTGAAAAAACGATGACTCAGCATTTTTTTTGGCCACGCCCCTTAAAATCGTTTTTTGGCCTGCACTGTCTCAATTTTCACCCGATTTTCTTAAAATTGGTGGCATATCGATCAGGGCAACGAGCTGCTTAAAATAAGATAGGCCAAACTTGGTTCTGAAACATGACCCATTTATAGCCCACCTCTACTTTCAAATAGGCTACGTTAAAGTAAAACCTTGGAGAATAGCAGAAATTATATTAAAGATGAGAGGTAACTTTTGGCTTTGCCGAGTTTTCGTGGAGAAGGATTTTAGACTACGTTGAGATGGTTTTGAAAAAAAAAAGAGTATCAGAGACATCTCCGCAACAGAATTTTTGTCTCCGCAAAGGATTTTCATCTTTTTTTGGCTCAGTGACGTCTCGATAATT
>CALNVZ010000218.1:11148023-11158182 GCA_940671915.1 Paracentrotus lividus
TGCAAGTACAAATTATGTGTATCTTCAAAATCGTGTACCCAGACATCACAAATTTAGTTTTAAAAGATGCGAGGGACTCGGAGAAAAAGTTACAAATATCCCAATGAGTGCTCTTCATATTGTGAACATATTGAATTCCGCTACAAAATTTTCCTTTTCTATTTTCTTTATAAAGGTACAAGAAAAGACCACCAAATAACGGGGATCTTAGCGTAGCATCTCAACTACTAATTTTGACACGAGTACTTTTTCTACCCCATCGAACACAACGTAACCAGGTAGCCTACATACTACAGTGGCAGTCCAGTGGGGGCATAAGGGATGTGCCTACTATATTATGGCTCATTGGTTTTACATGTTAAAATCTGAAATTTTGAGGTTGTTGCCCCTATCCGGTTATGTACCTGGTGTTTAGAAAACCATTTATAGCGCTCTAGAAAAAGAATTTGTTTCACTCACTCATAATGCGATGTGAATAGGTACAATCATGTACCTTCATATTTTTAGTGGGACTACTGTTTGCAGGAAGGCAGATTTTGTAACCTAGTCAGAGATTTTTTTCATGTATTTTTTTCTCTCTTTTTTTTGCAAAAGATATTGACTGTATATTAGCCTAGTATAATTATATGTAATTTTTTTATTATCAGAGATTAGGTTTTACACAAATTTCACTATAAAGAAAAAGAAAAAAAGAATTGAAAAATGCAATTCAAAGAGCAAGAATGGTGAATGAACATCTAAAAGCCAATATTGAATAATGGCCAGTAAGAAAAACATTTTAATAATGAAAAATTAAGTTCACTTTTCGAATGTCTTACCATTAATTCTTGCCACATTCACACATGATTTTGCTTCTTATTTAGTTTCAACTGTTAACCTCCACTACATGTAGGCCGCGCTATTTTGGGAGATCATATGGGGGTAGGACCGAGGGAGCCTTGGTCGACAGGATAATAAAAAGGGCCCCCAAAATAACGGGAAAAATACAAAAAGGGGCATGTGGGGCTGACAAATCTTTTTTTAAAAAGAAAACTCCCCAAGAAGTTGGGAGGTCCAAGGACTGTGGTGAACACCTTCATTAAAATACATTATGATATTCATTTCTGATCAAACTGAATGGATATGTGATTTAGAAGTTAGTAGGGTTAAACTACTTCCGTACAACTAAGCTTACCAAAATAGGCAGAAATAGTTAGCAAATCATGAATAAAAACTAAAACTGCCAAGACAGTATAGTTACAGAAAAGTTACTGGAAAACTGCGTCTGGCATGATTTGAGAAACCTGCTAATGTTGAGTTAAAAGCTGGTAGACATTTTGACTTCATTGAAATAGATATTCTGCACGTGCAGAATGTGTAATCCGCTACAAATTTTCCTCTCTAGAAAGGCCACCAAATAATGGGGATCTTAAAGGGAATTATCCCCTCAGAGAAATTTAGCTTCAGTGAATGGAGACAAACCCCCAAAACATATTGGAAAGTTTCAGAAAAATCAGGCAATGAATAAGAGAGAGATATGAATTTCTAGATTTTGAGACCACTTATGATATGGAATCCTCCAATTGGCAACGTGACCATGATGTGTGATGTAATGCAGGGAGATCTTTTACATCTATTGTACACATTGTACTAAAATCCTCTTTTTTCTCGATTCTAAAGGGAATAAAAGAATCTTTTTTATGGATGACATGTAAATATATGACGGTCATAAAATATCATGAAAAGAAAAGCCCCTCTATCATTAGACTGAAAATAAAGAGACATTTTGAATAGTTTTTGTGCACACCATATGGGAGTTCTCCCTTTGTACATCACAAATGGTAACCGTGTTGCCAATGGGAGATTTCCTATGTCATCAGGATCTCAATATTCAAATCTCATATTCTTTCTTATCATTATCCGATTTCAAAAAATTTTCACTAATGTGCTTATTTGATTTTCTTGCATCCACAATAAGCCGACTATCTATAAGGACAATTCTCCTTTTAAGGCGCGGTCCCACTGGCTTTTTGGATGATTTGCGGATTGTTTGTTTTAATATTGTTTTTTGTTTTTTGTTGCGGATGAACAAATTTGGTACGCAACTTACAGAGGCCGCGGAGCCGGGGGGGGGGGGCTGCCCCCCTCCCCCCCCCCGGCTCCGCGGCCCTGTAAGTATCAGGCTAAAAAACATATAAATAGACACGAGATTCATCTTTATAGCTCTTTTAATACAAGAATTACAGCTTTCTTCAAATTTTGAAAAACGATGACTCAGCATTTTTTTGGCCACGCCCCCTTAAAATCGTTTTTTGGCCTGCACTGTCTCAATTTTCACCCGATTTCTTAAAATTGGTGGCATATCGATCAGGGCAACGAGCTGCTTAAAATAAGATAGGCAAACTTGGTTCTGAAACATGACCCATTTATAGCCCACCTCTACTTTCAAATAGGCTACGTTAAAGTAAAACCTTGGAGAATAGCAGAAATTATATTAAAGATGAGAGGTAACTTTTGGCTTTGCCGAGTTTTCGTGGAGAGGATTTTAGACTACGTTGAGATGGTTTTGAAAAAAAAAAGAGTATCAGAGACATCTCCGCAACAGAATTTTTGTCTCCGCAAAGGATTTTCATCTTTTTTTGGCTCAGTGACGTCTCGATAATTTGTTTCCGTTGCGTAAACACTGTCTCAAACCATCTCAAAGTAGTCACAAATCTGTCTCAAATCCGACTCCGTGAAGTGGGATATACGACCATTTAGTGATTTTTTTTTTAATGACAGCGCCTAAAAACTTCTTTCCTACCAATTTTTTTTATAAATATATCTCTATATTATTTATTGATAATTAGAATAATTTTTGGAGTCCTTTTATCATAAATGTACCTGAAACATTTGTGGTTTTATTTCAAATGTTACGACATTTTTGTTCTTGTTTTCTTGTAATTTTTATAATAGTCGGAACACTCCAAAAATTCTTCCAAAGAAAACAATGTGGTAAGCAACTCACAGAGTAGGAGAAGCCTTTCACACCCTAATGCTGATGGTGATCCAACAATACTCTGCGTCCTACACTTGGAGCCTTCTGAACCAAAGCCAAATCGATGTTCACAGATTACACAGCTGAAGGACATTGCTGTAACAACAACGGAATTAGACAATGGACTATCGAGAGTATTATTTTCTTTACCTTACATAGAATATATATTATAGGCCTATATTTTACTAAAGCATTCATTGTAGCCGCGAAAATGCTAAAAAGATGGGAGGGGAGATTTCTTTGAAAGAATCAGGTGTTTGCATACAATTTGCGACAGTTAAATCAAACATGCATTCGTAGTATGTCCATGCATGATTCCATGACTGTTTCAACATGATTTTCGCAACCCCTCCTACACCTCAGAAGAAGGTAAAGTACCTTCTTCATTGTTCATCATAAAAGGGGAATATTTCATTTTGCTATATCATTTTTCCTCCTTCCTATGTTTCATCAATTGCACATAGCGCTAGGACCATGGATCCTGGCAATCTAAATTTTTTGCCCTAACTCCAACCGATGTTAGGATCGCGGGAACCTAAGGACCGTGGTGAACACTTTCATATACATGATGTTATTTGTTTCTCATAATACTGAATGAATTATGTAGTTTTAGAAGTTAATAGGGTTAAACTACTTCCCTACAACTACATTTAACAAAATAGGCAGAAATTATATTGAAGCAAATCATGAATAAAACTAAACATGTGAAGACAAGTACTGGAACAAAGTACTGGAAATCTGCATCGTGCTGGCAGTACTTGACAAACCTGGAAAATGTTGAGCTATAAATACCTGTTTGACATTTTGACTCCATTGATATTTTGCAATTGCAGAAATGTACTCCTCTACAAGTTTTCCTCTTTTTGTTCTTTATAAAGGTACAAGAAAGACCACCAAATAACGGGGATCTTAGCAGTAGCATCTCAAATACTAATTTTGACCCGAGTACATGTTCTACCCCATCAAACACTAATAGAAACCAGGTAAGCTTCCTTACTACAGTGCAGTATCCAGGTGGGGGCACAAGGAATTCGCCCACTATAATTACGGCTCATTGGTTGTACATGTTTTAAATCAGAAAATTTTTGAGGCTCCGCCCCTATCGTGATCTGTACCTCAGGGGCGTGGCTGGGGAGCAATGGGTATACACATGCACCCCTCTGCGCAATAGCCTTTGCCAAGCAACAATGGAAAAAAAAACCCCTCCAAACACTTACCTAACAGGGGCCGCGGAGCTGGGGGGGGGTTAGAAAACCATTTATAGCGATCCAGAATTTTTTTTTCACTCACTCATAGTACGATGTCATTATGTTAGTATTTACATGTAAATGTACCACATACATGTAGTGTTAGTGGGACTACTATTGCAGGATGGCGGATTTTGCAACTTAGTCCATCGCTGTTCTTTCATGTTGTTTTTGCAATAGATATTGACTGTAAATTAAGGCCTAGTATAATTCTATGTAATTATTTATTGTCAGAGATTAGATTTTACGTGGATTTCAATATGGAAAGAAAAATCATTTCCCTATGGCCAAAAAAGTATTCAGGAACTTGAAATGAAATGGAATTTAAAAAAATGATCATATTTCACCTTTGAAGTTTGAAACAAATTATAAAACAGTAAGAATGGTGAAAGGAACATTAAAAAAAACGATTTATCAAATAATTGCCAAAAAAAATCTAATTTAATAATGAAAAAATTAAGTTCACTTTTCTAAAGTCTTAACATTAAATCTTGCCATTGTCCCACATGATTTTGCTGCTTATTTAGTTTCAACTGTTAACCCTTACTAGGCCGGGCTGTTTTGGAAGATCATATGGGGGAAGGACCGAGGGGGCTTTGGTCGACAACAAAAAGGGGCCCCAAAAAGAGAAAAAAAATGTAAAATGGGCATTTGGGTTAGACAAACTTGTAACAAAAGAAAAGTCCCCAAGAAGGTTTAGGGGCATCTAAAAAAATAGCTGGGGTCAGGGAAAGTGAAAGCAGGGACAAGCACATTCAAGAAATCAATATATTGTTTTTGCAATTTCTAATGTATTTTTTTTAGTGTTTTTTTTCGATGGCATTTATTGGTAACACTAATTCAAACATAAACAACATAAATCAAGTAATTTGAATCAATAAAGCAAATATATTCATTCATTATGATATTTTGCTGAAAACGAAATTTGTATTGAAATTGTTCACAAATCATGTTTTTAAGCAATTTTTGGTGTGACATACAAGTACAAAATTATGTGTATCTTCAAAATTGTGTACCCAGCATCACAAATTTAGTTTTAAAAGATGCGGGACTCGGAGAAAAAGTTACAAAATATCCCAATGAGTGCTCTTCATATTGTGAACATATTGAATTCCGCTACAAATTTTCCTTTTCTATTTTCTTTATAAGGTACAAAGAAGACCACCAAATAACGGGGATCTTAGCAGTAGCATCTCAACTACTAATTTTGACACGAGTACTTGTTCTACCCCATCGAACACAAACAGTAACCAGGTAAGCCCTACATACTACATGGCAGGTCCAGGTGGGGGCATAAGGGATGTGCCTACTATAATTATGGCTCATTGGTTGTACATGTTAAAATCTGAAATTTTGAGGTTGTTGCCCCTATCCGGTTATGTACCTGGGTTTAGAAAACCATTTATAGCGCTCTAGAAAAAGAATTTGTTTCACTCACTCATAATGCGATGTGAATAGGTACAATCATGTACCTCATATTTTAGTGGGACTACTGTTGCAGGAAGGCAGATTTTGTAACCTAGTCAGAGATTTTTTTCATGTTTTTTTCTCTCTTTTTTTGCAAAAGATATTGACTGTATATTAGGCCTAGTATATATATGTAATTTTTTATTATCAGAGATTAGGTTTTACACAAATTTCACTATAAAGAAAAAGAAAAAAAGAATTGAAAAATGCAATTCAAAAGAGCAAGAATGGTGAATGGAACATCTAAAAGCCAATATTGAATAATGGCCAGTAAGAAAAACATTTTAATATGAAAAATAAGTTCACTTTTCGAATGTCTTACCATTAATTCTTGCCACATTCACACATGATTTTGCTTCTTATTTAGTTTCAACTGTTAACCCTCACTACATGTAGGCCGCGCTATTTTGGGAGATCATATGGGGGTAGGACGAGGGAGCCTTGGTCGACAGGATAAATAAAAAGGGCCCCCAAAATAACGGGAAAATACAAAAAGGGGCATGTGGGCTGACAAATCTTTTTTAAAAAGAAACTCCCCAAGAAGGGTTGGGAGGTCCAGGACTGTGGTGAACACCTTCATTAAAATACATTATGATATTCATTTCTGATCAAACTGAATGGATATGTGAATTAGAAGTTAGTAGGGTTAAACTACTTCCGTACAACTAAGCTTACCAAAATAGGCAGAAATAGTTAGCAAATCATGAATAAAACTACATGCCAAGACAGTATAGTTACAGAAAGTACTGGAAAACTGCGTCTGGCATGATTTGAAAACCTGCTAATGTTGAGCTATAAAGAGCTGTAGACATTTTGACTTCATTGAAATAGATATTCTGCACGTGCAGAATGTGTAATCCGCTACAAATTTTCCTCTCTAGAAAGGCCACCAAATAATGGGGTCTTAAAGGGAATTATCCCCTCAGAGAAATTTAGCTTCAGTGAATGGAGACAACCCCCAAAACATATTGGGAAAGTTTATCTCTTCTCTTAATTTGTTTCCGTTGCGTAAACACTGTCTCAAACCGTCTCAAAGTAGTCACAAATCTGTCTCAAATCCGACTCCGTGAAGTGGGATATATGACCATTAGTGATTTTTTTTTTTTAATGACAGCGCCTAAAAACTTCTTTCCTACCAATTTTTTTTTATAAATATTGTTGGAGTATGCGTGGCTTGTTTTACGAGTACGATGAGGCTGGCAATGATGAGGTCTTCACAAAGATGTTTACGATAACGACATGTTTATTCTCAACCTGAAGCTAGAATACTATTTACATCTGATATGCGATATAGCTATGGTATCCGCTAGTAGTATAATGACATAGCAAATAGTATATCGCAACATCCCCCTTCCTTTGTAAAGAAGCAGAATGTGTACATTCAATGTTTGAGTATACAACAATATATATTGTTTTGATAACAACACTATTGGTATTCATTGTTTTGATAACAATATAATTTTTGTTTCTTTTGGTAGCCTGTCTTTTTTGGATAATTGTTTTCCAATGAATTAAAGTCTAACTGGTTTGAGTAAGTTAACTGTTTGCATTTTCAATTTGACATAAGTTTTCCTTGGATGCAAATTGAATATAATTTTTGGTAGAACTGTTTTGATTTACAAAATCAATAAGTTTTGATAAGCATATGATTCCAGATATTATGCTTGTTGTCATACCAAGAATATTGTACTGTACAATGATTATACATGCAACATGAATAATAAACTTTTGAATTGAAAACTTAACGCGTCTTCAGTCTTCTTTCGATTTCTTCAAGAGTGTCTTCTGTTTTCTCTCTTCTCTCAAAATGTTTTTTAGAGTTATCAATCTTCTATCAGTCTCGCTGGTCTGCGGATTGTTCGACCATACCTCGTGGTTTTCGAGTTTGTCGCTTGCTTTTGAGATTGATTGTTTAGAGTTTCCGACGTCGATGTTGGTTGTTGGTTGTCGTTCTCCTCTGGTGGGGCATCTGCGGTGTGGTCTTCGTCGAACCTTACACGTCTCGGAGTTGGGTTTGCTGTTGGGATTTCCCTCAGGTGAGATCGGTTTCGTCTCAGGATTCCTCCGTTGGGTGTTTCGATTTCATACGACCTTGGTTCATCGCAGATTCTGGATACTTTGGCTGGTATCCAAGTGTGATCTTGGGGGTGTAGGACTCTGACAGGTTGTCCCACATGGAGAGATGGAAGTTCTGACCCTGCATGTTGGTCATGCGTTTCCTTCATCTTGTTTTTGCGGTTCAAGAGATGATCTGTGGTGATTGATTCTCTTGACAGATGATGACTTGGAAGTGTTGTTCGAATCGGTCTCCCAAATAACAATTCTGCAGGTGATCTCATGTGACTGTCTACTGGTGTTGCTCTGAGATTCAACATGGCTAGTTGACTATCTTGGCCAGTCTGAGAACACTTTGTCAACAGATTCTTGACTGTACGAACCATCCGTTCTGCTAGTCCATTGGATCTTGGATAGTGCGGAGAAGATGTGGTGTGTTGGATTGACCACTTTTTACACATGTCCTGGAATGGTTTCCCGACAAATTGTGGACCGTTGTCAGATACGATCTCTTCTGGTGGACCAAATAGATTAAAGATTCCACTCATCACGTCCGCTACTGCTGCACTTCTGGTATCCTTCAGCTTGTAGATTATCGGATACTTCGAGTAATAGTCAGTGACGAGTAGGTATTCTTGTCTATTGAGCATGAACAAGTCTGTTCCTAGTCTGGTCCAGGGTGCTGGTGGTACATCATGGGGAAGCAACGGCTCTTTCTGCTGCTTTGTTTGGTGTCCCTGGCAAGCATCGCATTGTCTAACGATCGCTTCTATGTCTTTGTTTATGTTAGGCCAGTATACCGTGTCGCGAGCTAGTCTTCGTGTGCTTTCGATTCCCATGTGACCTAGATGGAGCTGTCTAAGGATGTCTTGTCTAAGTGTCTTCGGTATGATCACTTGACTTCCCTTAAAGAGTATTCCGTGTGACACTCCAATCTCTTCTCTGTATGACCAATACGATCTGATAGGCGTTGGCAGTTCCTGAATAGTTTCTGGCCAACCCTGAGTAACTACCTGCCATAATGACTTCAGAACAGTGTCATTCTTTGTTTCTGTCTGCACCTCTGTTCTTTTGATTTGACCGATGACCAGCCCAGAGCTCAGATCATTATGGTTTGGATTGCTTGCACTTGTGATAGGTGCTTCTGCATTGTTTACACTCTTGATGGGTGTATCTGTATTGTTAGCACTTATGATAGGTGTAACTGTGTTTACACTCGTGATGGGTGTATCTGTAACATCCACACTTGTGGTAGGTGTGTCTGTGTTGTTTACACTTGTGGTAGGTGTAATTGTGTCACTTGTGATAAGCGTACTTGTATGATCTACACTTCTGGTAAGCGTAGTCGAGTCCTCTACATTTGTGATAAGTGTAGGTCTAAAGACAGTTTTGGATGTTCCATGGATTGTGATAACCCCTAGTTTGGTACATGATTGTAATCCTAGAATGCAAGATCCCTTTACGTCTGCTACGTAGAATGAGTGGGTAGTCCAGCCTGGACTGTTGTACTTACATTTCAGATCTACGGTACCCCTGCACGGTACTTGTGCCTTTCCGTACACTACGAGCTTTGTAGATGTAGGTTTGATTACTGTCTTGTATTTTTCTCCATACATGTTTTTGATTGTTCGAAGTGTGAGTGTGTTTGCACTTGAACCCGAGTCAACTTTGAGCTTTAACATATGCTGTCCAGCTTTCTGTGGAGCTATTATGTCTATAAATGCATATGCTACTGTACCGTCATTGTTAACTACTGTATATGGTTCTGCAGTTTTGATTGTATCAAAGTATGCAAATTGATCTCTACTCACTTTGTCTTGATCTTCTTGAGTGTCCAACTCGTTTACTGGTTTGTGACTCTTCGACTTTGTTCGAGATTTGTTTCGCCTTTGCGTGTGTTTGCAGTTTTCTGACTTTGACTCGTCTGTTTTCCGCTGATCGGTTTTACTCTTTCTGCAACACTTTGCCCAGTGGCCCTTCTTGCCACATGACCGACATTCGTCGTTGAATGCTGGGCATTGCTTTGGCTTATGACTGCGACCGCAGTTTCCGCAAGTATTACGCATCTTTGGTTTGCAACTTCGGAACGCATCTACGCTCTCCTGCGCTTGAGGATTAACTAGCGTGTTCAGACTACGTCTGCTTGCTTCGATTGCCTCGAATTTACGCCCTTCGGTTAAGATGTCTCCTATCTTATACCCTTTTTGTTTATCCAAGAGCGATTTCTGGAGTTCTGCAATCGGTGTTGATGCTATTACTAATTCCATGACTCTTTCATTGAGCCCGTTGGCCTCGAAATCGCAACTCTTTGCTTTGTCACGGCATCTCGTAACAAATTGGTCGATTGTTTCATCAACTTTCTGCCGGTACCTGC
>CALNVZ010000218.1:11164341-11185013 GCA_940671915.1 Paracentrotus lividus
CGGCCCCTGACTCATGCGCAATTAATCCTCCCGCCAGTGGGACCGGGCCTTTAGCAGCAGCACCTGCGACCCGGGTACTTGTTCTACCCCATTAAATACTAATAGTAACCAGGTAAACCTACTTACTACAGTGGAGGATCCAGGTGGGGCCTACATGGCATATAGAAAACTGTTTCACTTTCAGAAAGTTAAATCATCCAGTCATTTAACTGCATGGTCAAAAGCTGGGTCATTTCTTGTACCATGCCTCCAAAACAACGAACTTGGGTCATTAGCAAGGGCAATGGGCTATATTTGACAGGAAAGATGCCCGTATCCCCCTCCTACACACGGTCCGCATAGTTAAATTTTGGTGAAATCCTCATTTGTTTATGTGCAAAAAGTTGCTTTGTGCGAGCGTGGATACCATAATTTGCAGCAAGATTTAGTTGATATTTTTAGACCACCTTCAACGCGCAGACAGATTCTATCGCCACAGCACGGATCCCTGACTGTTGACCTACTACTAGGCCCGGATCTGTTTCCAATGTTTCACCAATTCTTTTTCTAAAAAAAAAAACAACATATTAATGGATCACAGTGTCGTGTCGAATGAGATCTAGAATCTAGCTCCAGTTACATTGAAACTAAACACAACACAAAAAGAAAGTTCCCCCTATTTCAGATATCAATAATTATTTAACCAGGAGGAATTTAAAAAATCTAATTATATGTCCATGTAGGGAATTTTATTAACTACAAAGGGAACAAATTCTAGGCAAAATCATCTCGTCATGCTACAGTGAGCAATGGTTGAATGCAAAAATGTCATTCACAAGCCTAAAATGGCAACTTTGATTCAATGATAACGGACCCATTTTTAGATTTAAAACATTTTAGACGTCAGAATGTATGCAAAACGTGCTTCCCAATATACGGAAACGAATTTTGCGTAAAATTCTACGGTTGAGTGAGCATGCAGCAAAAATTGCCCAAACTACGATTTTTACTCCTTTGCCATGGTATAATCGATCAAATATGATTGAATTCCTGTTGTGGAGGTGTATTCAACCAATATCCATTCATTCACGGTTGAATGAACCCATCAAACAACCAAAAAATAGGCCATTATAGGATTACTAAAATGCATTGCAGTAATTTTATGCACTAGAAAGCATCTCAATACTATTTTTGGGGTTGTTTTTATATTCTTTGGGCATGTGTCAATGATTCCATGGCATTTATTTACAAATTCATGCTTTAGTGAGCACATGAGATTGGAAAAGTCCTTTTCTCACGTACGGACTAAAATTCATATTCTTACTTTGATTGAATACAACAATTCTTTCCGGGGAGTACTTTTGATTTTATTTTCACAAAAATCCTGATGTTTCATGCCTCAGTGGGCACAAGATACAAGAAAATCATGCAAATGAGAAGAAAGTTTCGGGCTTCGTCATGGTTCAGTGACTTTTTGAATACATAATTTCAGTAAAGATCCTGTTAGTTTAGACCAGTGTGATTTTATTGGGTGTATGGACGGGTTTGTTGTCTGGGGACAGTCGATTAACCGGTTACAGCGCCGATAGTCTGCGGTCGCCTAGTACCGCGGGTCCGATAGTCCGCGCGGGGGGGGGGGGGGGGGGGGCGGCGGCTGGGGAGCGGATGGTGATGTTTGTTATTCTGAAAGGTTCTTATTCGAAACAAATGGAAATGAGGTTCATTATTCCCGAAAATAGAACAGGTTTTCGTTAGTCTCGAAAATAGAAAGGTTCGTATTCCGAAAAACGAAAGGTTCGTTATTCCGAATTGTATAAATAAACAGAAAAAGAGTTTTTTATTTCGAAAAAAGAAAAGGATGATTTCATGAAGGTTGATCTATCCGAATTTTGTATGTCCATAAAAATCGAGAAAAGGTTCGTTAGTTCCGAAAATGAAATTAAGATCGTATGAAGGTTGCGTTATCCAAAATGAGCCGAGCATAATATCGAAATAGAACGGTTCGTTAGTCCGGAAAATGAAATAAGGTTCGTTATTCCGAAAAATGGAATGAGGTTCATTATTCCGAAAATAGAACAGGTTCGTTAGTCCGAAAATAGAAAAGGTTCGTTATTCCGAAAAAAGAAAAGGTTCGTTATTCCGAATTTTGTTATATCCAAAAATAGAAAAAGGTTTTTTATTTCGAAAAAAGAAAAGGTTCGTTATTCCGAATTTTGTTATATCCAAAAATAGAAAAGGTTCGTTATTCCGAAAATATAATGAGGTTCGTTAATCACCGAAAAATGAAATAAGGTTCGTTAGTCCCGAAAATGAAATAAGGTTCGTTATTCTGGAAGGGTCGTTATTCGAAAAATGGAATGAGGTTATTATCCGAAAATAGAACAGTTCGTTAGTTTTCCGAAAATAGAAAGGTTCAGTTATGCGCCGAAAAAAGAAAGGGTGTCGTTGATTCTCCGAATTTTGTTATATCCCCAAAAATGAAAAAGGTTTTTATTTCCGAAAAAAGAAAAGTTCGGTGTATTCCGATTTGTTATATCCAAAAAGTCAGAAAAGGTCGTTTATTGCCGAAAGTATAATGAGGGTTCGTCTAATCCGAAATATAAAAGATAAGGTCGTTAGTCCCCGAAAATGAAGATATAGGTTCGTGTAAGTCCGAAATGAAATAAGGTTCGTTTTGCCGAAAATGAAGCAAGAACCTAAGTTGTAAAAAAAATGGTGTGGGTAATTAAAAAATATAGGATATTATAATATATCTCAGCGAGGACGGTCCACGCCGTAAAATAACATCGCAGATCCTTTTTCTGCTGTAAATTTGATTTTCGGAAGAATTGATTTACAATAATTAACATGGCGATTTACTGAGAAAAATTAGTGTCGCTACTTAAATCAGGGGCCCTTACCTCGCTATAAGGACTTAAATAATTATTTCCGCATTCGTTTTCGTGCTCGTCTTTGTTTCGTAAAGAAAATTGTTTTCGGAAAAGAGTTATCAAGCCGGCGACTTCTTCCGGTAAAGTCAAAGTTTCCGTTCTAAAATTGGGGTCGTTATCGACTCAATAACTAATTAATTCCGAAATTTTATTGTTCCGTATTTATTTATGAAACAAATTTTAAAAGCGAATTATCACGAAACTTGATATTTTATCGGCAAGATGTTAACAAGTGCCGCCGATACTGGTTTCAAAATAACTCTCAATGAAAAAATACGGAGTGGATATAGATTATGGAATTAGTTATTAGTCCAAGGGGTGATAACGGCCCGTAGTTTAGAAGCGGAAAACTATTCTTTATCGGAACAACTCCGCCGCTAATTGACGTAACTCGTCGGATATGGACGGGGCGGGATTTAATTGCGGAATCAACACTGAACAGCAATGGTGATTCTAGCCCGCGCTCCACCACCACCCCTGGCCCGTTCCATTTTCCCGGCTTCGGCCACAGATATTTCAGTTCGGGAAATAAACGAACTTTTCTTCTGATTTGACTAACAAACCTTATTCTATTCGAAGTAACGAACCGTGTAGTTGTCCATTTCGGAATTAACAAGATCTTTCTATATTTTTAATAGTAACGAACCAGTGTCTATTTCGAGAACTAACAAGCGTGTTTTTCTCCTAGTTTCGGAATGACGACAAAACTTTTTCTGTATTGTTCGGAATAGAACGAACCTCATTCTATTTACGGTAATAGACAAACCTTATTCTATTTGTGAGTATAACGTCTGGTGAAAGGTTCGGGAATAGACGAACCTATTTTTATTTTCGGAATATAACAAAACCTTTTCTATTTTTGGATATACACAAAATTCGGAATAACAACCTTTTTTTATTTCGGGACTAACGAAGCCTTTCTCATTTTCGGCACTAAAGAACCTTTTCATTTCGGGTAATAACGGACTCATTCTATTATTTTTTTTTAGTGTGTCGCAGGTGCGGTGCTGGGTAAAGTAGTACGGATCGCGTTCAGATAACACGTCTAAAGCGGGCCGCTGCAGAGACCAGTGCCTATGTCACCACGGCCCCGCCCTCCTTCGCCCCCGGAACCCCGCCCGCGGGACTATCGGACCTGCCGGACTAAAAGGACCGCGGACTATCGGGACCGCTGCGGGACAGTCGAGAAACCCCGGACTACGGACTCGCCTGCGGACGCTGATGCTCGGGATGAGCCGCTGGCTTGCTGGATGGTGGTTTGGGTTAATGCGGGGGCAGCCAGTGTTGGAAAGAGGTGTTTTACGAAGCATGTAAGGGTTTCTTGGTCGATGAGTTTTTTGTAGGCTACTTAGATGCATGAAAACGTTAGAAAATGCCTGTGGAAGAAGACCATAATAGATAAAGTGGATTATAGAGGGAAGGTATTAAACGCGTAGGCAATTCTGGATTAAGTCGCTGGAGACAGAAAGGTTCTGAAGGACTTCATTCCATGGTTGGTGTGGTGGATATTTTTTCTGTTGGTGTAGTATTCATCTTCCGCGTGGCGTGCCTGGGCCCGGCCAAGCTGCGTCGCATTTCCTGGGTCTGAGGCTGGGTTGTTTTGAATTTGTTGGTTGAGCAGTGCGGGCTGCATGTGTGTAGGTGGATACAGGAATGCGCACCTTATAGAGCACTTGAAGATTTCAGGTTGATTGTCGGGGGAGTGCATACCTTATTTGCTTCGATGAAGTGAGTGTCCCAGATGTGGTGGTGCTCTGCCAGTTATCGTGATAGCTGGGTAGTCTGCCAGTGTGAGCGACTGCTGGTATTTTGGGCGCCTTGGTCAGGACGAGGTCTGGTAGTGTGAACCTGCGTGGCGTATGTTATGCTTGGGAGTCGAGCGTTCAGTGCGATTTGTACAGTGTTGTGTTCCCCTTTTGTTACCATACATGGCGCATACAAGGAACATACAATAGTCATTGGAAGCCCCCCAGCAATGGCTGCCACATGACAAATCATCACCGCGAACGGAATTTGTGTCTGTACTTAAACATATCAGTGCCTAAGTCTGTGCAGTGTCTATGTTGCGCACCCATGTAAATGGCGCGATGACAAGCCTGTCTGAAAATCATTAAAATAAACATCGTCTCTTGAAAATAATTTTCTTGAAATTTCTGGTTTTAATTGATCACTGGAGATATATTCAGTATGGATATTCATTGATTAATCTAATATATTTAGTTTAATAATATTAGTTGATTATTTGAGCGTCTTTCTTGGTGCTGACATGGATCTTCTTCATACTGCATGTACAGTGAAAACTTGTTATAACGAGATCTGATATAAAGTGGTTCCTGCTATAAGAGATAATTTTGCTGGTCTTTGCCACTTTTTTAACAAATAGTAGTTTGCATTATTAATGCTACATTCAAAACATGCAAAGTTATCTTATGAGAGGTAAAAATTGAAAAGGAACAATGTGATTAAAATGTTATTCCAATGCGAGCCTTTTAACTCTTTAAGTGCCGGATGCATGATACGTAGCCTACTGTTCGGTGCCATACTCATGCTTGCTAGCCTAGGGGAGACTGGGGACAATTGTAACACTTTTTTTCAAATTTGACTTATCAACTTTATTATAGCTAAATACTTGCTTAACCAAGTAAAATGAAATTTTGATAATCTTAGCTCGACATATGAATAGGTTTGGGTTAAGTAACTATTTATTTTGAAGCCATTATCATTTAAAAACAAGAGTCGAGTGTTACAATTGCCCTGCGCACCCCGGGCAATTGTAACACACGTACGGGGCAATTGTAACACATGAAATTGTAGCATTTGTTTTTTCATTATCAAAGCTATGCACTTGACAGATCCAAGATTTCAACAACACTAATCACATAAGCTAATTATAATAAACATGACAATGCTTGACTCAGTTTATATTATATTTTCCACTTGTTATATGAAAGGCATGGGATTATTGCAGAAGTTTACGTGCTCTGTACGGGCGATGGCAGCGCGCTGAATTGTCCGGGGCTAGGTACGGGGCAAAGTGCTTGCTTAACGGCATTTGTTACTATTGCCCCTGCGCGGTGGGCGACCGTGTTTGGAAGAGATTTTTCTATCTTAGCTCAGGTATTCATCGTTGAAACTTAGCAAAATACAGGCCTAAGAATATAATTTCTAAATAAATAAAATGACAGCCATGCCTCAACCACATATTTGTCCAGAGAAAAAAATTGGGTATGTGGAGATATTACTTTCCTGCTCAAAAACTATTTTTTTTTTGCTGTAAAAAGTTCAAATAACCGTTAAAACTGTTTACACTCAAACATCATGTGGAGCGATGAAATGTACTGTCTCTGTACACAGATTAAGTTTTAGCATGTTTCTGCTAGAAATGGGAGCCTCTGTTACAATTGCCCCGTGTTACAATTGTCCCCGGTCTCCCCTACTATTGACTGCTTAATCCATGCTTTGTTTACTACCCTCCCCTACTTCGTGCATGATTGGCGCACATTCGGAATAATGTTGATTGTTTACGCTGATTCTAGTTTTTCGCGCACTGCACACTCACAGGTTAATCCGCTTTAATCTGCGGCTGGCACATGCTGGCTTTTAATTGGCCAATTTTTTCATTGTATTCTTTGCTTTTTTTACCCTGATGTAACAAAATTCCTGATATAACAGGGAACGTCTATGGTTCCGAGGACCAGGTTATAACGAGTTTCCACCTGTATACACCGGTCCGACCGCGGGTTCGTTCATTTGTGGCCTGCTCTCTGTCTTCCCTCTTCAGCGCTTGGTCTGCAGATGGGCCTTTCCCCTCGCGTCAAGATACAGGTTAGGCTACTTGTGTGGTGTCCCTATGAGGGTCATAATCTATTTATTTAGCTAAATGTTATTCTTGAAGCGCTACTTCACTCGTTACTGAAGAGCTTCAAGCTGACATCAAGCATGGTCAACTGAGCCTAGAACTGGTGAACCCTGAACCATACAACGGACCTTCCTCATGGGCATAGAGTGTGTTTCAAGTGTGCCAGTTTCAAGATTTTATCAAGCGCTCAAACATGAAACCATGATAATCAAAACGGGCTAATTACAAAACGTTGCTGATACTCAAGCGAGATTATAAGATAGTGTGGTTGTTGCTATTGTCCCGCTTCCCATGATTCTTCCGTGTCTCTGGCTGAATGTGCCTGGGTGTAAATGATTCGTATAGAAGACGCGTTTCAAATCTGTGAATTGCGGAGAGGATGAAGATTGAGTTAGACAAGCCGCCGCGTTACTGTGCGTGAGCACAAAGATTTGCCAGTTTGTTTAAACACAAGTTGGCAGCTTCATGTGTTTGGACACTTGGTGGTAGCATAACGGCGGCAGTTGAGGATAGTCGGTTGGCAGTACAAATGCGGAGCATCTGGGAAGATATGGACGGATGAGTGTGTTATTCCAACGTTTGTTTGTGTTAGAGATGGTGTGGGCTCTCGAGCGAGTTCTGGAAAACTTCCGGTGTAGGCATAGTGTAAAAAGAGAGAAATTGTTTGTGTGATTTTCGAGAGCGGCGGTAGGTTAAAGACTGATCGGAAAAATATATGTCAGCTTTACAATTGTTGACAACTCCGCAACGTTGTACGACGCTGAGATCGCTGTGCCTGGTTGTAGTGTGTTTTGTTGTGTAATTGCGTTTTGTTATGCAGTGACTTTATGTTGGCGTATAAATATTTTGAAATCTGGAAATTGAACACACGCCATGAGTTCTGATATAGAATTGAGCTTAACCATAAACACTATACATGACTCTTTTGCTCCCGTTGGGTCTGGGAAGGGCTATGAAAAGTTAGTACGCATAGTTCAAGGCCGATGTAACTCTTGAGTTATTTGAGATGATAGCTTCATCTTTTGGTCTCTCTTAACAATCTCATTTTGTTATGTCCTTGATAGATCAATTGATTTGGTGTGTAGATCGTATTGCTCATGATTATAGCAGTAATTGATGAGAAGACAGAACAAAATAGATTTGTTTCAAAATTTACCATAATAAGGTTCTTTTGTAACATGTTCAGGAGAAAAAGGTTTTTTTTGGGGGGGTGTACATTCTTTATCTTTTGACTGCATAGTAGCTATATGATCGACTAGATGTCCGAACATGTCATAATACATATGCCATATGGGTATATTATGTGATGTAAGGACCGGAATCCTATCACATAATGTACGAAGTGGCAGATGGTTCTACTAAATAGCAGTGGGAACATGACATTGCCAGTTGGCACACGCAAGCAATCTTTTTTCTTATTGCAATCTATTGCCGTGAGATCATGTGAGTCAGCAGACTTCATCGTACAGGTCTGCCAGACCGTTGATTCATGTGTCTAACTTGAAAACCTTCTCCGCACTCCATCCCAATTTCTGGTCTCTCTTGGTTCCAAGTAAAATTGTTTCTAATTCGCCTGAACTTGCCGAGGGAGGGAGGACAAACATTGCACTGGCTTCTTGGCTACGTGCTGCACTCCGTGGAGAACCAAAAGAGCAGGGATGTCCATTTTGGCTTTCTCGGCTGTTTAGTTGATTTATGTGCAGACCGTAGGATGACATTTAGACCCTTAGTGCAGAGTAGTTGTCATCTATTGATTAGTTCTATCGCGACAAAAGCAAGCAATTATAGTCACGCATCACTCAGAATGCCTAAATCCGCTGGTGACTTTGCCTTTTATATGTATTGCTCGTATGATCCATATATATTCTTTCAAGCATGTCAGTGACAGATAATTTGTAAATAGAGAATTATCGAAGCATTGGACGAAGCTTACGAGTGTCTTCTGATGGGACTTTTCTCGTTAACTTCGCAAATTATTGGCTATAGGTTATCGAGGATCAGAACCGGACTGATCTATGCTTAGTGAGTTGAGCAAGTGTTTCTCAATGATTATACAACTACGGAACGGAAGTACGTCGTTGTGATATCTCGGAGCTAGGATGATTAGCACATCAATTGCTATCGATGTAGATGAGATCTGGCATAGCACTTAGGAAATGACGCACGAGCGATTGTTGAGTAATCTAGTATTAGTCTTTAAAATGAAATGCAGCTTCATTATTGATCAAGTATGTGTCTCGCACTATACTATATGATAGAATGATGGTCATTACTCACGTTCGTGTTGATGTTGATAGAATCCTTGAGGCTTATATGCGGTGAGTTGTTACGTATAATTGGAGTATAGGAAGAAAATCATTAGTGCGATGAGGTCTAGTATACATTGTATTGTGATGTTGTGCACTATACTGGAAGTGGGTGTTAACTATCAATGTAAATTTTGCGCTATGTAATGTGTTGATTCGATTCTCTGAATTAAATGATATTCCTGTTATAGTGTCTGGACTCGTCTACCACCTAAGCTATTGAAGAGTTACAGCTATTTGCTACTATCTCCGGTGCAGAGAGCTGAGTGTGGCGATTACTGCATGATAAGCTTTCCATCATCTAGCGATTATGTACAACCACGTGGTGTTGTTCCCGACTTGACGTACCACAGTGACTATCAGAATCCGCACCTCTGATTTTGAAGTTACATTTATGCTTGACTAGCAAGGATGTCCTGCTCACCATTCATTCACATTTTCTCATTCATATATATACTCTATGTTACGTAGGCGTCACAATAGAAATAAATAGTCGCAAGTTTCACATAGTGGTTTGACTAACTCTATTCAGCGTCTATCGAATCAAGTCAAGATTAGTCTCTAAGGAATCGAACTAAGTGAGCCTATTAATCACCTTTGGTATTTTTAGTGGCACTAGTCCTACCTTAAAGTACCTTCCATATTTATTTACATTAACTGATCTTCGTGATGTGTAAACAGATTGTTTATTAAAACTGAGTTTTATCTCCTATTGCGACAAACAGCATCTCCATTATGACCGTATATTCAACTACGATTGATCAACAGCAACAAGATAGATAGAGGAAAGTTATATTAAATACAGAGTGTATGTGTGTAGATTAAGAAGTCCGCCGACAAAAATTCAAACATACCACATTCCAAAGTTCCTCGATAACATTTGTATTATTACGGGTAGTAACAATTTATGACACGGTCATGCTATTGTCTTAAGTTCTTTCAATTTCGACTCGCCAACTATTAACAGAAATGAGCACGCCCGAGATATAATTTTATTGAACCCAGGGCCATAAGGTCGTGGTCCCATGGTGGCCTGAGCTATGGTATACAAGACAATAGATGACACACTAATTGATAAGACGTGGTCATCGGTGGTGGAAGAGAGATGACCATAGTTGAAGTGGGCAAGTGATCTCTAAAGTCTCCTGGGTGGTGCCGAGCACATACGTTCATTTGAGTTAGAAAATTATTATGATGTCACTGCTAATTGGTGTTATATGTGACCTCTACAACTGTCGAATAGAGAAAAACAATAAGAGCAAAAGAAGCGATATATGAAAAATTCGCGAGGTGCATGCATAGCTCAGCTTAGAGCGATTAAGGGATTATAGAGATCTCTGATCTTGTGAGTAAATTCATAAACAAGGAGCATTTGGACATTACATTACACGCAAGGTACGTCTGACGTTCTCCCGTTTTTCAAGGCGCACCTGCAAATTAGTCGCAGTTTTATAACTATCATCCACACCACTCTGAATGATGGGACATTAAAACGAGAGGACTCTACATTTGGAGCTACGCTGGCAGGCACAGCAAATTTGGTATGGCTATTTGTAGCCATACCCCCGCTAATATCTTACGTAATGTTTTCTAAAAGAGAACACAACCATGCTCGTAAAGTATAGACATTTTCTTATAGTGCTGGGATCTCATCGCAAATATTAGCCTCATCAACGGCCATAATTTGAAGTAAAAAGACCATCGATTCTCAGTCTCTATTGTAACCTAACAGGTCTATAATAATCACGGTATACTGACGATCGATTCGACGCTGACTTCGCCGTGACCAAGCCGAATTGCGAATGTTTACCTAGGCACCATTTAATCTGACATATAAGAGAATTCCCTTCAAAGCAACTCCAAAAGAAGAATACTGCCATGTAAAAAGTCCCTCACTATTAACCTGACTTAGAATCCAAGGTCATAAGATTAGCGGCCATTACGCACCAATGTTTATCCGACAGACTCGCTACTCTTCAAAATTAAGTACAAATCAGGAGAAACAATTCCCTCATTCTTGCATTAAATTCCGGTCACAATTCGAAAGGTGATAAGGGATACGGACAAAGGTAAGGACGATAACCTCTGGTCATATTCGGGCGGACGAACAGAGGGCCATTCTTGAATCGGTATACATTGTGCCATCCGCAAATATGGCAACAGATCTCTAAAGCCCGAGCCAAAACAAGCACATGGGACCTTATCAGCATTCTGGGCATTACTATAGATCCACAGTAACTTAGATGCAAAATGGGAACTCATGGTTGGCGACACTGTTTGCAATGTCCGTGAGCTTGAATCTAGGCATTCCCAAATGTAAAGTGCTTATCCGCATGGTGAAATGAACTTAAAAGGGTGAAAATTACAGGAGAAAGTGTCACTCAAAAACCTTGGTACTCTAGTCTGCTCAACAAGTATCCATTTCAAAGGATTCTTAAACTTCCAGGAGAATACCACAAAAGTTATTAGAAATAGGAACGAAAGTCAATATTTCTAAGTTCCTAGATCAATACTGCAGCATTGTACGTTCCGTGGGAGAGAACGTTGAATGGTGTATTATCGTTGACGAAGACGAAATGTAAAATCACAACAAAACAATAGAAAAAAACAAGTAACTACGTGGCATCTAACTCCCAGGGCAAAATGAAATCATGGGAATCCGAAGTCGTTCAATGTCTAAATAAAATTTATAACGACAACATAAAAAAGTTGATCATGTAGAAAGACAATAGGGAAGGAATACGGAGAAAGCTAAAAAGAGCCCGTAACAGACGCATCTCGCATGTTAATAGACCCTAGACTCACAACAGAGTAAGAGGCTGCGGTCGTCCGGTGCCTCAGTGTCACAACAGTGTTACATAATAAATTGTACATGGTATATGAACCCTAACGAAGAATAATTTATCGGTCACGACCCGCAATCACAAGCACGTGCCTCACGACGACCCACTTGCCAGCCACACGAGAGCCCGGCCACATGTCCATAGACATTGAAGGAGAATGATAACCTGTACATTGCCTCCCGAGGCGCCGCCCACCGTGAGAGTGGTTGCCGGAGGCATTTAAATGCGGTCGGTATCCGGGTACCGCCGTCGTACTAACGTTCCAGTCCGCGTCCCGCGTCCCCGGGCGACCACAGCGATACTTTTAAGCAACCGACGAGCACTCATCAAACCGGAGTCAGACATGGGGACATGATCTATTTAGACTTGGAGGGGTCAAGCAAGGGCAAAGGTTCCAGAGGTCAGTAAAGCATGAAAAGGGCTCGTTCTCTGCCATTATCAAAAACCGTTTTGGACGGTCAACCAAAACGGTCAATGTAGCTAAGGGGCAACGGGCAGTGGGCCGAGGCATGACGTCGGCTGTGCCGTCTGTGCGGCCGACCCACGCCGGCCCGACTCCCCCGCGCCTACCAGCAGAAACAAGAACCGGACGGATCACCAAAAACGAGCATGTAAGATGGGAGGGACAATAATCTGAAGACGTAGGCGTCATAGTGCCAAAGTCAAAGGACAGGGCATTGAGCATGAAATGTGCCGCGTCCCGAGGCCAGACAAACCGGTGACGGGTGCAACTGCAAAACGGGTAAGGGGCACGATGGGAGGGCAGGCACCTCGAGGAGATAGTCACGAGGAGCAAAGCAAAGGTCACAGAGGGTCATGTAATACAAAAAGTCGTCCGAGCAATACTGAGAACCTTGTGTTGTATTTGCACGATACTTCCAAAACGAGAATGTGCATATGGAAGGCATGAACTGATTAGAGGTGGTCAAAGCAAGTAGTGCACAGGAGGCCATGGACACAAAAAATGTCTTGAAAACATGAGAACTGGGTAATGAGTCACTTTCAAACGGTAAATGTGCATTATGGGAGGAGCATTATTCTGATGTTAAATGTGGGGGAGCATTGGAGGATTGAAGATCACAGAGGCCCATGTAAGTGCATGAAAATGCTTGTTCTGGCCATCAGACTATTAAACCGGATTCTGCAGCAGATGTCAACTTCAACTTTTGGTCAGGTGTGCATATGGGTAGGATAATGAATATTGAGTTACGCGATTTGAGGTTAGCGAGGCAAAATGTTCTAAGGTCAACAGATGTCATTAGTACATGTGACAAATGGCTTGTTTTTTAAGGAAGGGGGTGGCGTTGGAGGAGGGGGGAGGGTGGTAGGAGAGGGCGATAATTTTATAGTCCACTTTAGACCAATTCTCAACTAATGGTAAAGAGAAACCTATACGTAAATTCTACCTGCCCCCTTTTATTATTAAGATGTGCGATATGGTATGTCAGCCATTTTCACGCACCGTTAACCCTAATCTATTGACTGGGGGGGTCAATTTGAACCCCTCCTGTATCGAAATCCGCTGACTGTCCGGGCAAGACCGGCTGGCGAATGCGCGCAACCCAGGCACTTTGTGACTTTTTCTTTGCAGTGCCTCCGGCAACTTTTGACACCAAGTTCGAAAAAAACTCGCGACAACTAGAATGGTAGGATAAAAATTAAAATATACAGTGACACATGCCGCTTTACATGTGCAAGCGATGTTCGCGGCCGCAAAATTTCGCAGCGATCGGACCATCCGTGCCGATCATCAGGGGCGGTCAAATTGACGCTCCCCCCCCCCCCCCCCGCCCGCCCCGTGCAAAACTCCTCTAGGAAGCCCCAGGTCAAGAACAAGGAAAATAGATATAAGAGGACAAAGCTTCTTTTCATCTGCGGAAATTTGATTCACTGGATTTTATTTTCTCTTTTTTAATGCAGTGATAAAAGTTGCATTGTTCATTCTATGTTTCGACTGAGCTTAATCAATTTGCAGCTTTTTGTGGACTGAATGCGGGCAAGTGTAATGTTGACCTACTCTACAATCGCTATTTTTGATATAGTGTAAACTTGCGATCATATATTCCATGATTAGACATGCTAATGGAGCATGATATTGTGACCACTCTGTTTTATGCCTCCGCGACCGGAATCTAGCCGAGCATTATTTCGGCGTGGATCCGTGCAGACGGACCGTTCTACGTTCCGTCCGAATCCCACGCAGTGCGGCCACTTCAGTTCTCCGACGATAACTATACAAACTTTTGACGGATCCTTCATCTGGTACATGTATAGCATAGCGAGTGACAATGATTGTTAGATGGGTCAAAGTCAAGGTCAGGTCACAGAGGTCAAATAGGAGACAAAAGCTCGTTTCACAATAACTCAAAATCGTTCAGCGATATCTTCAATCTTGTACAGTTTCATAACTGACCGTGACAAGATCTGATAAGTTTTGGGATCATGGAGGTCAAGGTCAGGTCACAGAGTCAATAATAGGTGAAAAAGAGCTTTGTTCCCAACAATAACATCAAGAAACACATATTTTCACAACATGCTTCATAACTTGGCAACTGTGATACTGGCTAACAATGAATGGTAACATTTGGGTCATAGGCAAAAGGTCAAGAGGCAAATAAAGTAGTAATATAACTACGATCTCTCACAAATACGTCAAGAAACCGTGTCACTAATCATCTTCATACTTGGGTAAATGTATGCATACTTGGGGGACAATGATCTGAAGAAGATATTTCTTGGGTCAATGAGGTCGAAATGTCAAAGGTTTACAGTAGCGTTAAATAAATATGTGTGAACATAGGCTTGTGCCATAGATAACTGCAGACTGTTTCATGATCATCTTCATACTTAGTACATCCGGGGTGGGGGTTTGGCCAATAACCTTTGCTGGAGGTGAGGCCACTGATCTGAGTTATTCTGATCTGGCAATGGCGGAAGGCATAAAAGTTCGACCATGGTCCGCGTGGTCGGGGATTCATCGCTAGTTCTGTTTCAAAAGGCAGCAGACAACAGGAAAACACAAATGACGGAGAATGCCACTACGGTAAATAAAAGGAGACCAAGGGCAGCTGGCAGTGCCAAGTACTAATTGCCACAAGGCCGAGTTCTTGTTCCACAACCCGAGCCACACCATCGATCAGCCCTAATATTAAAAAGGTGAAATACTATCATTACAGTACAGTATAGGAGTGTAGGCTGGAGGTGCACTAGGGAAATAGCACCTCCCGTGAACCAAGGGGCTGTGGAGCAGAAAGGATTCATGACATTAGAAAATTGCTCTTAGTAAACACAATCGTAGAAGAGAGAAAGTGCCCGCCTATTTTAGAGATACAATAATTTTTTAACACAGGAGGAAGAAAATTATAAGGCTAGTCCATGTAGGAATTAATTAGCGCACAATGCGTTGACATCACAAAATGGTCATCTCTTTGAAGTGTCACCGTGAGTACTTATTCAGGCTATAATGGCGAAAGCTTTGATTCAATGATAACGGGACCCATTTTTAGCAGTTAAAGAAACATTTTAGATGTCAGGTAGCGGAAACCGTGCGACCAACTTAGTACGGAGAACAAAATGCGTCAAATGTTCACGGAAATGTTAAATTTTAATGATACCAGAGACGCCATTTATTATGAATCATGTGCGTCAAGCATGGCTTCATGAAGCAATGGTTGAATGGCAAAAGCATCCATTATTTGAAGTTGCACCGAAAGCCTACAAATCATCAACTTGATCTGAATGATATGGGAGCCCATTCAGAGCTTTTTAAACATTTACGAGCGCAGAATGTAGCAAACTGAGTCAGCGTGGAGGCCCCGCCCCTCCCAACTATACGCAAGTAGAAGAATCATTATGTGTCAATGTCACGGTTGAGTGGCATCGCAGCAAAATTGCCGCAAAACTCGGAAATATTACTAGTTCTTTGTTCACACGGTAGATGGTGATTCGATGGTCAGATAAAGGATGCACTGTTTTCATGTGCAGTGCAGTCAATATCTCCTTTGAATTAACCCACTCAGAACAAGAGAGTAGGCCCATTGTATAGAATTACAAAGAGTTAATTGAATTAAAGTGTGATGTAGGTTTTGACTTCAAGAAATGACATTAATTTTAAGTTCACAAGCCAAATCAGACGCCCTGAACCGTTTTATTACTCAAATAGAAGGAAGCACCCCCTCACCTCCCTCAAAACAAGATTAACTTTTCTGTGACCAAAGACAATTTTTTTTTCGTAAAGGGGAGCTTGAAACGAGCGTTATAGGGCCAAGAAATCAGGTCAAAGTTTTATATGCAGAGGAGATAGGCAAGTTAATTTAGATTTAGAACGCAAAACAAGGCAAATAGTGTATACAGCTGAACAAATGACTTCCTCATGAGAGGAAGACATGGAGATAAATAACCTTATAGCTCTGTGACATTTAAGCTGTTGGGCGATGCATCAAATCAATGTCTTTCGTCTGTGTGAAGAAGATGATTTTTTTCACGCTGTTGTTAACTGATTTGCGTTATAACCGTTCTAGATTTCATGTTCTATATTATTCGTAGTTTTGGCATCGCTGTATAATGCATACTACTTCTTATTATTGTAGCTAGACATCAAGAGAGCTTGGATACCGTTTATACTAAAGCCCGCATATATGCGGGCTGAAGAAAACATAGAACATCCTCTTGTCCACGTATCTTTCACTCATAAGTGGTGCCATTAATATTAAAGACCGATATATGAATCTTAGTCTGCTTTGACAATTAAGCTCTTTGTTTCATAAAAGAATATATTCGCAAGAAATGCTTGGAACAAACCACTACTTAATTCTTTGGTAAATGAACAGCCTCACCTATTGATCCGCTGCAGATTTGAAACTAACCACAAACAATTTAATGTCTACCTATAGAACATTGGGCCTTCACACATCACAGTTATGATAGATATTTACAGGGACATGAATATTTGCTGAGCGCCCCGAGCCGACCCATCGAGCGGTGGCATCAGGAAAGTCTTGCAATAGATACAGGGTGCACGATATGAAGATGAAGTCGATTGACATCCGTGGATTTTTGCGGTCTTTTAAAAGAGGTAGGCGATACTGTTTCTCGACAAACACTTCAAGATATACCTGGGACGTCATTTAGGCCGGGGACTCTATAAGATTATTGTCGCATTTTAAATCATGATAAGTCATGATCTGCCAAGTACCTTCAGGAGCTGAACGTTACTGTCAATTATTCCGGTGTAGCGGCAATAGTGTCACTTGGGAACCATATCTACGACAGCGGGATTGTGTTGTTCCACGTTGGTTGCCGTTAATAACACGCGCTTCTGGGTTTTGAGTGACGTGCTCAGCGTATGTGGTGGCTTAGTCTAGGACATTTACAGACCACTTTTTTAAAGTTGTAAGGATATCACCTGATGATTTGGGCAATACATAGTTAGTTATAATCAGACTTTGTTTATCCCTGTTATTGTTCATTGCACACACACAAGCGCAGTCTATGTCTCGAAACAACATTTAAAAAAGTAATATATTACTGTGATTTACAGGATGATGCAGGATTAAGTCATGATTTTATTCATCGTGTACATGGTCTATCACAAAATTTGTCCTTCTCTTTACCATCGTCTTTCTAGTCTTCCCATATCAATCATGTCTCTAAGACACGCTTCCCTCATATTCATCATAATGTTCATCCATCTACAGAGTGGATGAATGCCAATAACAAATCACATTATTGATATATATTAATTAATGAATTAATTTATTCATGATGTCTCGAAGGTAGAAAACATGCAAAATTGAGGAAACAGCGTGGGGTGCGACGCGAAATCTGCTGTGTGATAAATTTGAAGCCAGACAGCTATGAAAAAAAATCATAGGGCGCCACGTGGTGACGGATTAGATAACCCACTGCCGTGTGGATTGCAAGACCATCTGGTCAAAAGGACCGGCTAGGTACCACCGGAAGTTGCCCGTGGGCGATCAGACCGGTTCATACTACTCCCAAGTACGCCATGACATCAATAAACGTAATAATAGGAAGATTATTGAGCACAGCCGTTAGGTATATAGACAAGTAAGTTTATTCGATGCGTTGTCTCAGCAAGCGCAGAAACATACGAGCAGAATGTGGTAAGAGCAGACACACGCTGTGAGTACGCAACTGCTGTGGAAGAAAATTTATCCGGTTGGTCTAGGCAGTTATAACAGTGGTCTAGCAATCCACAGGTCGTGGGTCGAGATCGCCGCCCGTCGCAGCCTATGATTTTTCTCTATAGCTGTCTGTTTCAATTTTATCACACAGGCAGTTTGCGTGTGTTTCTACCAGCATTTTGCATGGTTACTGACGTTGGACGACAATGAGAGTAAATAAATGTCTATTAACGATCCGAACGCGTCTGTGAAAAATTCGCGTTTAACATTTTATTATTATGCTCGGATCATCGTATGGTACCTGCACTATGCGAGCTCGCTCATTACTCTTCATCCATCGGTCAATTGGTCCTCTTCATCACACAATCTTTTCGTTTACGTCTGTTAACACCGATACCGTTTCAATCCCTAATCTTGGCCGTCAACACTCTCTCATCTCTTCATCATCATCATTTGCATGCGTCATATCATTGCATTTCAATTAATTGTTCATAGGCGTCTCTTCATCTATCATCCCTTCATATCGTCTATTTGCCTTTTCACTCGTCGTTCAATACAGGAGCCTGGACTCATATCCTGCGGGGGTGGGGGCGGGGGGCTTTCCGTTGCGTAGCGGGCGCCGCGAGAAAGAGGAGAAAAAAGGGAGATAAGGGGAAGACGAAAGAAAAACGAAAGAGTGAGAGAGGAAGGCGAAAGGGATGAGTAAAGAAGGAGGCGCCAATGAGTTCTCAATTGGGGGGGCGTCGAAAGTCGATTATCAATTTAGAGGCGTGCCACTTCGAACAAGTAAACAGGGGCGCCATTGAGCTTTAACAATAGGGGCACTAAATTGTCTGAAACCATAGGGGTGGCGGGCGCCAAATCTCGGACCTTTAAACTTAGAGGGGCGGGCCAAATCGACTCTTAAATTTAGGGGCCGGCTAAACCGTCGAGCTTGAATTTAGGGCCGCAAAGATTTTGCTGAAAGATGTAGGGCGGCGCAAATGATCTGAACTTAAGGGGTGCCGATTTGACCTGAAGTTAAAGGGGAGCCAAAGATTGAGTCTTAACTTCAGGAATGTCGAGAGAGGCATCAAATGTCGCGCATCTTAAATAAAGTAATACCAGGGAACGCCAAATCACGTCGGAGGCCCACCACCCGGGTGGCGACAATGCTTGAGTATCCGCCTCGGATATCCATCGGTCAGCAATTTTTTACATGTTTCATCTCATCATGCGTGCCGTTCAGCCTCGATGATTGAGACCATCCCGTGTGCACGTCTCTAGTCTCCGTCTCATAGCACGGCGATCTCACATCATGCGTTCATACTCATACTCAATATTCCATCCTCACATCATCACAGTATGATCATAGCACAATAAATCATTTGTAACTATCACAATCAAAGAGGAAGATACTTCAAAGAATATAACATTCCTACCCATGTGCATCGACACCTCGAACGCCCCAAACCGAAATTACAAGACTCCGGAAATTCCTTTGCCCGAATCATTTGCCTATCCCTCCTCCGGGCGCCGGGTGACGGAACTGCGCCGCCCCGCCCCCCACCCCCACTTGAATAGCGCCTCCATTACCGAGAATCGCGGCCGCAGCTACCTGATACCTTCACTACTATATCTCATCTCGCCTCGGCGTCAGATAGAGAGCGGTACTTGCCCGCGCAAATGGACGAGGTGTTTATTCCCTATTGGACTCTTGCGCGTGTTTTGCGAGTTGATTTTCAGGATAACAAGGTAGGGTATTCCTGAGGCACTCTCTTTGTTGGTCTGTTTTGGTTTTACCGAGATTTGGATAGTTTTTATCCTCGGTGATCGTTTTACTTCACGGCTTTCTATCCTTCCGTAACTTTACAGTACGTTCATTACTGCTGTAGTTACGTGTCGATGTATTACGTTTACAGTGTGTGTGTGTGTTTTGCGGCGACAGATTTAGTCTCCGCTCTTTGTTAGACGCCGCCTATTTACCCCCTTGTGTAATTAAACTTCTTCTTTCTTTATTTATTTACAGATCGTCTGTCTTTTTCTTCTCGTGTCTTCTTCAAATTAAGAAGAAAGGCGGGGGAGTAAAAATTAGGCGACCAGGTGTGTGTTTTCTCGAGAGTCCCCCGCACGGGGATGGGCTTTGTCGTTGAAGAGGCTAGACGCCGGTCCTTCTTACACCACCGTCCTCTGATTTGTCGGGGGTGGAGTATAATATTGGGGGTCGAACACTGGTGAACAAAACCTTCGCTGCCGCGGTGCGGGCTTGCGTCCGGTCCTCACAAGTACGGAAGACCGTGATGCCTGACCAGGTTGGCGAGCGGCCCAGGATCATGACGGCTACGGCCCTCGCGCCGAGTACGAATAATCCTTGCACCCGTTCGAAGTTGCTAAACGGGGAGAGTCTAAAACGGTTACACATCGGTATTCCAACGTGGCCGGTTCACGCCAATTCAGTTCACGGCGGAGGTCGCACGGGTTCATTTCTTCACGGTGCGAATCACATTGCTGCCGCAGGCTATCGCTCTGGGCATAGACCGGGATCCGAGCTCGGTCTTCGTCTATCTGTCGACGCTTTGCCGGGCCGGATATCGGCGCCCGACCTACTGAGGTAAACGATCCGCGGTCGG
>CALNVZ010000218.1:11200312-11259122 GCA_940671915.1 Paracentrotus lividus
CTTCCGGCTTGGAAGTCGATCACGGACGATGTCTTCGTCCTCTCCGTGATCAAGAACGGACTTCGGATAGATCTAGAAGAGCCTCTTCCAGGGGTGTTATCCGAAATCGATCACCACCACAATCGATCCTTTTTCAGGAACTTATTTTCTCGGAAGAAACCTCACTCCTGAAAAAGGACACTGTCGGACGGGTGAGGGATCACGACCTTCTGTGTCTCTCCCCCGTTTTTGTGATCCCCAAACGTTCAGGCTCGCTCAGGATGATCCTCAATATGAAGAGGATCAACAGGCACATCGCAAAGTCACCCTTCAGGATGGACTATCTAGCCTCTATTCTTCCGGCCTTCGGTCAGGACGACTTTGCGGTGTCCCTCGACCTGAGCGATGCCTTTTTCCACATCCCAATAGACCCTTCGTCGAGGGATCTTTTGGGGTTTTGCTGTAGGAAAGGAGACTTTTCGCTTCAAAGCCCTTCTTTCGGTCTTCGTCCCGCTCCCAGATTCTTCACCAAGGTGGTCTCGGCGTTGATGTCTTTCCTCAGGGGCAAGGACCTTCGGATTTTTGCTTTCTCAGACGTTTGGCTTATCAGCGCCAATTCGGAGGTCCTGCTTTCACACCATCTTTCGCTGTTAGTTAAAACGACCGAGAGTTTGGGATTCATGATCAACTGGTCCAAGTCGGAATTCGTTCCCTCCCGAACTCCGATCTACTTGGGTGCCCAGTTGGATATCAAAGAATCATCTGGCTCGGCCGAGCCTTGAGAGGATAGAGGCTTCTGGTCAGTCTTACCAGGTCCCTCCTGAGCATGCGGAGGTTTCGAGCCGAGGTTTGGTTGAGATGGCTGGGGTTTTTAGCCAGCCTGGTGGACATCTTGCCAAATTGTCGTCTCTTTATGAGACCTTTCCAGCTGCATCTCCTGAAGTTTTCAGCCGAACCTCAGCTCCCCTCTGGTCTGGATTTCTTTGACGGTGGAGATCAAGAAGCTTCTCTCTCCGTGGACGAACCGTACCTTCCTCTTCTTCAGGGAAAGAGATTCAAAGACCCTCTTCCTCGGTTACAGTGACCACGGACGCGTCTCTTCAAGATTGGGGGGGGGCCATTGTCAAGGTCGGATGGTTTCCGATCTTGGGTCTTCCCGACGGCGGCTGCTCTCACTTCAACGTCGGGAACTTTTATCAGTTCTGTTTGTCCTTCACGTTTTCGCGACCTAATGGTGGGCCGTTCGGTGTTGATTCTCACGGACAACACCTCTCTGAAGGCCTACATCAACAAACAAGGAGGGACACACTCTTGAAGTTGAACGGGGTAGCGTTCCTCCTTTGGAATGGTGCAATCGGGAGAAGATCATCCCGGTTGCCTCCCACTTTCCGGGGGAGGACAATCTGATAGCAAGACTTTCTATCCCTGAACAACAGACTCCTCGGCTTTGCTCCCGAGTCAGGGAGACTTCTGCTTTCTTTCTGGACGCGTTCTCTCTTCATTGGAAGGGGTGGAAGGCGTACGCCTTTCCACCATTCAAGTTGATCCTCTGGTTCTCAGGAAGATCAGGGAGGATCAGACAACAGTGGTCTTGATTGCCTCCCTACTGGCCGATCGGGCCTGGTTTCAGGATCTGTTGCTCCTGTTAGCAGGGGAGCCGATGCCCCTTCCGGCCGTACCGGACTTATTTTCTCAACCGTTGTCGGGGTTCTACATGCGAATCCATCGCACCTTCATCTAACTGCATGGCCTCCATCGCCAGCGGCTAGGGATGAGGCTTTCAGACCGAGCAGCTGAGCTGCTAGTTGGAAGTAGGCTGAAGTCGACTAGGATTGTATACAATTCGCGCCTTGAGGCTTTCCTGGCCTGGTGCGAACCTCTGGAGGGTCCCCAGAGAGGCTCCTTTGCCTCTTATTGGCCGATTTCCTTATTTCTCTGTTCGATAAGGGTAGGTCTCTCTCGACGATTCGAGGGTATCGTTCGGCTATTTCGGCCATTCTTACTGGTTTTTGCTTATGGGGGATCGGTCTCGACCGCCCCCCCACCAGCTCTCGGCGTTGCTTAGGGCCTTTTCTTAAAACCCCCTATTTCTAAGCCCTTGACTCCAGCCTGGAGTCTTCCCTAAGTTTTGGAGGCTTTGTCCAAAGCCACCGTTCGAGCCTTTGAACTCGATTTCCCTGTTTAATCTGTCCATTAAGACAAGCTTTCTCCTAGCAATAGTCTCTGGGCAAAGGAGAGAGTTTCGCTACATGCTCTCTCAATATCACCTGGTCTTATTCTTGGGAGAATATGGGGTTCGTCTGATTCCATCACATCCTTCATTGCTAAGAACCAAAAAGCCTCGTCGGACTCTATCGAGATCTTCATTCGACCTCTGACGGGGTTCTCATCTATCAGAGAAGACAAATTCTGGTACCTCCGCGTCAGGGCCCTCTAATGGTTCTTCAAGAAAGACTGAGAATCTTCGCAAATCTTCACAGTTATTTGTTACTTCCCGTGAACCCCATAAAGGGGTTTCTAGAGATACGTTATCCCCGGTGGATAGTCTCCGCAATCAAGGCTGCGGGAGTGAAGGCCCTTGAAGAGGAACTACTCCCAAGGCCCATCAGACCAGGAGCATCAGCTCCTCTTGGCCCTATTTACAAGGGTAGGGGTAGAAGATATTTGCAAGGCGGCCTTTTGGCGTTCTGCAAATTCTTTCACCTCCTTTTACCTGAGAGACGTCGCCGCTAGTGAGGGTGTTTCTCCACCGCACCTCTCAAAGCAGCAGCGTCCTCCATAGTTTCTTAACCGTTATGGTTGCCTCCCGACTTTTGTCGGTGCTGGTCGTAGCAATGGTAGGCAAATGTATAGTTCTATGAAGTAAATCATAAAAATTACAATCTAATTTTATTATTTACGATATAGAATATACATTTGCCTACATTCCCTCCCTCCGTCCCCTATCCGTTGCAACATACGGAAGTTTTTTTTGGGGCGAGAGAGTTAGAGGAAGAGTATAGAATCGCATGCGGCGCATCCTCGTCAATGGAGGGCCCTATTCAATGGGGGTGGGGGGGGGGTAAATAGGCAAATGATAGGGCAAAAATTCGGTGTAAATTTCGGTTTGGGCGATTCGAGGTCGAATAGCAATGGTAGGCAAATGTATATTTCTATATCGTAAATAATAAAATTAGATTGTAATTTTTATGTTTGTTCATAAAGATTCCTGTCAGAAATAACTTGAATCGACTGTGAAAATACATACATGTCTATTTAATCTTTTGATTTAATTTCTCTTCTCTACCAAATACAATATGTACACAAAGATAATTGGAATGTAATTGAAGAATAATAACATAAACAAACATATAGTGTCCCCAAAAATTATTTGTACACTTTGAAAAAAATGGAATTAAAGAAATCGATGTTGGTTTCAAATTTTAACTACTATATCAAATGGTAGGTAATGTCACTATCACCTAAATACTAAATCTCAAATATTCTGTCAGTCTCGGAAGTTCTAGGCCGCCATTTGCAATTTTCACGGCCCAAAAATTATTTGTACACTTCAGAAGATGGGTTTTAAAGGAGTGTTTAAAATTTTGGGGGTCTGTTTTGGCTTCCAGGGCAGTCATCAGCCTCCTTAGCATACTGTCGACCAATCCAGCACTCATTTCACCGCCAATACCATTCCAAGTTCGCTTGAGCTTGTCTGTGAGCTGCTGGATGTTGGATGGTCAGTCTAGAGGGCGCTGTCGCTTCAGATCACCTCTCATGTGCTAAATAGGGATTAAATCTGGGCTGTGAGGTGCCCTTTCTTGCAGCTGAACATGTTTCTGTTGCAATATTGCTTCGATATGGTTTGCTGTGTACTTGGGGTCATTGTTATGCTGGACCGTAAATTGACGACCATTCAGACTTGAAGCAGATGGGAGCATCTAAGCCATTCTGAGGGGCAAGAATATCCTCATGGCTTCAGCATTCATGATGCCATGTTACGAAATTTATCTCTCCAACTCTTCTGGCTGCCATAAAACTCCAAATCATGAAACAACCATCACTGTTCTTCACTGTTGGCTCCAAGCATGACTGCTTGAAAGCTTACTACAAGACAGACATGGTCCTGTGTATCATATTCAATCAATTTTGCACTAATTAGGTCTTAGGACAGAGTGCTGGAACTCCGCAGGCTTGTCCACATGTTGTTTTGCAAAAGCATGGTGCTTCTTTGTTACTGTCCCTTACATTTTGACTCTTTCTTGCCAATTATTCCACTTATAGTCATATAGCCGTTTAGCCTGTTGCAGACACTCTTGAGGGCACCCAGTCATTCCTCAGCCTCTGTGGCCTTGAATGCAATTTTCTTTTGTCACAAATTGCAATATTTCATTGCTTACTGTCTGTCTATCAATATCATCATGAAAACTGATGTCCATGAGACTATTTTTGCCTCTTAGAGGCTCCCACTTGCATAAAGGCTGATTGGTCTTCAAGTTGTGTTCCAATATGACATGGACCCCAAGCATGTAGCGAAGCATATTAAAGCATTTTTTTTAGCAGAAACTTGTTAAAATGCTAGAAAGGGCACCTCAGATCCCAAATTAAATCCCCATTTAGCACACGAGAGGTGATCTGAAGCGACAGCGCCCTCAAGACTCACCATCAAACCTCCAGCAGCTCAAGGACACGCTCCAGCGAATTTGGAATGGTATTGGCGGTGAATTGAGTGCTAAATTGGTCGACAGAATGCCAAGAAGGTTGATGACTCCCCTGGAAGCCAAAGAGGCCCCCCAAAAAATTTAAACACTCCTTTAAAAACGCATCTTCTGAAGTGTACAAATAGTTTTTGGGCCATGAAAATTGCAAATGGCGGCCTAGAACTTCCGGGACTGACGGAACATTTGAGATTTAGGGTTCAGGTGATGCTGACATTACCTACCATCTGATATAAATAGTAATTGAAATTTGAAACCAACACTGATTTGTTTAATTTTATTTTTTCAAAGTGTACAAATAATTTTTGGGGACACTGTAGACTGGTACATTTTCAGTATTGTAATTCAATATATTAATGACATAGTCTCTTGTGAATGAGAAGTATCCCTGAAAGTTTTATAAGAGGCAGTGTACCATGGAACAGAAACAGAAACAGAAAAAAAAATGGTGGAAAAAAAAAAAAAAAAATTTAAAAGAAAAAAAAAAATTTGATTGACGGTTTGGAGAAAACCTACAAAAAAAGTCATTAATTTTTAAAAATTTGATTTCGTAATGTCACTTGCAAGCTGCTCTCCCATAGCCCATGTTGTGTGAATTTGATTTCCTTATTTGCCATTAAAAAAAAGAAAGAGAACATTAATAATATTCAGGAATGGTGTTGAAATATCAACAAACATAAAACTCAATGAAATCGATCCATTCCTTAACCAACCACCAACAACACATTATGTCATTTATATACTACAATATAATGGAAGAACTCAGATGGTTGTCATTGATGGTGATGACCAAACAAAAACTGTGGTAAATTGCAGCACAAGCAGTAAATACAGTCTACTCTTGTTATAATGAGAAAAGCTTTTTACAAGATTTTATTACAAAGCAAATCTCCAGTTCCCAGTATTTGCAAACTACAAATTGTGTTGACGCAAGGTAGTCAGCTAGGACGCAAAAGTACGTTGTTATAAAAGGAGTGGACTGTACACCAATGCATCTTAATTTCAAATGTAGTTGGTTTAATAGTGTCCACTGCATTAAGCAACCAGAGTAACTTTCAGCACTAGCTTTATTAAAAATATTTACTTTACAGTAAATGCTCGCTTCCAGCCATAAATCAAATAATGTGAACAGGTACTCAATATACGTGTAAGTTCAATCTATTAGATTAATCAAGATTTGGCATGTATCGTAGTTGTTTTGCAGATCCATCTTCTTGATTAAATGTCCATTAGCACTCCTGTTGTCATTTTCTCGGTAGAGCACCATCAACCTCATCCGAATGACCATTAAAGGGACCACTATAGAAACAACACTGTAGTTGAAGAAACATAAACATAATTATTTATCCAGGGCAGCTGCCATTCAAACAATAATACTCACAATAGGCATTGCAACATTTAACTTCTGACTGCAAGCTGTTCTGTGCGTGCAAAAACAACACTATTATTACAATTAGGCTGTTATTGAAAAGAGGAATAAATGAACTTGACAATAGTATAAAATTCAATTAGCAGGGGCCCCAGGAGCATTTTTGAAAGTGGAGGGGCTCAGCTGAAAGGGGGGGGGGGGCTGAAAAGGGGAAATAAATTATCTTTTCAATGGTATGAATGTGTATCTGAGACGTAATAATGACTCAAAGTCGATCTGTGGAACTTTTTTTGCGAGGGGTTTATTTACAAAACGGTTGGTATTTAGGTAAATAAACAATTTGATCACAAATACAGTCAAACCTGTCTATTAGTGGCCACTGTCTATATAGCAGTCACCTGTCTATCGTGGTCATGGATATTGATTCCCTCTAGATAGAAATTTGTTCTTTAGAACCTGTCTTTAGAGGTCACCTGTCTACAGAGGTCACTTTTTACGTCTCCCTTGGGGTTGCCACTATACCGAGTGAGTAGACATTAGACACCTAGGAAAATGTCAATAAAAAGAGAAACAATTTATAAACCCCAAATTCTTATACATATTCCGTAAGAGTAATTCTTCCCGCATCTTTTGGTATCAAGTTTGTGTGTTATATCTTTAAGCTTGGATGAACGTGACGCATTTTTTGCGAACATGTCAATTTCGAATTGTGCCAGAATTGGAGTAAAATCAAAACAACAAAAAGCTATAAAAAAGCAACTTAAAATAGCATAACTTTTGCTTGATAAATTGACAGGGGTGTTGTTACACATATTGTCTACATTTTGTTTGAAAAATAGAATGACTCGTCAAAGTCATGCACCAATGAGTACACATCAAAGAGTAAATTGGCACTGACAGACCTAAAAATGCCTCATACTTTTGAAAAGAGATTATTTTGTCTTTGACGAGTGCTTGCTCACTCATGCATGACTATACAGATCTATCTCATTTTCATACATTTGTACAAAGTGAAGTCAATATGTGTAACAACACCCCTGCCAAGTCATTAAGCGGAAGACATTTTCGTTAAAAAGTTATGCTACTTTAATCAGGATGAAGTTGCTTTTTTATAGCTTTTTGTTGTTCAAAACATCAAAAAGATATCTTTTAGAATATTATCTATCTTTCAGAATATGTATATTAATTTGGGATTCATTAATTTGTTTTCTTTTTATCAGCATTTTTCTAGGTGTCTAGTTTTTCTGACTCACCTGGTAGACAGGTTTGACTGTTTGTCCCCTGGGGCAGCTAAAGCTTTTTGCTAAGGGGGGGGGGGTGACCCCTAGAAATTTATTAGGTCAATAGGGATTTACTTTTTCAACCCCCACAAGTGATTTTATTTCTTGGCATCTATTTTTTAGTCCTAAAAATGTAACGTGAGTAACAAAAGTTTTTCATCATTATTTTCTGAACAGATGTATGTAGGAAAATTCTATTAATGTTGCAAGATAGACCAAAGACTTGGACATCTAGTGTAGAACAGAAAGGCTGTCAAACCTTTCAAAACAAAAACTATGACACTTACAACATGCAAAGGCACCTAAAAAGTGTAACGTGAGTAACGTGGAATTGCCCATATACCTTCAAACATATTTGGAAATGGGAAAAAAAAGCCTTTACATGTAAGGAAAAGACTGTGTGTTATGCGGTTTGTACTTAAGGGCATTTTGAACTCTTCAGCTTGCCATATTAATCTGAGCACACACATGGCTTTGTCGAATTCGCGATATGAAGCAAGCGGGTATAATGGTTACTACAAAAATGTGATACTCACAATTTTCTATGACAACCTATACTTTATATGGTATCATTGGACGCAATTTCATTGCGGTCAATGTGATGTCAATTACATAAACGATTCTTGATCAACGATGATGTAATCCCTTTTTATGTAATGCATTGTAAAATTTCTATTTTTTGTCCATAACTTTTCAATGACGTCATCAAATTTTACAAAAATTGACAGATAGTGGTGAAATGTGTTGATACATATGCCTGCCAAATTTCAAAGTCCTAGATTGAATATTTACAATTTTAGGGTAAGTTAAACTCGTTTTCCTTGTATCAATAGTTTTTTACTTTCTAAAAGATTTTTGAGCAAGTTGGTCAATGAATCGCTATATTTTTCTTTACATTGCTGGAAAAGACATAGTCTGAAGTACCTAAATAAAAAAAAGAGTACAGTTTTACCCAAACACAACTCAGATGCAGCCTCTTGGATTTTAGCCAAATGTTGAAACTTTAGAGGGCGCTATTTGCATTTTGCTCCAAATGTTATTGTCTGAATCGGATATTCTTTTTGCCCTTTTCCCGTGGGCTTGGGAGCTGCTGAGCAGCACCAGATGGACGTTGCTCTATCCCCTTTTGTTGAACGCCAAACAGGGAAGCAACAACTACTATTTTTTAACGTCTTGTGTATTTACTGGAGCGTTAAACATATGGGGTGTGTGCATACTTATTAAAATAACATGCTCTGAAAATTTGAAGCAAAATGGAATTGATTTAAGAAAGATATAGCCATTTTGCGTGTTTTAAGTCTCCAGTTTGGATTTCATAACAGAGTTTATTTTTTTTTAAATTGATTTAAAATATAAAGTTCTTGAAATAAAAAGTTGTTGAATGCATTTGAAAGTTCGATTCATGGACTATTAAATGGATTTTGTTAGAAGTCTGTAGCATCTTTGATAATGGAGATAAGGGGGCTTAAAGAATGGCTTTCAGATGCCCCAGAATGGACAAAATGGCAGATGGATAGTCGTGGATGAGTGATTTTGGGAAATGAAATGTCAGGGGATCAATAATGGATCATGGAGGATATGTGTATGAAATTTGGATGAGTAATGGGACCTGGGGAGGAACAACAAGGATCACGTGTTAAATGAATGGCTTTTTGTGGAAGAAAAAGAAGACGACGGAATAGGAACATGGAACGATCACATAGCATTGTCGCTATATGTCAATGTAAATTTGGAATAGGAATATTGAACAACATAGCATTATCTCTGTAGAGCCATTGCAAAAATGCTACCCCCCCCCCCCCCCCCCCCATATCCTACCCTTATTAACTGGGAACATGCAATGTCATAGAAATTGAAACACACAGTTCATCATAAAAGTGGATGTTTAAAACATATTTCTTCATTATTATTATTTTTGTCTTGCCCATCGGAGGTAAGGGTCAGACTTAGGGATCCAAATGAACTTTATTTTTGTGACCAAAATTAACCAAAAATGGGTGTCACATCTGTCAAAAAATTTCCTCTCCACATCCAGAATTTTTATGCATAGTTAGACCATGGAGATACATGGTTAGACATTTCTTCATTAACAATGTTTTTGTCTATAATGCTACAGTCACACAGACACTTGCGGTGAGTTACGTCCGGTTGCGTCCAAAAATTATTTTCTTTTCTGCGGATCCCAACGGATGCCTTCCCATCATAGTCAGCAGTGGAAATATTTATAATTTCGTTCATCAAGTAAAACAAAGAAATATATATTTGATAGAATAGAAGATGTGACTGCAGCATAAGAGCACTTGTGTATATATGTAACAAACTTAGAATGTTCACTTCATCCCATCCACTTAATATTTTTCAGAACTTCACCTTCCAATGTTGGCAAATCAATTTCTGTCTAAAAGTGTCCTCTCCGAAAAATTAAGCAATTGGCAGAACACGTTATAAAAGACTTGAATCCCTATAAAAAAACAAAAAACAATTGGTTACTTTGTGTATCACAAATTCAAAACAATTATCATTTCACTGTTTACAACACACACAAAAATCTGAGGGAAAACAAGAGAACTTTTTTTTTATTCCAGTGAGACAAATGAGTATACCCTAATTGTAAAACCTGGTCCCGTTATAATATCTTTCTTTTTTTTTCTAAATGACCCGTTAAATCGTGATAAATTCTTTTTGTCCTAGTATGCAAGAGGCGGAGGTCGACGAGTCCCTGAAGAAGTCTTGAGAAAAGTAAAAGAGTTTCTCGATGAGCTAGATCTAATTCCTGTCGGCAGCAAACATGATATGTGTGAACTAATAATAACCATACCAGCATACCAGCAACTGGCTAGTGAATTCCAGTCACCTGCAAGCAAAGATATGGTAAGATGATTATCTTAATACCATTTTTTTTTTTTTTTTTTTTTTTTTTTTTTTTTTTTTTTTTTTTTTTTTTTTTTTTTTGGGGGGGGGGGTGTTTCTCAATGACCCCAACATAAATTTTTTGAAAATAATAATGATTTCTGCTTTTTTATATCCTCATGACTTGTAGCAGTTGTAACATTTACCACTGGCATAGCGCATCCCCCCACTAATAAAAGAATTCCGTCCTGCTCAACCGATTATGAATGCTCCATCCCCCCCCCCCTACTTACAAAAGAAAGGAATTTGTGTCTACGCAAGTGACATTTACTTAATTTATGCTTTGATGTCTTAAAAGAGACTAATTAAGACATTGTGATTTAAAAACTGATTTCAAGGAATGTGATTTCCCAATTTTTTGGAATGCCGGTGTCTCTATGTCTAATGCTAACTTTTGAAAAAGCCAAATTTTGTCTCTTGAGTGCATGACAAAAAGAGCATATTATGATCATTGTAGGGATAGTGATCTACAGAAACGTGTACTTCATTGGACTAGATCAGAGGTTTAAGCATTATGGTAGGAATAAGTTTTCCCGGTCAAGTTCAAACTATCTACATTCGATATGACATTTCTTTAAATTAATTTCGTCCGAAATGAATCGCAATTAAAAATCTGCCAGCAAATTTGTTTTTTGATATAAGAAACTTGAAAACCAAAATGCAAACTGTGCCAATTAATTTGACGTTATGAGCAATTGTATTTGTCAATGTCTTTCAATTTTTCAGTGATATCTTAAAGTGATGCACAAAATTGATTACATGTACCGACAAATGTATAAAAAGTTTTGATCGCTTGAAAACAAAATTGAGAGCTCATCAAAGTTGCTTGTTGTTTCTGTTAATTTAAATGACCAATAGCCCTGTATCATGAGGTATTCTTTAAATTGAATGAAATTTCACAAATTTGATCGCAAAAGAGTTTAAAATTCACTGGGAAAACCTATATTGATCATGTTGAACATTTATCTGCTGTGCAATTTCATTTCTAGTAGTTTACATCTTTGGTCATTCTACAAAAAAATCTTTCAAATTTTGAATATACTTTGTAATAGTAAGTGACATCACAAAATTAAGACAAACATGACATATTTATTTTAATTTCATTTTTCTGCTTAAAAAAGGAGTCCAGGGTGAACTTCCCCTTTAACTGGTAAATTGTTTACAGCGCTGTAATCAAACAATGTGCACATGCCCTCGTGTGAGGGTGAGCGTGTGTGTGTGTGTGTTAGACCCCTAATTTTGGCCCAACCACTTTACGACATGTATTTTAACTCAAAGAAATCCTCTTTTTACCACTTACGTTGATTTAGATTCACTATACTTTATAGTGACTTCATATTATTCAACAAATAATGAGCTGCTTTTATTGCATTTAGGTCAAATTAATAAGTGCATGAGATAACTTTAATAATTATTATTTGATGCCACGATGTGTAGCGGAGTGGCTTTGGACAATTCGGAAGTTATCGAATGCACTTTTTTTACTCAATGCACGAACGAGAGCCGCACGTTTTTGACTTATAGAAAAAGATATGTGGATTCTTGTTGTTTTATAAGTCGATGAATGCATGGATCTAAATTAGTCGTGAGACTACAGTGTGTTCCTAAAAAAAGGTAACCGAAGTTCAAAGGTCAGTCATTTCAAAAGAATATGGTTTATTTTTGTGATTTGCTTACTAAAATACTAAGTAACTCTTCAGCTTTAATTTGAGACATTGATTACGTCCATATTGCCAAGGGTCACAGAGTTAGGGTTCTTTGAAGGTGAAAGGTAAAAAACCCATTTTCCCAAGTTTTTTGTTTGTAGTGTATAATACGAAACCAACTTTTTATAACTTTTTGGTTTCATCGTTTTTTATGCCTCCGCCACCGAAGGTGGTGCCGGAGGCATCATGTTTTCGGGTTGTCCGTCCGTCCGTACGTCCATCCGTACGTCCGTCCGTACGTCCCGCTTGCTCGTTATCGCGATATCTCAAGAACCACTTGAGATATCAACTTCAAACTTGGGGATAGTATGTACCACCATAGGAAGATGATCTGATTAGATTTTGGAGTATGTAGGTCAAAGGTCAAGGTCACGGAGGTCAAAAATAGTGAAATTCTATGTTTTGAGTTCGTTATCGCGATATCTCAAGAACCATTTGAGATATGAGCTTCAAACTGGGGGATAGTATGTACCACAATAGGAAGATGATCTGATTAGATTTTGGAGTATGTAGGTCAAAGGTCAAGGTCACAGAGGTCAAATAGTGAAAAACTATGTATTGAGTTTGTTATCGTGATATCTTAAGAGACATTTGAGGTATGAGCTTCAAACTTAGGTGTAGTATATACCGCCATAGGGAGATGATCTGATTATATTATGGATTATATAGGTCAAAGGTCAAGGGTCACCGAGGTCAAGATGTGAAAATCCATGTATTGAGTTTGTCATCGCGATATCTCGGTGAACCAACTAAGATATAAACTTCAAATTTAAGGGTAGTATCCATCACCAGAGGAATATGGTCTGATTAGGTTTGGGGTCACAAGGTCAAAGGTCAAGGTAAAAAATGTCATTCTATGAAGCAAAATGAATAGATGAATGTGCGATATTTTTCTGATCTGGCAATTGCGGAGGCATATATTTCGACCGCGCGCGGTCGAGGATTCATCTTGTTGTTTTTTGTTTTGTTTTTTGTTTTTATATTGAACCTATTTGACATTTGTGTGGTTTTCTCGCGACTTCCTGGAGACTCAGGAGACGTCGCTGTGACCTTTCCAAGACTCCGGAGACTCATAATCGAGAACGCATCTCATTACTAGTGAGAAATCCACTTTAGCAAAGAAGATAACATTACATTAAAACTTGCTGAAAAAGACCCAATGACACCAACTGCTTTAAAAAGGTTTGTTTCATACCCGACAAACCAAAAACTTGGAAAATGCGGGTTTTGTACCTATCACCTTCAAAGGACCCTAACTCTGTGACCCATGACAGTTTGGATGTCAGCAATGTCTCAAATTAAAGCTAATGAATTACCTAGTAATTTAGTAAACAAATCACAAGAATAAACCATGTATTTTTCTAACTGACTGACCTTTGAACTTCGGTTACCTTTTTTAGGAACACACTGTATAGATTAATTCAATTTGGAAGCTGCTTTTTGTCTCGCCGACCAGAGGTGAAGGCATAACTTAGGGATAAAAATGGCGTCCGTCATCTGTCCGTCACACTTTACCTGCTACTCCAATGGCCTCCAAACTTGGGTGGTAGATGCATTAGGGGTACCATCAAGTTGCGGTGCTGTCGGAGGTCAAAGGTCATTTGAGGTCATATTGTTATGAGTACCTGCAGAACTATATTTAGATGCGTTAAAGTTTACCTGCAACCCTTACAAAAATGTCCTGTGGTAATCCTGTGGTAATGTCCTGTGGTAATCCTGTGGTAATTACCACAGGACATTTTAACCACAACGAATCCTGTGGTAAAATTGGGACATATTTACCACATGAATCCTGTGGTAAAATTGGGACATTTACACATAAATTACCACACGAATCCTGTGGTAAAATTGGACATTTACCACATGAATTACCACACGAATCCTGTGGTAAAATTGGGACATTACCACATAAATTACCACAGAATCCTGTGTGTAAATTGGGACATTTACCACATGAATTACACACGAATCCTGTGGTAAAATTGGGACATTACCACGAATCCTGTGGTAAATTGGGACATTTACCACATGAATTACCACACGAATCCTGTGGTAAAATTGGGACATTACCACATGGATTACTACACGAATCTGTGGTAAAATGGGACATTTACACATGAATTACCACACGAATCCTGTGGTAAATTGGGACATTACCACATGGATTACCACACGAATCCTGTGGTAAAAATTGGGACATTTACCACATGAATTACCACACAAATCCTGTGGTAAAATTGGGACATTACCACATGAATTACCCCACGAATCCTGTGGTAAAATTGGGACATTACCACACAAATTTGTGTGGTAAAAAAAAAATACCACACATCAATTACCCCACAAAGTTACCACAGGATTACCACATTCCGTTACCACAGGATTACCACATGCCGTTACCACAGGATTACCAAATGCCGTTACCACAGGATACCACCCGCCGTTACCACAGGATTACCACACGCCGTTACCACAGGAATACCGCACACACTAAAGAATACCACACGCTGATATATATACCAACATTTTGCAAAAATATGTTTTTTCACAGTTAGTTATTTTCTATATTTCTTGATAATAATGCATATTTCATAATTATCGCTCTTGATGTTATTCTGTGTTTAGGAAATACATTTCCCTAAAAGAAAATACATCAATATGCAGTGAATATCTGTTTATTAAGGTAAAGTTCACAAAATACTGATTTGTGCATACCAAATCACTTTATGCAAATGAGCTAATTACCATAATACCACAGGAATACCACACGACTTCTACACTTCAGCAGGAAACTAACACTTGGTGTAAATCCACTTTGACTAATGCCCATTTGGTCTAATCCTTCTTGGTTGTTTGTCTACAATCAGTTGGTCACATTACCATTTGGTCTAATTAATTCCCATTTCATCTAATGTTCCTTCCTGTAAAGCTAGTAGGCCTAAAAGAGAATCCTTAGACCACAAGGGAAACTACACCAAAATAGTGTTTAAGAACTAATGTCACACTCATGCACATACATCCACATACACGCACACACACACACACACACACACACACACACACACAAATTATATAATAGTGAGTGGTATTTTGATCCTGTGGTAACAAGTGTGTGGTATTCCTGTGGTATTACCACACGACTCTCGTATATTACCACATATTTCCTGTGGTATGACTACCCTTCACACACACACACACACACACACACACCCATACACACACACACCTACACATATTGCAGTATATTCCTGTTATACATTCATGTGATATCAGTATGTGATAGGTACTGTGTGGTGATGTGTGGTACTCATGTGTGATGCTGACGTGTGTGTTCTGCTCTGGTATTTTTGTTGATTAACACATGAATATATGTAATGTTACCACATATTTCCTGTGGTATGAGATCTTTCTGTGGTATTTTACGTGGTAATATAGGTAAGTACTACAATCTGTGTCAAATAAAATGGTACAGTTGGAAAATATATATATATATTTTTGTGTATGAAAATTAATCACATTCTTAAAGTGTGTGATATTTTAATAAGCTAGGAAAATCAGGCTTTCTTCTGCAATTTATTCCATCCCATTTGGTGCTGTAGATCTTGAGATATGACAAGTTTGCTGTAATCAAGAAAAAATGTTCTTATTGCAATGCGCATGCTTCTCTGTGGGTTTCGCACATAATAGCCATGAATTCAGCGCACCGAGACAAAAGATGTGTGCTATTTCGATTAGCTCATCGCCGCACAAAAATTAGGATAACTTTTGTTTTACAAAAGCAAATTATACAAAACAAAATGCATTAGTGAGATCAGAATCTTTTGGCTTTAAAATGGTACCACATTCACACATTATTTGAAATGATTTGATGCCTAAATGTTTTTTTTTTCTTTCCGGACTTTACCATTTTTTTTTCTTCATTTTTTACACAGAGTGTACAGGAATACCACAGACACCCATTTTCATTTCCACACGACTCCATGATATATTACCCCACATTTCCTGTGGTATAAGATATTCCTCTTGTATTTTGTGTTGTAATTTAGGTACCACAGGAATACCACAGACACCCATTTTAATTACCACACAACTCTATATGTTATTACAACACATTACCTGTTGTATGAGATCTTCCTGTGGTATTTTGTGTGGTAATATAGGTACTATACAGGAATACCACAGACACCCATTTTCATTACCACACGACTCTATATTACCACACTCATTTCCTGTAGTATTAGATATTCATGTGGTACTTTGTGTGGTAATCTGGGTATAACAGGAATACCACAGCCACCCATTATCATTACCACATAAATATGTGTTATATTACCACACATTTCCTGTGGTATTAGATCTTCCTATGGTATTTGTGTGGTAATTTAGGTACCACAGGAATACCACAGACACCCATTTTAATTACCACACAACTCTATATGTTATTACAACACATTACCTGTTGTATGAGATCTTCCTGTGGTATTTTGTGTGGTAATATAGGTACTATACAGGAATACCACAGACACCCATTTTCATTCCCACACGACTCGATGATATATTACCCCACATTTCCTGTGATATGAGATATTCCTGTTGTATTTTGTGTCGTAATTTAGGTACCACATGAATACCACAGGTACCCATTTTCATTACCACACGACTCTATATTACCACACTCATTTCCTGTATATTATATATTCATGTGGTACTTTGTGTGGTACTCTGGGTGTAACAGGAATACCACAGACACCCATCATCATTAATTACCACATAACTCTGTGTTATATTACCACACATTTCCTGTGGTAGGCCTATGAGATCTTCCTATGGTATTTGTGTGGTAATTTAGGTACGACAGGTATACCACAGACACCCATTTTAATTACCTCACAACTCTACATGTTATTACAACACATTACCTGTTGTATGAGATCGTCCTGTGGTATTTTGTGTGGTAATATAGGTACTCTACAGGAATACCACAGACACACATTTTAATTCCCACACGACTCCATGATACCTCACATTTCCTGTGATATGAGATATTCCTGTTGTACTTTCTGTGGTAATTTTGGTACATCTGGAACACCACAGGTACCCATTTTTATCACCACACGATTCTATGGTATACTACCACACATTTTCTGTAGTTTTAGATATTCATGTGGTACTTTGTGTGGTACTCTGGGTACCACAGGAATACCACAGACAGCCATTATCATTACCGCATAACTCTATTTTATATTACCACACATTTTCTGTGGTATGAGATCTTCCTGTGGTATTCTGTGTGGTAATTTAGGTACCACAGGAATACAACATACACCCATTTTTCATTACCACACGACTCTATCTTATATTACCACACACTTCCTGTGGTATGAGATATTCCTGTGGTATTTTGTGTGGTAATTTGGGTACCACAGGAATACCACACGAATCTAAAGTATATTACCACACATTTCCTGTGGTATAAGATATTCCTGTGGTAATGTTAGTACCACAGGAATACCACAGGCACCAATTCTCGTTACCACACGACTCTATGGTAAATTACCACACATATTCCTGTGGTATGAGGTATTCCTGTGGTAATTTGTGTGGTAAAACCAGTTACCACAGGAATTACCACAGGACATTTTTGTAAGGGAAGACTCTCTTATGACGCATAACTTGGCAACTGCTGAACCAATGGCAACCAGACTTGGGTGATAAATGCACAAGGGGTACTATCATGTTGCGTTCTGTCGGAGGTCACATGGTGAGGTCAAATGTTAGAGTTTAATGGCAAGACTCTCTTGAAGCAAATAACTTTGCAACCATTGCTCCTTTTTCAACTAAACTTTGGTCATACATGCACTTGGGGGACCTTCATGTTATAGTGGCATCAGATGTCACTTGGTAAGGTTTAAGGTAATTTTATTTTAAAGCTGGTGTATAGTGTTGGGAGAAGGAAAAATTTAATTTGGATTCACAGTTAGATAATATGAAAGACTGAATCCTTTAACTGTAGCAAAGAAAGTTATATTACATGGAATCTCGTTTTAATGTCTTCATTTCACGTTATTATAGTATAAAAAAGATAAGTCGGGGTTCGACACATCTTTGTGTGCGCTAGGCGTTCACATGGAAAACCAATGGGGATTCTCTTCTGTGGGTGATACACACAGACGGCTTCGCTCCATTCATGCGAGGAGTTCGGGGGACTGGACAACCAAGCAAAGGTCTCAAAAACCTTCACAAATTGTGTTTGGATTCAAACATTTCACTGAAATTCACCAGAAATCGTGAAAGGAATATCACAAAATCTCTCACACATGTCTTTTAGTGCAATGTGAACAACATGAGACTATATTTAATTGGTTTTATGCCAATTTTTTTTTTTGTTACCAAAAGTATACACCAGGTTTAAACATTAAAGTTTACCTGCAGACTCTTTTATAACTCGTAACTTGGCAACTGCTGATCCAAAGGCAACCAAACTTTGGTCATGGATGCACTAGGAGGACCATCATGTTGCTGTGCTGTTGGAGGTCACATGGTGAGGTCAAAGGGCATTTGAGATCAATGTTCAAGTTTAATGGAAAGACTCTCTTATAAAAAATAACTTTGCAACCATTGCTCCTTTTTCAACTAAACTTGGGTTTTAGATGCACTTGGGGACCTTCATGTTATAGTGCCATCATATGTCAAGTAGTATTAGAGCAAATGTCATTTAATTTCAAATGTTTAAGTTTACCTGCAAGACTCTCGTATGATGCATAACTTGGCAACTGCTGGTCCAATGGCAACCAAACTTGGGTGATAGATGCACTAGGGGAACCATAATTTTGTAGTGCTGTCAGAGGTCACATGGTGAGGTCAAAGGTCATTTGAGGTCAATTGTTAGAGTTTAATGGCAAGACTTTGTTGTGAAATGACACTTGGTTAGAGATGTACTTGGGGAAACCTAAATAGTCACAGGTGGGCGAGACACAATCTGGCTGTTGCCTTGTTTATTATGGCGGCCATATCCCGGGGGCTTCCAGTATGAGTACTAAAAAAAATGTGCATACATGCAAATATACATCCACGTGGATGCTCGCTGACATTGAATCCCAAGCATGCAAATCAACTTTCCTAATGAATGCTCGGTATGAAAAAAAAATGCAAGGTTGATGTGATGGTAGAAATGATGATGCATGTCATGTGATCTGCTCTCAACCAACTATTTTATTAGGGTCTATGTATCCATTTTATAATATGTTATATTTTCACAGTATTTGATCTTCATGTTGAAACCTTTCCAGATCTATGTCATTACATGTATCAATAAAGTTACAATGTTACATTGCTACCTTACAATTGAGTGTCTTTTGCTGCGGTCACAACTCGCCTTACCTTTGACGTGCAACTCCCTATGATGGATTTCGTAGAAAATTTGTGCAGGACACGTACAACACAGGTACGTTGCATGTTAAGTTTTTCAGTAAGTTTTCCCAATACCCTTACTACAGAAACGCAGTTATCGCAGAAATTGACTCACGACCTGTGCATGCATTGCGCATGCAACGCAGGATACGTTGCATGCACATGCCCCGTAGCCTACGACGAGTTGTGACCGCCGCATTAGTACCTGTAGTTGGTGTTGGTCTGAAGATCAGAATGTATGCGTAGGAAGGTTAGGTAAGATCTTATCTGAGATGTACAATGTACTCTGGACTCATGTTTCTAAGGAGAATTTTAAAGATGATTCTCTTATCAATGGGAAGCCAGCGTAGCTCTTTCAGGAGGTTTGATGTGCCCTGTCTACGTGGGGTTCTGAAGATTATCCTAGCTGTTGCATTTGATATGGTTTGAATTTGGCTGATCTTTTTTTTTTGGGTGACAATGCAGTAGAGAGTTACAGGTGTCGAGTCTGTCGAGGAATCAACTAAAGTCTGCGTTGCCGACTACGTAAGAATTTAAACCTCTGGCGGTTGCACCTCTGCAGACGTTGTTGATCTAGTCATTTAAAGTTAAATACTTATCAAGGATGACCCCTAGATTCTTTGCCTTCTCGATCGGGACAATATCTAATTTACCGACTAATACTGAGATTGGGTAGGAAGTTAGAAACCTTGAGTGGAAGTGTAGATCTTCTGTTTTCCCATTGTTGATTTTTAGCTTGTTCATTGCTCATTTTTATGCCTCTGCCACCGAAGGTGGTGCCGTAGGCATTATGTATTCAGGTTGTCCGTCCGTCCGTCCGTCCGTACGTCCGTCCCGTTTTCGTTCTCGCGATAACTTAAGAACCGTTTGACGGATCACTTTCAAACTTGGATCATGTATGCATATGGTAGGGACAATGATCTGATTAGACTTTGGGGTCATTAGGTCAAAGGTCAAAGGTCACAGAGGTCATTGTATGCATGAAAATGGCTCGTTCTCGCCATAACTTAAAAACCGTTTGACGGGTCAACTTCAAACTTGGGTAATGTGTGCCTATGGGAGGGGCAATGAACTGATTAGATTTTGAGGTTATGAGGTCAAATGTCAAAGGTCACAGATGTCATTGTACATGTGAAAATGGCTTGTTCTTGTAGCATCATCTCATAAAAGTCCACAAACAGAGCCTAAAAGACAAAAATATAAGCAGCACAACTTAATTTGAATCTAAAAGAAAAAACAATTAAAAAAAAACCACTGATTAAAAAATATTAATTGAAAAATTAATGAACTCATTTTTATGCCTCCGCCACCGAAGGTGGTGCCGGAGGCATCATGTTTTCGGGTTGTCCGTCCGTCCGTCCGTCCCGTTTGCTCGTTATCGCGATATCTCAAGAACCACTTGAGATATCAACTTCAAACTTGGGGATGGTATGTATCACCATAGGGAGATGATCTGATTAGATTTTGGAGTATGTAGGTCAAAGGTCAAGGGTCACAGAGGTCAAATTGTGAAGTTTCATGTATTGTGTTAGTTCTCGCCATATGAAGACGATCTTATTATATTTTGGAGTGTGTATGTAAAAAATTTAGGAGGGACTATGATCTAATAAGGTTTGGGGTCACAAGGTCAAAGGTCAAGGTCAAAGATGTCTTTGTATAAAGGAAAATCAATAGATGAATGTGCTGTATATTTCTGATCTGGCAATGGCGGAGGCATAAATTTCGACCGTGCGCGGTCGAGGATTCATCTTGTTTCATATTATATATTTCTGGTCAGTTTCCTTCATTATTCAAAAATTATATTAAAAAAGCTGAATCACTTCACCGTGATCCCTCGCATTTACTCCAAGTTGATTTCTATCCTTCGGGTTTATGCCAGGTTTCAATAGCTTCTGACCACTCGAGCATTGAAGAGTTAACGGGTATTAGGGACGACCCCATCCGGGGCTTACTATAGCTCAGATGGTAGAGCGCCTGACTAGTAACCAGGAGGTCTCTGGTTCGAATCCCGATGGTACCCCATTTTCTTTGCTCATTTTTTCATATTCGAAAATAAAGGAGGACGGAGCCTCAGTCATTCTCATCGCACCTCATTGGCCCAGTCGGGCATGGTATCAGGATCTGCTACGATTACTATTAGAGGACCCTTGGCTCCTCCCGTGCTGGAAAGACATTGTATCGCAAACCCTGTCGGGGTTACTTCACAAGCACCCGGAGCATCTTTGATTGACAGCCTGGCCGTTATCGGCAAATCGGCCCTTGCTGTCGGTTTCTCCAAGCGTGCCACCTCTCACCTAGTGGAGAGCAGGAGAGAGTCAACGAGGAAGGTCTAAAGCTTCAGATTAGATGCCTTCAATGATTGGTGCGAAGAGGCAGGAGTAACCCCAAAGGTAGCCTCCCTCCCCTCTAACGCAGATTTCATCATTGCCCTGTTTGACAAAAGGAAATCGATCTCGACTTTGCGAGGGTATCGTTCAGCCATTTCGGCCATTCATTTAGGATTCGATGACATTTTTTCAGTTTCTTAAACTCCGCAACTAACAGCCTTACTTCGCTCCCTTTATCTCAAGAGACCAAACTTCAAACCGTTGGTCCCATCCTGGAGTACACCTTTGGTACTTCTCGCCCTTGCGAAACCTCCATTTGAACCTCTCGCGTCGGCCTCCCTTGAACACAACGATCAAGACATGTTTCCTTTTCACTATAGCATCGGGTCAACGCAGGAGCTCGTTACATGCCCTTTCGGTAGCAGCGGGCCACATCCGTTTGCAAAAAGGAGGTGTCCGCCTCATTCCTTATGCTAAATTCATAGCTAAAATTCAATCAGAGTCGTCGGGTACCGTAGAAATTTTTCTTCGACCCCTAGCTAAATTTTCAACTGTACCAGAGGACAAAGTCTGGTGCCCGGTGAGGGCACTGAAGTGATATCTAGACAAGGTCAAGAACATTTGCAAATCGGACCAATTATTTATCATATCTAGAGAACCTTATGGCCCTGCCTCAAGGGGTGCTATCTCCAGGTGGATTGTAGCAGCAATCAAGGCTGCAGATCCGGAGGCCAGATTGCCCGGTACCTTACCCAGAGCTAACGATACGAGAGGTATCACTTCCTCGTGGGCGTTATTTCAAGGAGTATCAGTAGAAGAAATATGTAGAGTGGCATACTGGAGATGCCAGAACTCTTTTACTACTTTTTATTTCATCAATACCCATCTAAAACTGTAGGTTTGCCCTCCCAGTGCCTTTTCGGGGCTGGTCAATATAGCAAGCATGGGCAAATATATCATTCTTTTGAAGTAAATCATAAAAATTAATTTTATTATTTGCAATAAAGAATTATATATTTTTCTACAATCCCACCCTCCATGCCCCGTTCCAAACACTACATGGAAGTTTTAGGGAGGAAGAAGATAAGAGAAGGGTCACATGACCGCGGTACTGCCGCATGCTTTATTGTAAGAGGGCGTCCTATATGTTTGGGGGGGGGGGGGACATTACACAGGAACAATAAAAAAAAATTTTATCGGGGTGTAAGGTACCTTCCCAAAATTTCCACCGTGGCTCGCTGCTTGAACGCCGCACTGCGGCGCTTTATACAGGATGTACTAATCCCCTCCAATTAAGTCAATGGAAGAATAATAGGGGTACGGTGTATTCTGCCTTAAAGCCCGCTGTGCAGCGTTCACGCAGCTGGCCGCGTCTGTATCTTTTGGGAAGGTACCTAAGGCACCGTCTCCAAACAAAGTGCGTCAGCTACCCGCGTCTTTTGTACCAAAAGACGATTTATCGGCTTTTGAATAGAATCCTGAAATCTTAATACAGCTTAAACATGTTAAAAGCAGAAAGCCGATTGTTGTGATTTGAGGTCAAATAGCAAGGGTAGGCAAATATATAATTCTTTATTGTAAATAATAAAATTAGTGATAATTTTTATGATTTACCACATTCGATTTTCCTGTGATATATGATCTGAACCATTCTAGAACATTCTCTCTGAAGCCGTAACGATTAGCAAGCCTTTGGAGCAGTGTGTCCTGATCCACCGTGTCAAACGCAGCGCTGAAATCAAGGAGCAACAGAACCGCTTCCTTTTTCCAATCAAGAGCCGCGAGCAGATCATCTTTAACTCGGACCAATGCTACTTCTACGTAATGATGCGCCCTGTAGGCCAATTGAACTCTAAAAAGTAGCTCTGTGTTTTTCACATATGCATTGATCTGGGCTGCTGCCACTCTTTAAGTTAGGTGAGACAAGATGAATCCTCGACCGCGCGCGCTCGAAAGATGTGCCTCCGCCATTGCCAGATCAGAAAAATATTGCACATTCATCTATTCATTTTGCTTTACAGAATGCCATTTTTGACCTTAACCTTTGACCTTGTGACCCCAAACCTAATCAGACCATATTCCTCTGGTGATGGATACTACCCTTAAATTTGAAGTTTATATCTTAATTGGTTCCCCGAGATATCGCGATGACAAACTCAGTACATGGATTTTCACATCTTGACCTCTGTGACCCTTAACCTTTGACCTATTTGATCCATAATATAATCAGATCATCTTCCTATGGTGGTACATACTACACCTAAGTTTGAAGCTCATATCTTAAATGGTTCTTAAGATATCGTGATAACGAACTCAATACAAAGAATTTCACTATTTGACCTCTATGACCTTGACCTTTGACCTACATACTCCAAAATCTAATCAGATCATCTTTCTATGGTGGTACATACTACACCTCAGCTTGAAGCTCATATTTCAAATGGTTCTCGAGATATTGTGATAACAAACTCAAAACATAGAATTTCACTATTTTTGACCTCCATGACCTTGACCTTTGACCTACATACTCCAAAATCTAGTCAGATCATCTTCCTATGGTGGTACATACTATCCCCAAGTTTGAAGTTTATATCTCAAGTGATTCTTGAGATATCGCGATAACGAGCAAGCGGGACGGACGGACGTACGGATGTACAGACGTACGGACGTACGGATGGACGGACAACCCAAAAACATGATGCCTCCGGCACCACCTTCGGTGGCGGAGGCATAAAAACTGAGGTGTGGCATCGGCCAGGATTTTGCCAGATCATTTGGGGAATGGCTGCTCTTTTTCAATCTTGGAGCAATGATGAAGCATTTCATCTTGGCAGGAACTGTCCCTGTCTGGAGGCTTGTGTTCACGATCTTTGTTATGACTGGCAACAGGTTAGAGATGACTTTCTTCAGACAAGAAGTTGGGATGGGGTGTACAAGTTTTTAAGTAGGTTTTCAGCACTTGATCCTCATGTATTACTTCAAACTGAGCCATGGAAACATCGTATCTGTCAGAGATGTAGACAGAGTGATCTTGGTGGACAGTCTAATGTAGCTCATCTCTCAATCATCAAATTTCATCCTGGAAAAGCCAGCAAATGGTTTTGCTTACTATTGTGAGCAATCGCGTTTTGGTAGGACCTGCTTTGATGTTGTTGATGATATCCTATTCACCACACAGAACAATGATTGCTGATTAGATAATGAAATATTGTCCAGTAAGTAGTTGGCCTTCTCACTCTTCTAAGGCTTGTTGTAGATGCAACATTGCTTTGCATATTGATCCTTGTCTGCTTTAAGTTAAGAATTAAAAAGGATTATAAAGACATATACCGAGTGAGTTACACATATTGACTTCATTTTGTACGAAAATTATATTGACTCGTGAAGTAATGCACGAATGAGTACACATTAAAGAGCAAATTGCCACTGACAGACCTAAAAAGGCCTCCTTAATACTTTTGAAAAGTGATTATTTTGTCTTTGACGTGAGCTCACCCATGCCTGACTCTAAAGATCTATCTCATTTTCATACAAAATTTAGTCAATATGTGTACCAACATCCCTGCCATGTTATTAAGCGGAAGACATTTTCGTTAAAAAGTTATGCCATTTTAATCAGGATGAAGTTCCTTTTTTCTAGCTTTTTGTTGTCTTGATTTTACTCACATTCTGGCACAATTCGAAATTGACATGTTTGCAAACAATGCATCGTGTTCATCCAAGCGTAAAGACATACCACACAAAAATGGTACCAGAAGATGCGGGAGGAGTTACTCTTTCAGAATATGTAAAATAATTTGGGGTTTATAGATTGGTTTTCTTTTTATTGACATTTTTCTAGGTGTAAAGTTTTTTTTTACTCACTCGGTATAGTATTATAAAGACAAACTATTTATAACGTAACTAACCAAGTCTGTATTCTAAATTCCTTTCCTTTAGCCCCTGCCATATCACAAGAATGATCACGAAAGCAGTTCATCCAGCAGTGAAACTAATAATAATTCTAGGCTCTGGTCTATAAGGGAGAAGATGAAATCCAGACTGGCGAACTGCAAATCTAAGTCTGCAAGGGATACAGCACGCAACGACATCTCGGGGTTCCTTTTGAACAATCTTATACAGTGCTCAGACTCTTCTTTGCTTAGCCAACATCAACAGTTCTCTTTGGGTAACAGTAAAGGAAACTGCAGAAAAGAGGTTTGTATATAGAATGACTTGTGGTCTGCGCCTTCAATATATATTATGAAACCCTCATTTAGAATTTAGTCTTCAAAAATTCATAAAAGCACTTGGGTGGCAGAGACCGGGGGGGGGGGAGGGGAGAGAAGGGAAAAAGAGGAAAAAATGGAGGTGAAAACATCCACTTTTTGACAGAAAAAAGTTACCAAGGAATTTTAAAAGTTTTTAAAGTGTATATCAGTATTGTATAACAATTTTCATTTTAAGGGTTTATAATTTCTGGAACTGATTCAATCACTTAATAAATCTGTCTGTAGACCACCATGTGCTAATAATGACAATATACATGTAGAATAGGTGGTTTTCAACAAGTTCCCAAAAATAACAGAGCATTTGGCACAGTTTTACTCTTGATGAAGACTTTAATGTCCACCAAGATATGCTAATTATGCTAATTTATGCATGAAATCCTACTTTTTGCTCTAATGCTCTAAATATAGCTCCTAGAATGCTACTTTTTGATGTAAATATTCTTTATAACATTTTCAAACGATTGTACCTGAAAAAAAAAATCCAGTATCGCAATCAATTCAATTCATTTATTCAATTCATTAATTTTTACATTTGTATAAAAAGACAAATACATACAATACAATATTAAAATAGACATTAAAATTACACATGGCACAAATATAGAGAATACAAACAGGACAAATACAAATAGTCCTAGAAAATGTTGTTTCCACTGAAGTTTTTTTTGCTAATTTGTGATCTCATGTGAATATTACAACAATTTTAGCTTCGTTGCCAAACAGGTAACCTTGAGCAATTTGCATAGTTAGCATAAATTCAAAATGGCCGCCATGCTATATTGTGACACTTAACTTTTGAACTATAGATTCATTATATTTTGATTATGCTGAGAATATAAGACTTTGAATAGCTAATTACATGTAGATAAGAGCAGGCGACATCTCTTGTGGTTCTAAAAATTTTTTAGCTTGGTTGCCAAATGGACAACTTTGAGCAATTTGCATAATTAACATAAATTCAAAATGGTCGCCATGCTATATAATGAAACTTAACTTTTGAACTATAGATCAATAGTTAAAGTGAAAAAAACATGCATACAGGGATAACTGTATTCGCAGAATCCATTGCAAATGTTGCTTTTATGATTCGATGTAAATTTTATGAGTTAAAAGTCAAATAAAGGTAAAATATAGGGATTTATTATCTTTTTTTTTTATTAGACTGTGAATATAAGACTTTGAAAAGCTGAATATCTTGGTTTGGGATGTGCAGGAGCATTTCCGTAGGGGAGACGGGGAATGAAAGTTTCAAAATTCACATTTTGGGCCAGATAATTCTAAAGAAAGAACTCACGCACTCCATCTTGGGTCTGTAGTTAGCCTAATATGTTTGCTAAAACCTGAGGCATATAAACCTTGAAAACATGTAAACACTAATTAACTACAGCTTAATTCATGAAGACATTTTTTGTAACAACCTACCCCGTATAAGGGGTAAATTGTTACACCATACGGGGTAAATTGTTACAATATGTAAGCACACGGGGTAAGTTGACAATGTGTAAATCTCTTCTACCATACTTTTGTTTCAACTTTCTAGTTTCTTGGCATCGTTAACAGTAGATCAAATAGAGCTCTAGAATAGACAAAAGTAATAATAGAAGCAGAAAAATATTAACACCTGAAAATTGAGACAAAATGTAATTTTACATATGTAATGTAATTGAGGTAGGTTGTTACATCGACATGGGGTAGGTTGTTGTAACAACCTACCCCATGGGTGATTTTACACACAAAATCAACTGTAGCACAGCCATTAGGCAGAATTACAGGGCATGGCTAGAGGGGGTATATTAGTGACATACATGTAGTATATTTACAATGCCAGACTATCATCATGTGCCTTCAGTTGTAAGAGCTATTACAAATCTCAATTTTTGTCAAAAATTTACTTTGAAATGTAAAAAATAGATTTTGTTGATTTACTTTTTAATAAAACATCAAAGAAACCTCACGACCGGCAGTTCATCAAATCTATGTGTAGGCTGTATATAAATGCCAGCTAGCACATCCTCTCTTGTTCCAGCTTAGCACACTGAGAACTGTAACAACTGACCCGTGTAACTTCCATCCCCGGTCTCCCCTACTCTATCTCTTTAATTTTATCATCAATACTGGTCATCTAAGGTCAACTTTCATTCTGGAAAATAGTGATTAACAGTACGATTGCGATCTCATTAAACAAAAACACTCTAATCGATGATTAAGTATAATAGAAGATAGAATTAGAGGAGGGAGAAGATGGAGAGCAAGATGCAGACAGACAGACAGAGGGGAAATCCGGTCGGAGGTCGCCTCCGTGGTTTTGACCCTCGTGACGTTCCAAGAAATCTAGAAATCTAAATGATTAGATGTTAGTGGAGGAGTCGGAGACTCTGTTGTCTCCATCTCCAGCTTCCTCACACCACACAGCATTTCGGAATCCGGAGGATTCGTGGTCAGTGGGGAAAAGTCCAAGATCATTCTCACTCTCATCCCATCTCGACGCAAAGATGGACGTTCATCATCAACAGGATGACTCAGCAGCATGGACAGTCCCTAAGGGAGCCAAACGTTAGTGTCAACAGTTCGGTTATCTCTCCAGTTTAGTCGATGATTGTTGCCTGCTGATGAGACATTTTCCTCTCCATCTCTTGGGGTTTTACAAGCCGAGAGTATGAGCTATTGCACACCTGGATCCCTCTGTCAGGTTGGATCAAATGTTTGTTTCTTTTTTGACTTCTTAGCTGCTTTCTCCTAACAGATTTGCATGTCGAGTCTCATCGTTATGTTTGTCGTCGCCTGGAAGCTACTTCGGTCCTTTTCTGACAGACAGTAGGCCTACATCAGTGGTGGCTTAAATCAGACAGGTATGCACTCATTCAATGTTGCTGAACGAACTTGCCATCAAACCGTGGAATCGGTCAGGCTCGGAAGACATTTTTCTGATAGGTTCACACATCCCGGGCCAAAACTACCTCTTAGTGGGCTGCCTCTCCAGGAGAAAGTGTCTACCCTCAGAGTCAGCTAATTAGGATTTTTGGTGCTCTCAATATCGACTTGTACGTGCGGTTGCTCAATTGTCACCTCTCTCTGTTTTGTTCACGGGTTCAAGAACCGGAGGAATTTTCTCTGAATTACTTCGCAATCCAGTGGAGAAGTGGGGCGAACTCCTGCCCCCGTTCCTGCTGATTCCTCAGGTTCTCAGGAGAATTAAAGATAATCAGGTGGCGTTGGTGTTGATACCTCACCGTTGGTCTCCAGATCTCTTGGAACGTCTGATTTGGTTTCCGTAGAGTGAGGATCTGGTGTCTCAGCCCCTATTGAGAATACTACACCAATGCCTATGGATTTTCCAATTGTCTTATAGAACACCCTACCACTCCAGGTCTGGAAGCACTCTCTTGGTGCAAGGAGATAGGTGTTGATCCTAGGGAGGTATTTTTACCATCCATCACTAACTTTCTGATCTGTCTTTTTGATCTCATCTGTATAGGTGATCCGAGGCTACAATTTAGCAATTGCAGCTGTTCGTGGTTCGTCGGTTTCTTTTGCTCCTGTACTCTCTGATCTGTTGGGTTCTTTTATTCTTTTTCAAAAAATCCCTCAAGTCTGTGAGACTGCTTCTTTCCTCCATCATGTCCATCGCTTGTCCCGGATGCCTAGGTGCGTTTCATTTTGAACCACTATCTTCTGCTGCTTTTCATGCGACCATTCCAAGACAATCTTCCTCATAGCAAATGCTTTGCAACAACGTGTTTTCTTGATGCCCACTCTATTGCTCCAGGGCATACATATACTCTGGCAACGATCGGATGTTCGCCTGGTTCCAAAGCAATCCTTCATGAAAAATAATCTAACTCTTCTGGGTCATTGAAGGATCCCATAGGAAAATTTTGGGCCTCCCGCATACTCCTGCCGCAGGTTTTCACATGCAAATTAGATCATGTCGAAGACCTGCCGCATACTCGTTTAGTCCGATGAAAAGGCTGCGGCAGGTCTGCGGCATACCCTTTATCATGACTATTCATATGCTACTTCCTTGTCGCAGACTTGCCGAATACTCTTTCAGCATGATAAAAAGTTTGTGGCCGGTCTGCGGCATACCCTTTATCATCCTGCAGCATAATATTTTTTTCCCCTTTACCCCCAGACTGTGCTCTGGCCCTGCCTGTCGCATTCCCGCCACACTCTATCACAGAACACTCCCTGCTTATATACACTACCTAAATCTAAAACATTTTGGTCACAGTTAGTCAAAAGTAACACCTATACTAATTTCTTTCTTATTTAAATTTTTTATTTGCATAATTACATACATATTCAGAAGCTCCTGCAAGTACAATTATAGACAGGTCAAAAAACATTTAAAGCTGACAGAATGATAAAGATTCATCTTTTTCTTGCCGCAGACTTGCCCCATACTAGTATGCCGGAAAACAGTCTGCCGCAGACTGTTTCTGCGGCATACTGGTATGCGGCAAGTCTGCCGGAAACTCTATTTCTGCAACATACTCCTGCATATTCTTTGCCTCATACTTTTCATTTTTCTATGGAATGTCCCTTATCTCCTGTCAGTTTTCAATTCTATCACTGAGGAAAGACTTTGGTCCCCATCATGCCCATGAATATTTTGGAAAAGAAAAATAGAAAGTGCTTTCGTCACCCGGAAATTTTTTTCTGGATTTTGAGATATTTCGATCACCCTACTGCATCTAGAAATAGGAGGCCAGTGAAGGCCATCAAGGCAGCAGGCTCTGAGGCAAAATTGCCTGATAAAACCCCCGTTCCAATCACATTGACAGCATATAGTGCTTCTTTGGCTTTTTTTTCACGGAGTCTCTATTGATGTTATAGCAAGACAGTTTACTTGAAGTCTCGACATTCCTTTATCTCAGCGTACTGTGAATCACTGTTTTTTTCCCAGTTCACCTTGGATTGACCAGCATTGATGATATGCTTTGAAAAAATGAAGAAATAGTGTATGGAAATGATCCTGCTTAACCCAAATCAATTTTCACCAATTTATCTCCATGCCATTAGCCATTCAAAGTCTATTCACAGTATAATAAAAATATAATGTATTTCCATATATTTGACCTTTATTTTACGTTTAACACATAAACTTGACATCGAGTCATAAAAACAACTTTTTAAATGGATTCTATGCATACATTAACCCCTATGTGCATGTTTTATACTTCAATGCTGCGATCTATAGTTCAAAAGTTAAGTTTCATCATATAGCATGGCGGCCATTTTGAATTTATGCTATTTATGCAAATTGCTCAAGGTTGCCCGTTTGGCAACCAAGCTAAAATTGTTTTAGAACCACAAGAGATGTCGCCTGCTGTTATCTACATGTAATCAGCCATTCAAAATCTTATATTTACAGTATAATAAAACTATAATGAATTTCCCTATATTTGACCTTTATTTGACCTTTAACTCATAAAAGAGACATCGAATCATAAAAGCAACATTTGCAATGGATTCTATGCGTAAAGTAACCCCTATATTCATGTTTTATACTTCACAATGCGATCTATACAATGTAGTTCAAAAGTTTAGTTTCACCATTTAGCATGGCGGCCATTTTGAATTTATGCTAATTATGCAAATTGCTCAAGGTTGCCCATTTGGCAACCAAGCTAACATTGTTTTAGAACCACAAGAGATCACAAATCAGCAAAAAAACTTAAATGGAAACAACTTTTCTAGGTTCATAAAATTTCAAACATACTAAAATGTGGGGAATTTACAAAGGCCAAAGGCCTGTCAAAGGCAAATCCCTGAAAATTTCAAAACGACAATAAAAAAGAACTAACCTAGACAAAACGCAAAAAAAGAAGAAATAATTCATGAGTTTTTGAGACTATTTTTGAGAGAGGGGCAAGATTTAAGATTAAGATTTAAGTCCAGCATATTCGATTGTAGTTCGTGAGAAGTTATATCTAAAATTGTCTGGTTATGTAATTATTTATAAATCTATTTTTCACAAATAAATCATTATAAAAAGAGGGAAGAGAATTATGAGAAAATAAGTCCATAAAAGTCGCAATTTGGTATTTATTTATATCATAAATGGATAGTAAATAAAGTTCTTTGAACAATGATTGTGTACTTGATCTCGGGGAGAATTTGTTTTAGCTCTTACGGCACTTTTCTGTAAAAAAAGTAATCGGTTTAAATGAGTTGTTGCACAGTTACCCCAGAGTATATTACAATAATTGAAGTATGGCAAGACTATTGATTGATATATCATCAGAAGTACGTTTAATGGAATTGATTTTTTTAACTTATTTATTGCACCAATGGATTTAGATACATTACAAGCTACATGTATATAATTTATATGATCTTTCCAAGTTAGTTTGTTGTCTATAACTACGCCCTAAAATCTTGCAGACCTAACTAGAGGAATTTTATTGTTTTGAATATAAATATTAAAGTTATCAGATGAAATATTCTTATTTTTAGGTTGAAATATCATACAGCATGTTTTGTCAATGTTCAATTTTAATTTATTGGCAAGGAACCACTCATGTATTTTTTGCAGTTCTGAATTTAAAGTTAAAGTGAAATCATTTAAGTTATTGCCAAATAAAAACAGATTTGTGTCATCAGCAAAAAGTATAGAGTGTAAAATATTACTAGCATGCTGTAAATCATTTATGAAAATAAAAAAAAAGTACTGGTCCTAACACAGAACCTTATGACACCCCAATATTAACATGTTTGATTTCAGAAGAAACATTATCAATAGAAACGTATTGTTTTCTGTCCTGGAGGTAACTTTTGAACCAGTCTAGGGCTACTCCTCTTACACCATAATGCTGTATTTTTTAAATTAAAATTAAATGGCTAATACAATCAAAGGCCTTTGATAAATCTAAAAATCTACCTATTGTGAGTTGTTTGTTTTTGAAGGCCTTTGCAATTGTAGAAGTAAATTCAAGCAGTGCCATGTAAGAGGAGTAGCCCTGCCTAAATCCAAACTGTTTCAAATACAAGATATTATTGTTGGACAAAAATGGCATGAGGCGGTTATAAACTAAACGTTCAAATATCTTTGAGAATGTTCATAAAATAGATATTGGTCTGTAATTTGAAAGCATCTGTTTACTACCTTTTTTATAAATGGGAATAACTTTTGCTATCTTAAGGCTACTAGGGAAACAACTGGTAGTCAATGAAAGATTATAAATAAAACACAGTGGTTTAACTATAAAACATATACATTTTTTTAGAACCTTCATACTTAAGTTATCATATCCTACATTTTTGTTTGCATTAAGTTTGTAAACAATATCAAGAATTTCATACATTTGTACAGGTGTTAGAAACAGTGAGTTCATATGATTCCCTAAATTACACAAGTTCGTAGTACTATCAGGTAAGTCGTTAGCAATGTCAGAACCTACCGATGAAAAGAAGCTATTAAAAGAATTAACTTATTGGAAATCACTAGACCATTGCTTTCAATAAGGCCACATTGTACTTTACCCCAGTTTCTATTGAATAATTAATTGATAACCTTCCACGTTGATTTAACTTCTCTTTTCACATCATTGAATTTCTTGAAATAATAATTACGTTTTCTAGTACGTACTTGATTTGTAAATTTGTTTCTACAATTTATATATACATTTCTTCTATATGATGATGGATTCTTGAGGTAGTTATGATAAAGCAAGTCTTTCTTTTTACACAATATTTTTAACTCATTATCAAACCATGGTTTTTCATTCTTTTTACGTTTGACCTGATTTTCCTTTAAAGGAAAAGATTCATTACATAAAATGTCAATAAACAATTTACTAAAGGTATCAAAGCATGGATTTACATTATCATCAATTAATTTACTCTCCCAGTCAATTTTTCCCAGATTGTCACAAAAATTAGAAATATTGGCATAATTAATTAGTCTTTTTTATTTGAAGTATTTTCATTGATAAATGATATGTCACAATTAAAATATAGGGGAGAGTGGGGTTAGTTGGAACACGGGGTTAGTTGAAACATTGTAATTTTCTTTAACGTCTATAAATATATTTATGCAAATCGACTCTCAGGTTGTTGCTATTAGCAACTGCCATCCACCACATTTTAGACAGCACACATGCTTCAAGCCTCGTGAAGTTAGAAAGCAATGTTTGTTTTTCACCTTCTGAGTAAATTTTGTCATTTTTACAAATGTTTTATTATCTCAGAGAAGATCATAAATTAAGTTGGCCAGTTTTTTATTATAACAAACAGTTTTACCAAGCTAAAAAACAAGGTTAAATATATGGCATGTTGTTGTCCCTCTTTTGTGCTGTAAGGTTACAAATGTCAAATGGCGTCTGGGTTAGTTGGAACATTTTGAACGGGGTTAGTTGGAACATTTACTAAGTAAATAGGTTTCAGCTGAATAAAAAAATAAAAATCATATAATTCAATGAAGTGTTCCGAAATATTCCTATAAATGTATATTATGCACATTGGACAATTTTATTTTGGTTTAAACAAAATATATTGCAGAATTCTACTTCACAGGACTTCAGAATATCTACAGGGCGTCCCGAAAAGAACTATACACTTTTGAAATGGCTGCCAAATAAAAATATTTGATTTTAGGTAACGAAATTTACATGTATGGAAAGCTCATTATCCCAACTTTCATATGACACCAAAAAGTCTGAAAATAAGTCATGCATGAATGAGGCAGCGTTCACTTTTGTAAAGGGTATGGAAATTAGGGTGCGCAGGAATTGCCCTACCGATTTGTATGAGGAAAGTCATTTGGAGCTTATGGAATTGAGGATGATATGCAGATTACTGATCAATTATGAATTTGGTTTTGCTAAGAGAAATTTGTAGAATTGGGGATTATGATTTCATGCATGAGTGAACAGGAATATGTATTTCCTATTATAGCATTGTAGCCTTCTAAGTTGTCTTCAGTGGTGTGGTAGTGGTAGTCAGGATGGGGTGCAGAACAAGTGAGATGCAGGTAAGATTTTTGATCCCTTTTGATGATCGTTTCATGATCTTTTGGATTGTCTGAATGTCACATCAGTGGCATTTTTTTTCTTCAACAAACAGGTTGTGCATCAAAAGAGGAGGACAAGTTGAGCATTGAACGTACAGACCTTCTTTTTAAATTTTGCATTATTTTTTTCCCCTCCTTTTTGTTTTGTTACAGGATGGATGAAACAAGTGTAAAATCGAAAAGAACTATATTCAACTGAAAATACAGACTGACATGTTAATTTTGCAAATTTACACTTTCACAAAATTATATTCCTTTACAAAAGTCCAAAGAGAGATTAAACACACCACTGAAGGACCTCACTAAATATACCTTGGAAAGTGACAATGCAACAATAGAAAATACATATTTCTGTTCACTCATGCATAAAATTGTAATCCCCAATTCCACAAATTTCACTTGGCAAACCCCAACTTATCATAATTGATCAGTAATTCTGCATATCATCCTCAATTCCATAAGCTTCAAACGACTTTCCTCATACAACTTGGTAGGGCAATTCCTGCGCACCCTAATTTTCATACCCTTTACAAAAGTGAACGCTGCTCATTCATGCATGGCTTATTTTCGGACTTTTTGATGTCATATGAAAGTTGGGATAATGAGCTTTCCATACATATAAATTTCATTACCTAAAATGAAATATTTTTCATTTGGCAGCCATTTCAAAAGTGTATAGTTCTTTTCGGGACGCCCTGTATATGTGAGTGGATGCTATCAAGTGTAATAAAACATGAAGATTAAAAAAAAATGAACACCAATCTTTAATATTTTTAATTGGAACCAATAAAGCAAGTTAGCTGAACCCTTGCAATAATGATGCAGGTATTTTAAAGATAATTTTATAGGATATAATGCACAATGTTTCAACTTACCCCATACCTTGTTCCAACTAACCCCGTGTCTGGGGTTAGTTGGAACACTTGACATGGACTTGTTGAAGATGGATTTTTTCCGGAACCATCACTAAGTTTAAGAATTTTATATGGTACATTTGTAGCATACAGATATACACTCAACTTGATTGTTTATTGTTTCTTGAAATAAATCCGCTTTTGTTTTACGGCCATTTTTATGAAAAATGTTCCATATAACCCCGCTCTCCCCTACATATAGTGTCAAATGATCACTAACATCTGTTATAATTATTTCAGAGCTCAAAATATTTTCAGTATGTTATCTATTAATGTAGCTGAATAACTGGTTATCCTGGTTGGTATGAGTATAAGAGGTACAAAAGATAAGAATGCCAATATATCTGTAAATTTGTCGACATCTTAAAATATGCATATAGTGTCAAATGATCACTGACATCTGTTATAATTATTCCAGAGCTCGAAATATTTTCAGGTCTATTTGTAAGTATGTTATCTATTAATGTAGCTGAATAACTGGTTATCCTGGTTGATTTGAGTATAAGAGGTACAAAAGATGAGGAAGCCAATATACAGTGTCCCCAAAAATTATTTGTACACTTTGAAAAAAATGAAATCAAACAAATCGATGTTGGTTTGAAATTCAAATTACTATTTATATCAGATTGTAGGTAATGTCACCATCACCTGAACCCTAAATCTCAAATGTTCCGCCAGTCCCGGAAGTTCTAGGCCGCCATTTGCAATTTTCATGGCTCAAAAATTATTTGTACCCTTCAGAAGATGGGTTTTTAAAGAAGTGTTTAAAATTTGGGGGCCTTCTTCGGCTTCCAGGACAGTCATCAACCTCCTTGGCATACTGTCGACCAATTTAGCACTCATTTCACCGCCAATAACATTCCAAGTTCGCTGAAGCGTGTCCTGGAGCTGCTGGAGGTTTGGTGGTGAGTCTTGAGGGCGCTGTCGCTTCAGATCACCTCTCATGTGCTAAATGGGGATTAAATCTGGGATCTCAGGTGCCTTTTCTAGCTTCTTAACAAGTTTATGCTAAAATAATGCTATATAATGCTTCGCTGCATGCTTGGGGTCCCAGTCATGTTGAACACAACTTGAAAACCAATCGGCCTTTACGCAAGTGGTAGCCTCTAAGAGGGAAAAATAGTCTCATGGACATCAGTTTTCATGATGATATTCGCCGACAAAGTAGCGCGTCACTTCCTGCATGGGTCAAGTAGCTTTCCCTGACGATGGTTCACGCACTTTCATTAGCAACCAATTGATACATGCAGTAAACATACAACACGGAACACTGATTTTTTAGACGGAGATTTCTTCAAAATTTTGCGTAAATAGGATATAAAACGGTGAATTGCTTTGCAGCAGACTGTAATTATACTAGTGAGAGTCACCATTGTAGTTATTTTTCGATTTCCAAAGAAGGAAAATGCAGATTACAAATTGTGGGTGTAGTGAACAGGTGGTGTGCTAAGCGTAGCGTGAACCCGTTACTATGGTTCCGACCATCTGACCTGCTAGTGACGTAATGACTTTGTCTGCGAATTGATAGACAGGCATTACGAAATGAAATATTACAATTTGCGACCAAAGAATATTGCATCCAAGGCCACAGAGGCTGAGGAATGACTGGGTGCCCTAAAGAGTGTCTACAACAGGCTAAATTGCTAAATGACTATACGTGGAATAATTGGCAAGAAAGAAGCCAAATGTAACGGACAGTAAAAAAAAAGGAAGCGTCATGCTTTTGGGAAACAGCATGTAAACAAACAAACTGAGTTCTAGCACTTTGTCCTAAGACCTAATTAGTGCAAAATTGATTGGATATGATGCACAGGACCATGTGTGTCTTGTAGGAAGCTTTCAGTCAGTCATGCTTGGAGGCAACAGTGAAGCACAGTGGGGAATGTATCCTGATTTGGAGTTTTATGGAAGCCATTAGAGTTGGAGAGATAAATTTGATAACATGTTAAGCTGCATTGTGGCTAATGAAATTCCCTACATGGACATATAATTAGATTTTTAAAATCCCACCTGGTTCAAAAATTGTTGATATCTGAAATAGGGGGAACTTTCTTTTAGTGTTGTGTTTATATACATACAGTGGTGGCCAAAATTATTAGAACACCCAATTAAAGCTAAACAAAGTCTATGGGATTCTGAACGCCCTAGTCCATTTGCTGAAGTAAGTTTAGGGATAACTTTTGATGCCGAAAGATTTCATGACTTTTCAGCATAGAGTCTTATGCATTTTGTGATACCAAATTTATATAGTTTTGACCATGGGTAATGCGCAGTTTCAAAAATTGTTGCGCTATGCGCCGTCAGCTCTCCCATAGAATGTGTATTGTACATGTAAGTAGTATCCAATGCAGATATGTGAAATGACAATTACATATGCCTATAACTCAAAAAGTGTTTGAGATAAACGTATGAAATTTTCCAGGCTTATTCATTCTAATATGCCCCAAATACATGCCAAGTTTCAGTACATTTTGAGGGGGTGGATGGGCTCCCTCCTCTGGTCTGCTAATTTGAGGTTGGGACTGTATTTCATGAAATGAAGAAATTCCTTTTGAATATATATTTCCTGAAAGGAAATTTCATGAGCCATTCAAATATGGTGAAAGATTAAAGGGTCAGAAGAAAGAGGGATAAATTAAAAATTTGGGGCCCCTCAAAATAATTTTAAAAAACCCCACATAGATGTTACTGCGTGACCCTTCCTTATTATAAATGCCATTTTTGAAATTCCCAGGAAATTTCCTTTCAGAAAATGTATATACTTTTGTAAAAAGAAACTTTTTTTAACATTATAACACTTTGATCCTGATAGGGGCAAAATTTTTGAATTTTTCAATTTATGGCATAACGCAAAATAGGGAAAGATTGGGGTGAGTTCCAAAAGCATGACTATATTATTATTTTTTATTTTTTAAAGCATAATGATGACTTTCGTAGACATTCAAACTATTTTTTAGGTATAGGTCAACTGAATGAAAACAACTAAAATCAGTTAAATGTGCTTGGTGTTCTAATAATTTTGGCCACCACTGTATATATATATATATATATATATATATATATATACCATATATACCATGTATTATATTTCAAAGATTATGTTCCGATGACAGTTAACCAACAAAAAAAGGTTTACATTTTTTACTTAATTGTTACTATTATTAATGCGTTATTTGATTCACACCAATTTCCTCTTATTCTCTCTGTAGGATTGGCCTATCGAATCAGGAAGTCTTTCACACGAGAATGATAACCTGATAGCCTTATGGATAAGCATGGTGGAGAAGCTTAAGCAGCCAGCCCAGAGGAAACTCTTAGAACAGATCGATGATTCTATTCAACAGAGTTCCGATCAGGTTATTTTTTTGAAATACATAAACAAATATGCCTCAATTAATCCCTTAACGAGATAAAAAAGATATATATATAACAAATGTGTACAAATTTCAATTAGGTTAAGGTCTAAAATTGTTGTCCAGAAAAATTGAAAAAAAAAAATATTTTTATATATATTATATAAAAAAGATGTTGTTACATTTTGGTTTTATTTGGCAATCAGTCATAATGAATCCTTTTGGGGTTTGTTTCGTTTTGCCCTCAGGCCTGGAAGCAGCCTTTACTCAAGGCGTACCCTTAGTTCCCAAATTAAGCATATTCTATGCGCTTCTAATGAGTCTTGTTTGCTTTTAATCATGATTATGTAATCGTACTCTCAACTATACACAACAAAAAAAAGTAAGTCTCCCCCCTAATCAAAATGGTATATCTTTTTAACCAAGAGGAATTTTACCAATTTCATTACATGTGCTTGTACTTAATTTTATCAGCTTCCATTTAAGCAAATATTACTGAAATTTGTTAAGTCATGCTTCAATGAGCACAGTCAAAAGGCAAAAATGTCACTTTTCAAAAGTCAGAAAGGTCAGTTTCATAAATTTAATGCAATAATATCGGAACAAATTAAAACTTTTCAACAAAAGATATGTTCAGAAGGCTTGTTGCACTTAATTTCTAACACACCAAATGACTTTTGCATTAAATTTCACGGCTGAATGAGCATGGGGTAAAATTAGCAAAACTGCATTTTTTACACATTTTTCCTTTAAAAAATTATTGATTATGACGGAATATGCAATCTGGAAGAGTGTTTTAAATAATAGCAATCGATTCATGTTTGAATGAACACTTAATAAAAACAAAAAAAGAATAATTTTCAAATTTATTAGGTAAGTATTGTTCCCTTTTGTGTAATGAAAATCATTTTATAAACAATTTTTTGTTATATGTATGTCAAATAATTTTTTTCAAATCATGCTATAGTGTTTTATCAAAAATTCACGCTTCAATAAACATGTGATACGTGAAAAGCCATTTTTTTCGTTTATAGACTAAAATTCAATTGCTCACTTTGGATAATTGTCACATACCTTCTTGGATAGTTCATTTGATTCAAGTTTCACAAAAATTCCAGTGTTTTATGCTTCAGTGAGCAGAAGATATTAAAAAATAAGCAAAGAAAAAGAAATTTCAGAGCTTTGGCCCCACTATGTACCTTATCAGATTATCAATTTAGCGTTTATTCCTGTTAGTTAGTACTACCATGAAGTTGTGTGCCAAGTTTCTTGAAAAAACTCTCAGTAGAATTAACAAAAATTAAAATGAAATTAAAACAAATTTCAGTTTTGTTGAAATTTTGATTTTCTCTCCATTGACATTGTGTACAATTTTGAGGCGAAAAAAAACCCCCTAAATCAACATGCTGGAACTTTTTAACAAAATTTAACGAAAGGGCGTTGAGTAATATCGTTGGGCAGTTACATTATGTTTATACACTCATCGACTAACTAATGTGTTAATATGAGATAAAACCATTGCGTAATGCATGAATAAACACACATTAAAGGCAAATATGTCATGACAAAAGTCACAAAACTCGCCTTTAAAGTGTGCTCGCTCGTCCATGACACGATGAATAGTGCTCATGTTCTCTCAAAATGTGTTGTTGATAATATCTGATGGCAATTTTTTAAATAAATTTGTTGGATTTTACCATTTTTAGAGGCCTGAACATAATTCTTAAAATTGTGCTCACTCATCCATGAAAAATAGTGAAATGTATCAGGATAGGTGTTGGATGGTCAAATTTTGGATTATAACACCACCAAAACAATTTAACACAAGGTAAAAAGAAAATTTTACAAAAATTGTTATTTTTACAGACCAAGAAAATAACTCTTGACTTTTAAAAATGTCTATTTTTGCTTTAAACGTTGATCAGTCATGCATGTCTCAGGGGATCAATGTCATTTTTTCACAGAAGGTACTCAATAAGTTAAAAAAAAAAAAAAAACCCTACAAATTATTGTGCTTAAAACAAACCCGTTAAAAGTAACATAATTTTGATTAGGGGGGACTTACTTTTTTTGTTTTGTATATTAAAGCCACAAGGGCTTGCATCTTACAAATTCTGCTTTTTTTGCAAGTCCATCTGTTTGAATATATTCAACAACTATCATTTTTTTTAAGCTCTTAAGCTTGAATCCATGATTAATATGATGACAGGAGTTGTTATTTTGCTTTGTTATTGGCAGGTTCCTATTTTCACATCATCCTCAAGACAATGTACACTGCAGGAAAGTTCCTGGCCGTCGGGACGCCAGGAATGCCCGTTTTTGCACAGCTTCCAGTAGTTATTTTACAGATAATGTAAATTTACAGGTTCCCGTTATTGACCACCTTGTAAATTTACAACATTGTAAATTTACAGTCTTTTCCTGTTTTTATCACGTAATAATATTTTTGAAACAAAAAGAACATTATCCAACATTATATGGGATTGACCATTCATGCCTAATCATGTCCCTAATCCTAAATCTTAATCCTAAATCCTACACCTAAATCTTAATCCTAAATCCTACACCTAAATCTTAATCCTAAATCCTACACCTAATCTTTGACAACTTCGATGAAAGTTGTTAGCCTTATATACCCAACTCTATGTAAGGTGACATTTTCCATGGTTAGTGCAACGATCCACGTTTGAAGCACTTCCAGTCATATGAATGAATATTCATGATCCACACAATGAACTATAAAATAAGATAAAGGTTGTAAATTAACAGGAACATCATTCCAGGATACAAGAAATCTGATTCTTCCTTTGTTGAACAAAGAAAATTGTCTTTTTGACAGGAAAACTCTCGTAATGATTGCAAAACTATACAAGTCTATGAACAAGGAGGCTCGTTGATATACGAGAAACTTGTTTATTAACAATAATATTTGTTTTTAGAAAGAACTTGCTGTTTTTTGACAAGAAAGTTCTAGTTATGGAAACTGAAATTACGGGAATAATTCGTAAACGAGCAGGAAAGTTGTATGAATATGCCATTCCTGTTTATTGACAGTTGCATGAGCTAGTAACTGTAAAATCAAGACGACTTTTTAGAAAACTACAATTTTCCTGCCATTTTACGAGAAAAATATCGTAAAATTAAAAAAAAGACCAAAAGCTGTATTTTTACAAGCCAAAAAACATGTTAATTTACAGTTATTTTTTACAGTGTACTTTTCTTTATTATTCAAAGGCAAAAGTGGAAAGTTCCGACTACAATACCGTGGAAACAGATATCGGGTCAAAGTCTTCCCTGGGCTTAAATTTAAACAAAAGTGTTCAAGTAAGTATAACAAATAATAATGATTATGATTATAATAATGCTTATGGGTCTTTTTATGTTTAGCGCAAGTGTTGCATAGCATTGTAAGGCAGTCTATTATTTCTTTAATTTTATTTATCTTTCTAGCCATACTAACTGTAAATTATTTCCTTTTTATATCATCCAAAAGGTCAACACAATAAATCGAATCAATGAGTGTAAAATATATGCATATCTATTTCTTATATTCGGTTATTTGCACAGTTTGTTTGATCCATCATTATAATGCGGTTACAGTAACATTAACATTTAGCACACATATAAACCCTCGCAAAAAGTTCCGCAAATCGAATTTGGGGGATGATAACTTTTCAAGTGCGCTTTGTTAATTCCTAATGTTTATACCATTGGAAAGTTAATTTATTCCCATTTAAATTGATATTCTATTTGTAATAACTTTGTCATGCCTCAATGCACAGAATATAAGAATATGGAGAAAAGTCAAATGTTGCAAAATGCATTTTTATTGATCACATTGAAGTTCCACAACACAACTTTTGACCCACGGTGTAAGTCTTTGAGTGCATTTCAATCATTCCTGTTTTTTAAAGCATAATGATGATATTCAGAGACATTCCAACCATTTTATAAGTATTTAAATGGTCAACTAAATGAAAATTATTAAAATCATTTAAATATGCTTGGTGTTCTAATAATTTTGGCCACCACTGTAAATATATATATATATATATATATATATATATATATATACCTATTTTCGTCCTTAAGGCGAATTTCTTTGTTTCCTCCTTTTATATCGCCCCAACTAACCCTAGCCCTAACCCTATAGAATTGGCGTTAAGGGGAATTCTTCGCCTATAGAAAGTCGCTAAGGGGAATCCTGACTGAATAAAGCTATTCTTCTCAGTTCCCCTTAAGGCCCGTTTTAGTAAGATATATATATGTATATATATATATAAAGCAATGGAAATACCCACACGACAAACAACCCGGGGTTGGGCACCCCCGGGGTGACCAACCCCGGGTAGACAAGGATACATGTACTTAGTCATTTTTCGCATGTATACAGTATCATTACACAGTAGCATGATTATTTACAATAGGGCCTGCTAGTTTTCCATCGTAATCTCCATAAGCATTTGGTAGTCATTGCCTTCATGATATCAATTTCGTCAACTGCATAGATCTATTATTTTATGTGGCTGTACAAGATGACAAGAACTTTAGTTGAAATGAATTTTTCAGTTGCTTTGAATGTCTAATTCAATGTTCGATTGCTCTTCGCTTCATGGTCGATATAATACGAAAATAGCATTAGGGGGAATTTCTGTTAGTAGAACAGCCGAAAAAGGTATTCGTAAACGATAAAGCCTTATTCAAAGGCGCTATAGGTAGCGATTGGAAATAGCGCGCTTATTTATACGTACATTGTAGACTAATTCCAGCAAGGAGCTAGATGGGTTGCATGCTTGCGCTAGCAGCGATAGTGGTACGCAGGTTCTTTGCTTGTGGTACGGTACCGTAGTTCTAGCTAGCTAGCTGAGCTTGCAAACTCGCTGACTGAGTGTGTTGTGCAGTAAAGTGGAAATAAGTAAATCCTTAACAAGTTGAATAATTGAATTGTCAGTCATAGATCTTCTGATAAAGGTGTCAATATATAAACACAAAACACAAACTATGGCATTTATTCAAAAATTCATGCTTCAGTGAGCATGTGAGACTGGAAAAGTCCTTTTCTCACATATGGACTAAAATTCGAATTCTTACTTTGATTGAATATAACAATTCTTGTTAGGGAGTACTTTTGATTTTATTTTACAAAAATCCTGATGTTTCACGCCTCAGTGGGCACAAGATACAAGAAAATCATGCAAATGAGAAGAAAGTTTCGGGCTTCGTCATGGGTCAGTGACTTTTCGAATACGCAATTTAAATCAAGATCATGTTAGTTGGAGATAAGTTGAAGCTATGTGCCAAGTTTTGTGACATAACTCATGGTAGAATTTACAATAATCATCAATGAAATTAGCAGAATTTTACATTTGTCGGGTATTGATTTCCTCCTCCATTGACTTTATGTATGCATGTACAGAGGTAAAACAAAAGTTTAATAACAGTGAAAGTTGGCATATTTTAATTGTCAGTTTATGTCCATTTGACTGTGAATTATTTTATAAAACTTTGCACATAGCTTCAACAGGGCCCTCTTAATCATTTCCGTTCCTGTCCACCCTTCTGTATTTTTTCATACTACTACCCCGTCAGTGCATGTCAGGTGCGGATCCAGGGGGGCCGAGCGGGCCCGCCCCCTCTCATAAAATCCTGGATCCACCACTGCATGTTTAACACATACCTCCAGTAAAACGATTAAGGAACGATCATGGTAGATTTATGAAATACAATATCGGTGGGTCAGTGTTTAAAAAATGTTTTAATCTAAATGTTAAATTATGTTGAGGCATTAGTTATTATGTTTTTGGACATACAGTGGTGGCCAAATTTATTAGAACACCAAGGGCCACACAAAGTCTATGGGATTCTGAACCCTATTTTTCATTTGCCAAAGAAAGTATATGGATAACTTTTTTTGTCCGCAAAGTTTCAGGACTTTTTAGGATAGGATCTTACTCATCTTTTGATACCAAATTTATATAGTTTCGACCGCAGCTTCAAAAAACTGTTGCGCTATGCGCGGTCGTTTTTCCTATAGACTGTGTATTGTACATGTAGTACTACATAGAGATCAAAAAGTATTTGAGAAAGGCATATGACAATATGCACGCCTATTAATTCTGGATTGCCCAAAATACATGCCAACCTTCAGAAAATTTGGTTTCGTGGGGAGGGGTGGAATTGGCATCCTGCCCTGGTCGTAAGAGTACCAAAAAAACTCTGCCCCACTTAAAAATAAAGATTTTTCTCATTAATAGATGATATTCCTTTGAACCTTTTAATCCGAAAGGAAATTTTAATTGCAATTCAAATATGGTAATAACTTATGGTTCAGAGGGAAAGAGAAACTAAATGGGGGCTCCAAATTTAAAAATGGGGGCCCTTGGAAATAAAAATAAAACTCCCCACGTAAGATATAACTTCTTCACTATACCTTATTATAAATGCCAGTTTTGACATCCTCAGAAAGTTTCCTTTCAGAAAATGTATACTTTTGTAGGGAGTGACATCATATTTTTAACATTAAGACTCTTTGATTCTGATGATAGGGGCAAGATTTTTTTTAATTTGTCAAATGGTGGCGTAAAAGAAAATAGACGGAATAAAAATGCATGACTAATTCTTTTGTCCTTAAAGCATAATGCTTCCTTTTGTGGACATTCCAATCATGTAAAAATTATTTTGATTGACAACTCAATGAAAATAACCAAAATAATTCAATATTGCTAGGAGTTCTAATCAGTTTGGCCACCACTGTAGTTATCATGGAGACATGAGATTAATTTGATATTACATGTCATGTTTGTTGGATGGAGTTACATGAATTGTGTATTCAAACAACTAGTAAAATTATAAATTGGAACACTGCCTCATTATAGAATATTATTTATCCATTTCAACATATTTGCATACAGGAAGAACCAGTTAATAAGTTCCTGCCTTCTCCAGCAGGAAATCCACTCATTTCCAATGACGAGTTCGAAGTTGTAAGTGTATTTTTTGTTTTGTTTATACCTTCCCTAACAAAAATGGATTTTTTTTTTTTTTTTTTTTTTTTTAAGTATGGTTTTCATGATACAGAGATGATGAAAGTACTATTGAAAGTTGATTTTTTTTTCTTTGTGTATGATCATTAAACTACAGTGAATATATAAATATTTGTATTTTTGATATGCAATGTACATTTTGGATAAAAGAATGTGGTCAAACTGCTTTTTGTCTGTGTGCATGATTTTTTTTTCTGGGGGATCGTCCCCCTCGATTTTTATAGGTTAACATTTGTTTTGGGGGGTTTTTTTGTGGTAAGGTAGTGAAGCTAGAGAAGAGGCAAAATATATGTCAAATAAAATCCTAAATGTTATTATAAGGCAAAATTTCTGCTCGCACTTTGCGCTCACAAACAAAACTCAAGATAATGATTAAGTGAAATGCTCTTTTTTGATGTCGCTATATGTATCCATAGAATATGTTTTATTTGTTCCTACACTTTATTTTTTGATTTTTTTTTTTTTTTTTTTGCATAATGTGTGAAGTAGGTTATTCTATAATGGATTTTGAATATACAAATGTATCTATCTTTATGAAGCTTTATTTATCTTGAGGATAGGCAGGGGTCACAGTGCCACCCACTTTTTCATACACTCTAAAATGGCCCCTTGTCATGACCAAAAAGTGCCCCTTTTCTATAAAAAAAAAGAAGCAATTTTTACATTAAAAGAAGCTTTTCAAAGTGTTAAAAAGTCCAATAGACAATTTCTGTTTTAAAAAGGGGCGCTATTAATACTAAAAAGTGTCCATTGTTACTCCATATGTCTTTTGAAACCCAAATTTTTTTCGCTCCCGGATACGAAATCAGTACTGTATATAATGCAAAATTAACTTGATGATACCAAATGGGGGTATATAATGCAAGATTAACTCAAATTTTCAGCTTGCGCTTTGCGCACGCAATGCTTTTATCATTACTAATATACAAATTAGCCATTAGAATTCTTAAACTCTTACTTTTAAAGGCAAATTTTCTGCGCACACCCTATTTATCCGAATAATTTTCTCTTTATGCCTTTGATCTATAATTTAGTACCCCCTTTTCCAGAAATAGTGTCCCTTTTCCATTGTGACCCCCACTTTCGAAATCACTCGAGTGTATTTATTCCCCTTCCGGTGTTTCCGTCCCCACCCAGTCGTGAAATCAGTGTAGACCTATGTATAGTCGGTGTGCACAGTCTAACCAATTGTATCAATAAGCAGCGTAAAATTCTTATATCTTTGCATGTTGTACCATATGCGCGTTACCTTGGACTTGCCCTGCTGTAATTTCGGAACACAAAATTCAAGATCGTTTCATGAACACATAAGAAATGAGTGAGAGACTGTTGCTCTGATGTACAAAAGGGGACAGGTATTTCTTTATAAACTCCAGAAAGTGTGAATAAATCATTTTTTGGAGCACTCTTAAATTTTTTTTTTTTCTACATTCACTTTGTATACACAAATTTCTCGATTGACATTGTGTACAAATGTCCCATACGCCATACATAACAATATTTTAATTAAATATAAATTAAAAAGTTAATTAAATTGTCAAAACTTATAGTAGTATTATACTGTCACACTGAATAAATTAGAACTTCCCAGAGTAGCAACAATTCAAATGTTGTATTCTGGGGAAAAAATTAACAAAATGTCCTCAATTTGTTACGTATGGGACAATTTATGCTTGGACACGAGCTAATTTGCATATTTAATTAGATTTCACAATTTTTTTTTCTACAATAAAAATTTGAATGATAAGGGTCCATGTCCCAACCATGATTGTATTTGACCAATTTTGTTTTTATTTTTTTTATGAATTTTATAAATGTCCCAAAGTAATGCTCTGTTTACCAATTATGCAAAATAGATGCCCCAAATTTGCATGAATTTGCATATTAACAAATTTTTCTGAATGAAATTCCGAGGTTTGACATTTGGGCTTTCATATTCTACCAAAAACTCCTTCATAAGACAAAGATGAAATTTTGTCTTTTCAGAGGACATTATCTTGGACTTGCCCAGCATCAGTTTTTGTAATGTATCGAATTGTCGAAAAGACAACTTGCGTCTGGACACAAATATTAATGAGCATCTTTAAGGATGTATTAACCCAAGTCACCCCAGTGGTTTAATGACTACTCTCTCTGGCAACTCCAAGACAGTCCTGTTATATGAGACATAATTTTTTTTTTTAAAGTGACGATCTATCCACTACCATGCACAAATACAGTGCGTCCCAAAAAGAACTATACACTTTTGAAATGGCTGCCAAATAAAAAAATATATGATTTTAGGTAATGAAATTTACATGTATGGAAAGCTCATTATCCCAAATTTCATATGACATCAAAAACTCTGAAAATAAGTCATGCATGAATGAGCAGCGTTCACTTTTGTAAAGGGTATGGAAATTAGGGTGCGCAGGAATTGCCCTACCATTTTGTATGAGGAAAGTCATTTGGAGCTTATGGAATTGGGGATGATATGCAGAATTACTGATAAGTTGGGGTTTGCTAAGTGAAATTTGTGGAATTGGGGATTACATTTTCATGCATGAGTGAACAGGAATATGTATTTCCTATCGTTGCATTGTAACTTTCCAAGGTATATTTAATGAGGTCCTTCTCTCTTTGTCTTCCTCCCTCTCTCCCTCTCTCTTCTTTTTTTCTCTCCCTGTCTCCCTCCCTCTTCCTCTATCTCTTTCTTTTTGCATGGGTGTGTTTTGACCATTCATATTCATTGGTTTCTACTCCAAATATCCTGACTACCTCCTCGCATTTTTTTTTTGGGGGGGGGGGGTTTTAAACATCAGTGAAATCATAAAATGCCTGCCCCATATTTCAATTACTGTAAGATTATCTAAACTTCTCATTGAATTACTTAATATCCAGGTGGGATTATGTAAATTGTTTGTTGAAAAAAAAAGGAACATCACTGATGTTAGACATTCAGACAATCCAAAAGATCATGAAAATGATTATCAAAACTGATAAAAAATCTTACCCTGCATCTCACCTGTTCTGCACCCCATCCTGACTACCACTAACACACCACTGAAGAAACCTTGGAAAGTTACAATGCAACAATAGGAAATACATATTCCTGTTCACTCATGCATGAAAATGTAATCCCCAATTCCACAAACTTCACTTAGCAAACCCCAACTCATCATAATTGATCAGTAATTATGCATATCATCCTCAATTCCATAAGCTCCAAATGACTTTCCTCATACAAATTGGTATGACAATTCCTGCGCACCCTAATTTCCATACCCTTTACAAAAGTGAACGCTGCTCATTCATGCATGACTTATTTTCAGAGTTTTTGATGTCATATGGAATTTGGGATGATGAGCTTTCCATGTAAATTTCATTACGTAAAAAAATATACTTTTTATTTGGCAGCCATTTCAAAAGTGTATAGTTCTTTTTGGGACGCACTGTATAGTACGGGCGACCACCACCTCAGTATGATGGTAAATTCAACCTGCCTGATGAGTCAATGCCAGATTTGATTGATATGCCTCACAAATTGGAAGAAGACCGAATCCTCATCCTCATAAGTTACACAAATTTTCTATAGGCACAGATGCTTTTATTCTACCCTTGATTCCTCAATGGAGCAAATCTTGTGGAAAACAATGCAAAGCTATCACAACCTTGGGAAGAAACAGCTGAAACACAATAATGTCTGTGATGTCACAGACAGCACAGGAAAATTTGCTGCATGGTAGGGGTGTGTCAAGGCCCTTTTAGGGTAGTAGGTCATTCCTGCACTGCGATGAGACCTTACTCCATCAACTTGACATTTTAAACTGGAAAATAACAACAACAAAAAAAAAAGGGGGGTTGCCGAAATCAGCCGTGTATTTTGAACTAAAATGAGCCCACTGACCCCAAATGACCCATATCTTAACCCTTTAAAGGGCATTATGGTACCGTTTCCAGAGCTGTAACGTGGCATATGTCTTTAGTCCAATAACCAATCATTACTTTACATTTTATTCAAGGTAAATTCAACCCTGTTTGAGAGAGTTATGATGGTGAGTTAAACACGAAAACTCAATTTTTTAAGTCCTTGATACTTTGCTAGATCCTGACACATCTACAAAATCTGATGTCATTAAAATTACATTGAGGACATGCAGTAGAGTCTGGCGGAAATTTTCATACCATATTCATTTGGGCTCAAAAATAAAAGTAATTGTTAAAAATGCATCCAAAGTTGAAAAAGAAATTCGAAATGTTTACGTCGTAAAATTGTTCCTGCAATTGGTAGTGGATAGTCACCGGACCGCCGGGTTGCCATATTTTTTTTATTCAGCAGAGATTGGGAAATTTCTTTTTCAAATATAGCCCTAAATACATGTAACCCTATTTTTTTCTTTATTTTACTTTCCAAGAGGTTCAAAACAAAAAAGCCTCAATCTGTGCTGCAGAAGAAAATAATTATGGCTAGGCTGCGAAGGGTTGAGCGTGGGGTTGATCTTTGGAACAGCAATGCGCGCGAAGCTACTAAAAAAAAATTAGGTTCCAAATATGGGAGCAAATGACGTCACACCCATTAATTGACCAATCGCGGAACGCTATTTCTGCGCTTTCGAAATAATGGTGAATTTTACGATGGATTGATGGGGGAGGGTCTAAATATTGCTGGATCCTGACCCATCTACACAAATTTACAGTATAAAATATGAATATGAATGTGAATGATAAATTTCTCTTTATTTGTGTGCCCTATATCGACGATATAATATTTACCATCATTTGCAAAAGTTTAAGACCACCCTAAATTTTTGGGGTATTATGTTCAATGAGCATTATTCTTTTAGCCCAAATTCCTTGCTCAAACGGCGAGAAATGGTACTCTTACTGACTGTAATACCAGTAGACTGCAGCTCGGCCTTGATGTCAAGACAGGAAATGGAACAATCTCTTCCAACAATCCTCTTCATCATGTTGTCCTCGCAACGCGTTGTTTTTCTTGGACGACCACTCCTCTTCCGGTCGGAAAATGAGCCATCGTTTTGAAATTTGTGAATGGCATTGTGGACGACAGTCTTGCTACACCCAGTCTTCTCACTAATCTTGCGTTCAGAGTAGCCTTCTTGGAAAAGGGTTACTATTTTAACCCTCTGAACCTGACTTAGACTCTGTTTTTTTCCCATCCTGGATAAGAGACAAAGTGCCAGATGAAGACCTTCTGAGGCAAAGACATTCATGGAAATGAGCTTAAACCATTAATCTCATCCCATGAACCATGACAGGAAAACATGTGACATAATATTTCAATGGAACAAAAGAATAATGCTCATTGAACATAATACCCCAAAAATTTAGGGTGGTCTTAAACTTTTGCAAATGATGGTAAGCCTAGGAGCGGCAGGCATTCATGGGCATCACTCCAAACTTGAGCTGGGGAGGGAACGGGGTGGCACAACATGGACCCCGCCTCGGCTTTCAAGCTACTTTAATACTCGAAATCATTTGAGAAGGACCAGTGGCGGATACAGGATTTCAGGATAGGGTGCGGTCCGATAGGGGCGGCGTCGCCGAAATTTTCGGATTTTAACATATTCCGTCAATGAGCGGTTTTTAAATTATAGGGGCGCGTCCCCTGCGCCCCCGCCTGGATCCGCCACTGAGGACCAACAAAAAAAGGTTTAAAATGAATATTTTCCTACTAAAAAAAAATTTTAAAAATCTGATGCATACATGTACAACTCCCAAAACATTTTGTGCAATAGGCCTTTTGACACCGTTAGCCCCCCCCCCCACTTTTTTTCAACAAACGTGTACAAAAACGCAAAAGTGACCATACATTCGTGATTTTTTTTAGCTTCTTTAGCCCCCCCCCCCCACGAATAACGAACAGATACCATTGCGAAATAAATTATTTAGTTATTGAGTGATAACGGACAAATTTTAGAAATGAAACTTACCGGAAGAATTCGCCGCTTAAATAAATTTGTTCATTAAATAAAGACGGAACAAAAACAATTGCGGAAGAAATTATTTAGTTATGGACTCTTAAACGGCCCAACTTTAGAAGCGAGACTAATTCTTCATCAGTAGAAGTTGCCGTTGATAATTTTGTGACATAAATTCTCTGAAAATCAAAATTTAACAGCAGATGCTGTTAAATAATTGACGACCCCGGCCCCCCCCCCCAAAAAAAAAAAAATTCCCCTTATCTGGAGGTTATTCATGGGTGACCAAAAAACAGTCCCAACTATCTTAATCCATTGCTCTGGCAGTAAGTAATAGCTCAATTTTCGGAGAATAACGAACCTTTTTCTGTTTTCGGAATAATGAACTTTATTCCATTATCGGAAAACAAACCTTATTCTATTTTCGAAACAACAAACCTTTTTCTATTTTAGGAATAACGACCTTCGTAATAACGAACACTACCTCCCCCCCCCTCGGACTAATGGACCCGCAGCGCGGACTAACGAACCCGCGGACTATCGGACCAGCAGACTATCGGTCTGTAGCCGCTTGGGGGGGGGGGTCCAGAATTATGAACTTCAATATCAACAACAAAAAAAATACCACTCTCCTCTTTTCTCCTATTATAATCTATAAATATTATATATTGTTATTATTTGATAATCATTTTGTACAAACAACTAGTTTCAGAAAATACTAAACACAAGCTTTTGGGAAAAGCCCCCCCCTCCCCCCCCCCCCCCCCGTGTCTCCAGAAAGGTGCGGCCATCCCCGCTCCACCTCCGCCTGCGAACACAGACAATCGTCGCAAGCCTTTGTAGGTAACAAGTAATGTATTGTAGGTGTAATATAGGTATAACTATTTGTTTGAATCCAGCCGAAATAATAATCATGGCAGGGGTATCAACTGTCTTCTTGTGAAAAATATCTTTTCCAGCTAGATATGGGAACATAGTGCAAAGTATGAAGGAAACGCTAAATTTAACAAAAAATATGAGTCAAAATATGAGTCATGTTTATTCATGTCTTTATCTTTTAAACAAGATATTTTGGAAACACTTGTTGTTAGGTATTACTCTCAATATTATGTTTGAAAACAAGCATAAAAACTTATCAAAATAATAGAAATCTAAACTAAAAGATTCCACATAAAAATAATACGTTGCACATATTTATCAATGGCATCAGTCCCTACCTAACAAAAAACAAAACAAACAACTACATTGTAGAGCTTTTATAATTGTAATGCGTACAATTATCGGTGGTATGTACTGATATGTATGTGTAATGCATAAAAGTATGTAGCAATTGGCTACAGGAGAGAGAGAACAAAATGAAAAGGAGAGAGTGAAATAAACTTTTTGGAAAAGAAGAAAATGAATTGTGTAATGTGAAGACTTTTTTATTTAATTACCTTTTCAATTTCAACTTTTTGGGAACTGTCTCAGCCTTAACATGAAAAGCATTTGGGAGAAAATCAACCAATATTTATCCTGATAATGACTACATTTGGATTAAAATTTGGATTGAAAAAAAAAAAATGAAATTTTGGGTTTGCATAAGAATATGCTGATGTTTTATTCCTTAGACCCCACATTTTATAAGTGGATTATATTTACTACGTCATAAACTTTCAGAACATGTGAAAAAAATAAATAGGGTTTCGACCTTTCCGACGAGCTTAGGAGGATTCTAAAGACGTATGTTTTGTTATGTTTTTACATTATTTTCCGCATTGACGCACGCGCAACCATTGAAATTTGATGAGCGCGTGCGTCAGTATGTTCGGCTGGAAATGATTTAAAATATATAGAAACTCCTAAGAGAATTGTCTAAATTGCCAATCAAGAAAAAAAACACAGAATTTAGCGCCATTTAAAAAGTGCACGCAGAGCGCGCGCACGAGCGCTTACGCGCGAAAATTTTCAAAATTCTTGAAATGGCCTGAAACATACTTTGTATGAATATGGGGTGATTTTGAGCATTTTCAAATGTTGATTCATCAGTTTTTGAGATTTTTCAAGCTGTTAAAAGCTTTTAACATATGGGCTGTCAAATTATTTTTTGTCTGGAACGCGATGCTCTTTCATTTGAGACCAGTCACGACTCATTTGGCGACAATTTTTGACGCCAACGCTTCTGGACTTATAAAAAAAAAAAAAAAAAAAAAAAAAGAGCATTTGCAATTGATGGTGTATCCAACTCTGAAAAGATAATTGGGGGTTGCTGTTGATCCTGAAGAATTATTCAGGATTTCGTGTAGGCATGTTTTTGGCCAAAAATGGCATATTTTGAAAAAATTGAGAAAATTCGCGTGCGCGTAGTTCCAACTTGAACAGACAATCATTTCGTTATAAATAGTCTAAACATAGTGTTTATGGTGTCAAATTGTTGTCAATATTATCAAGATTCCTTTAAGAGCAAAAAATCAATGATCTCAAGCTGCATTCTTCGCCGACGCGCATTAATGCGCGCAAAATCGTGCGTGTGCATTTTTTCTTGAAATGCTTCAAATGACCTGAAACGTACTCTACTTCAGCCATAAAGTGATTTTGAACATTTTTAATTTTTGCTCGCGCGTAATTCCTTAATACGCGTACATGTACTTACGCGCGTGCATTATGTTCTAAAAGATGCGCTTCAATTTGAAGTTTATGTTAGAGGTGGGCTATAGAGGGGTAAAAAAAGGGTCATGTTTCAGAACTAAGTTTGGCCTATCTTATTTTAAGCAGCTTGTTGCCCTGATGGATATGCCACCAATTTTAAGAAAATCGGGTGAAAATTGAGACAGTTATGATTGATAATGTGATTTTACAAAATGGCGTCTAGATGACATCACATTATGCTAATGAGCTAGAAAAGATTTCAGTGCTCAGATTTCATGATGATCTATCATTGCTGAAAGTTTGAAATACTTTAATGCATTATTTTTTTAGTTATCGTGTCTACAAGAATTGTACAGAAGAATAAAAAATAAAGAAAAGAAAGAAGATTCTGACAATAACAAGAGGTGCTATGTACATACATGTACGTACATACCACCTAATGAGACGGTGAAATGTGATGAAATGACATGCCTTCTTTAATCGCTAATTTAGACCGCAATGCCGGGGGGTAAAACAAAATTAAATTCGCCAATGTTGTAGGGAATTGTCTCAGCTACAACATACTGAAAATTTGAAAGAGAAACGGCACACATTTACTGAAGAATACTCCTCTTTGTATCAAGATAATGCGTCTTTTAACTGAAATCGGTAATTTTGAAACGCAAATAAAAATTATGAGTTTAGAAGCCATTATGATAATGTTGCAATGACGTTAAGTAAGAAATGAGGTATGAAATCGCATCTACAACTCATACTCTATCCAACTCTGGAAAGATAATTGGGGGTTGCTGTTGATCCTGAAGAATTATTCAGGACTTTGTTTAGGCATGTTTTTGGCCAAAAATGGCATATTTTGACAAAATTGACAAAATTCACGTGCGCGTAGTTCCAACTTGAACAGACCATCATTTGGTTATGAATAGTCTCAAAAGTAGTGATTATGGTGTCAAATTGTTGTCAATATTATCAAGATTACTTTAACAGCAAAAAATCAATAATCTCAAGCTGCATTCTTCGCCGACGCGCATTAATGCGCGCAAAATCGTGCGCGCGCATTTTTTCTTGAAATGCTTAAAATGGCCTAAAACGTACTCTACTTCAGCCATAAAGTAATTTTGAACATTTTTAGTTTTTGCGCGCGCGTAATTCCTTAATGCGCGTACTTACGCGCGTGCATTATGTTCTAAAAGATGCGCTTCAATTTGAAGTTTATGTGTACTAAATATTTTTAATCAATGATTATTAGTTATGAAGTTATGATTGATAATGTGATTTTACAAAATGGCGTCTAGATGACGTCACATTATGCTAATGAGCTAGAAATTTTTTTAGTGCTCAGATTTTACAATGATCTATCATCGCTGAAAATTTGAAATACTTTGACGCATTTTTTGTTAGTTATCGTGTCTACAAGAATTGTACAGAAGAATAAAAAATAAAGAAAAGAAAGAAGATTCTGACAATAACAAGAGGTGCTATGTACATACGTACATACCACCTAAATATATATATTTTTTTTTTTTTCTGAAATAAACGCGTGAACAAAATTTGAAGAAAAACAAAATTGTTAATCAATTGTCTTTGAACGAACATTACATTACATATGTAAATTACTTTTTTAATGACTCACCACCTGGTAGGCATTCTGTCATCATGATTATTCTGATATCATATTTATATAAGCATGACACCACATATGAACAAAATATAACCTATATTCGATTGCTTTTATCTAAATATATACTCGTCTTTTAATTTGAAAATTAAAATAAAAAATGTTATATTTTATTGTTCATCTAAGCACTTTCATGCATTGAAATCAAACTAAGACAGTCAAATCATATTATGAGCCCATTTTATTTTTCTTATTCCAATGCTACTATTAATTTTGTGGGTAACAGTAACTGTCTTGAACATTTTATGGGTTGAAATATTTATATTGACAAAATAAAATTGACTGGTTCTTTATATGATATGAATATTAGAAAAGTAAGTACTTATTGCTCAAATGTAACTTAATTAAATTGAGAGAATATAATAGGCCTACGTCAGTGCAACACATCCACGCTGAATATCCCAACCAAATTGTATTTCTGCTAAACTGAATGATTCATGTGAAAATGACATGTCTTAATATGTCACTTTAACATGATTTTCATTTTCCTGAAAAATATAAATCAAAATGAAGTCAACTTTACTTTCATCATCATATGATGGTTTAGAAAACCTATGAACAGTACTGCATATGAACTTTTAAGTCAGAGTAAATATGCAACAAAAAAAAATCAATTTGGAAATGAAAGATAACCAAAAAAAAAATTAGGATATTTTGTTTTGTATCAAACTCTAGAACGCAATTCATTAATATACAGGGTGTTTCCGAAAAAAGGAAACCCAACTTTGATCAACAATAATTTCAAAAATATTCCAATGGTGACTATGAAATTTATATCACTGTAAAGTGCAACTCATTGCCATTCTAGTGATACCTCGCTCACCTCACCAATGTCACGCATCACTAAACCCCATTGTTTTGAAAAGGTCTTGTAAATTGTGCATGGTTCATTCATGCACCTTGAGATGGTTTGTGTGAATGTGCCTGGAAAGGAAACCCAACTTTGATCATCATACTTCAAGAATATTTCAGTGGTGTTAGAATTTAATATCACTGGAAAGTACAACTTATTGCCATTCTAATGATACCTCTCTCAGCTCACCAATATCATGCATAACTGAACCCATTGTTTTGAAAATTGGTCTCGGCAAATTGTGATAGGTTCTCTTCATGCTCCTTGAGATGAGTTGCTTCAAAGGATTCCTAACAAATCTAAGTAAAGCATTCCAGTGACTTAAAAATAAATGATTTTGATAAATGGGTTGGAAATTTTACATTATTTAGTCCTTTAATTTACATCCAGGTAATTTCAACATGTTACTGGTCACGAACCCATGAGAACCCTCAGTTCCCCAGGATAATGTGAGAAGCATGATCAGTGCATCAATTCACAATTTTGCAAGATATTTTCAGAACTATGGGGTTCAGTAATGCGTGAAATTGGTGAACTGAAAGAGATTCATACAATGATAATGAGTGGCATTTCCAGTGATATAAACGTCATAATCAATACTGTCATGTTTTAAAAAATGATTGATGATGAAATTTGGGTTCCCTTTTTAGGCACATTGCAGCAACCCATCTAAATGAGCGTAAAAGTGAACCACTCACAATTTTGCAAGACATTTTCAATACAATGAGGTTCGGTGATGAGTGACATTGGTGAGCTGAAGGCGGGGTTAATCATTAAATATGAAATGAATAACACTTTCCAGTGATATAATTTTATAATCACCATGGTAATATTTTTTAAAACATTGATGATCAACTTGGGTTTCTTTTTTCTGGGTTCACCCTGTATAGAGGTGGGCTATAGAGGGGTAAAATAAGGGTATCATTATCGGAACCAAGTTTGTGCTATCTTATTTTTAAGCAGCTCGTTGTCCTGATCGAATGCCACTAATTTTTAAAAAAATGCGATGAAAATGGAGACAGTGCGGGCCAAAAAACGATTTTTAGGGACGTGGCAAAAAATGCTGAGTCATCGTTTTTTCAAAATTTGGGAAAAAGCTGTAATTCTTGTATTAAAAGGGCTATAAGGGTGATTCTGGTGTCTTTTATATGTTATTTCAGCCTGATAAATCAATGACAGTGTCCAAATTGCAATTAGTGGTGAAGAAAGTCTGAAAAGGGGGAATTATAGTTTCAACCCTTAATTACGCGGTAGGGTCTCTGAGGGCACCCCTAGTTAAATTGTGTTTGCTCAATCAAAACGCCCGGTTTTAGTAATGTCGTTTTATGTCTTTTTTTCTTAACATTCTTACAGATTTTTGACACCAAGTTCATTGAAATCGGACATTACATGAGAGAGTTACTTGATTTACATGGTCAAAGGTCAAAACCGCAATATTTGAGATTTTTTGTCATTTTGTGT
>CALNVZ010000218.1:11259147-11269537 GCA_940671915.1 Paracentrotus lividus
AATGGGTTGGAAATTTTTACTTATTTAGTCCTTTAATCTTACCATCCAGGTAATTTCAACATGTTACTGGTCACGACAACCCAGAGAACCCTCAGTTCCCCATGGATAATGTGAGAAGCATGACAGTGCATCAATCACAATTTTGCAAGATATTTTCAGAACTATGGGGTTCAGTAATGCGTGAAATTGGTGAACTGAAAGAGATATCAATACAATGATAATGAGTGGCAATTTCCAGTGATATAAACGTCATAATCAATACTGTCATGTTTTTAAAATGATTGATGATGAAATTTGGGTTCCCTTTTTAGGCACATTGCAGCAACCCATCTAAATGAGCGTAAAAGTGAACCACTCACAATTTTGCAAGACATTTTCAATACAATGAGGTTCGGTGATGCGTGACATTGGTGAGCTGAGCGGGGTATCATTAAAATGATAATGAATAACACTTTCCAGTGATATAAATTTTATAATCACCATGGTAATATTTTTTAAAACATTGATGATCAAACTTGGGTTTCCTTTTTTCTGGGTCACCCTGTATAGAGGTGGGCTATAGAGGGGTAAAATAAGGGTCATATTTCGGAACCAAGTTTGTGCTATCTTATTTTAAGCAGCTCGTTGTCCTGATCGATATGCCACTAATTTTTAAAAAATCGGATGAAAATGGAGACAGTGCGGGCCAAAAAAACGATTTTTAGGGGACGTGGCCAAAAAATGCTGAGTCATCGTTTTTCAAAATTTGGAAAAAGCTGTAATTCTTGTATTAAAAGGGCTATAAGGGTGATTCTGGTGTCTTTTATATGTATTTCAGCCTGATAAATCCAATGACAGTGTCCAAATTGCAATTAGTGGTGAAGAAAGTACTGAAAAGGGGGAATTATAGTTTCAACCCTTTAATTACCGGTAGGGTCTCTGAGGGCACCCCTAGATAAATTGTGTTGCTCAATCAAAACCGCCGCGTTTTCAGTAATGTCGTTTTATGTCTTTTTTCTTAACATTCTTACAGATTTTTGGACACCAAGTTCATTGAAATCGGACATTACATGAGAGAGTTACTTGACTTTACATGGTCAAAGGTCAAACCGCAATATGAGATTTTTGTCATTTTGTGTACAAAAAACCAATGGCAAAGTCAGATTTCCTATTTCACTCTATAAATCACAGGTAAACGACATTACTGAAAACACGGTGGTTTTGATTGAGCAACACAATTTATCTAGGGGTGCCCTCAGAGACCCGCCGGTAATTAAAGGGTTAAAACTATAATTCCCCCTTTTCAGCACTTTATTCACCACTATTTGCAATTTTGACACTGCCATTGGATTTATCAGGCTGATAAACATTTAATTAGACACCAGAATCATCTTAAGAGTCCTTTTAATAAAAGAATTACAGCTTTTTCAAATTTTGAAAAACGATGACTCAGCATTTTTTGGCCACGCCCCCTCAAAATCGTTTTTTGGCCCGCACTGTCTCAATTTTTATCCGATTTTCTTAAAATTGGTGGCATATCGATCAGGACAATGAGCTGCTTAAAATAAGATAGCACAAACTTGGTTCTGAAACATGACCCATTTATAGCCCACCTCTGTTAATAAGAAACAAATGAGAGAAAAAGGCCTGAAGATGGTCAAAAATGCCGTGTACACTTTTAGTTGGAATCGACCATATACATGATATTTGAAAAGGTTTTATACCTTATTTATTTTTTCCCCGACTGTTCTTTTTTATACAGACTGTATAATCACCCGACTAGAATCATATAAAGTATGACAATGATGTCCGTCATCTACCCTTAAAGCCATACCTGATTTAATATTTCTTATTGTATGTTAATAAGATTAAAATGGTGTCGATCATATTGGGGAAGTTATATTACACACAAATCCAAAATTAGACCAGCCGTCTCGTTCTGTTCGCTGTACACATCAGTACCGCGGCGCGGTGTCGCTATAAGACAGCGAAGGGTTACGGAAAGGTGTATTATAGTGACAAATTAAGCCATTATCGATATTGCATTTTGTTAAGTTCAAATGAGACCTGTTGCCCTCTTGACGAATGTTCTGTAAAGTAATTTAACTTACTTCACTGCTTAAAACCAACAGGTGATTCGTCTTCTTACAAGGTGGGCAAACCGAACTCGTTCAGGAGCCACAAACAGCAGCATCCAAACGTTAACGCCCGAGGTGTGTATTTACTTCACATTATAGTACGTATGAATCTAAGTTTAAAAGTTCTATATTCCAAGCTCAGTTATCTGGCGAGTATCTTCCAGATACTCTCTACCTTTGTAATGATATAGATGTATAGGTAATAACTGAATTAACGACAAGTGAAAGATTACGTAAAAATCCAGATTTTGCAAGGATGTAATACTGAGATAATGTTGTTCAATGAGATTCATGAGGTTGGTTTCAGAATAACACCACAACAACCAGTTAGGTTACTGCTTACCTTGACAGATTTGATGTATATAATGTCCTCCCAGAATGATGGCAGGAAAGCTGAATCTTACCAGCGCATTCTCTCTTTTATGTATTGTATTTTCAAAAGAAAGAAGACAAAATGAAATTTCAGTTGACGTACTTAATATTTTATCAATTATTTGTTGTCACCTAGATAAATGACTTAGCATTCAGGTTTCGCTTTTCTGGGATGCAGTGGGTGGTATAGCATGTATAACTTTTCTTTGCTAAACCCATGACTGCAGACCTGTGACAAAAGAAGGATATGTCCAGGTCAGAATAGATCTAAAAGTTCATATCAATGTATTTTATTTTTTCGATTGAAATAGAGGCAAATCAGAAGAAATGTGTTGATGCCTGTGAACCTAATCATAGACTATAAAGCTGGTGTAATAACAGCATGTGCTTGGTATTCTCAACCCATCAAAATAAAAATAAGATAAACTGTATGTATATAAAAGGGTCTGTTACATTTGTAAAACTGTTGTAGATCACAATTATAGCTTCAGAAGTAAAATATACATTATGCCGGTCATTACACAGCTATGAATCGTAACATATGTGCTTGAAAGCAGATTGATTATATCTGCGAAGCAGGTTTAAGCAAGGAGACAAAAGAATGTTCATTAAATAATTAGTTACCAATTACGCTAGATAAACCTAAATAATCATTGATGCATGTTTTGACATGTGGTTGTTTCTATACACACCATACAGAAACTTGCCTTAAAATGATTGTCGAACTTGAAGCTTTTGGAAACAACGTATTTAATCCCAGTTTGAAATCTAGGCCCGAGATTATATCTTCAAAAAAAAATTTAAAAAAATCTTTAAAATATGTATCACAATTTTATCTCCTATCTTTTCCATGTTCAGGACATACTTAATATTGAGAAGGATGTCAATGAGAAAGATACATCTTTGTGAAATATACAAATATTTCACTTTCATCTACTGCTTGCAGCGGTTATTGCAACTTCTTCGTTATATGACATCCATGTGTACACAATGTACCAAGTTCAAGTGTCTGGAAAAAATATCCAACATACATTCACGGGACAGAATTGTAGCCGGTTGATTCTGCAAAGTACCTGGGTGCTCAGATCTCGAGTGACCTCTCCTTTTACAGACATATTGACAGTATTACTAAGAAGGGAATGAAGGCACTTGTCCTCTTTATAGGAGAAACTTGCCTGGTAGGTCATGCTCTAGAGATACAAAAAGTGCCTGTTACAACTGCCTATCGTGGAGTATGCAAGTTGTATGTGGGATCCCCAAATTTGCAAAGTCATTTCCAAGACAGAATCTGTGCAACGGAGTGCAGCTCGTTACGTAATGAACAATTACTGAAGATGAAGTAGCATCACAACCATGATTCATGAGCTCTAGTGGAAGACGTTGAGCCGCATCAAAGCTTGCTTATAATGTTTCGAAACAGCAGTCACTCATCGACATCCCTGACGACCAATTGGTACCGCTGAACACTCCAACCAGAGGAAATAGCAAGAGATTCCTAATCCCTCGTTATCACTAATGAAGGATATGTTCTTCCCAAATACCATCCGTTTGTGGAACCATCTACCAGAGAATGTGGTCATCTCATCATCAATCGGCATCTTCAAGACACAAGTAAAAGGTGTCAACTTACATTTACTCATAATATGAGAACATATTGTATATAGTGTATGTACGTCCCCTTTTTTGGACATTTTTTTAAAAATTTTATATGAAGCTTTGCTACAATCAACATGTCTTATCAGCTGACAGACAACTAACTGTTGTGCGGCGATACTAGTGAGCTTTCGCTGGACTACGGGGAGCTTATCTAGAACGTTAGCATAAAAGAGGGCACTATTTTCAAAATGCCTGCAAATCCTCGTTTTCTATCTTCTTCAATAACTTTGAATAAAAGTTTCCAATGGTAACCGCACATGTTCCCTTTGGCTTGTGAGATATTGTAACGTCTATTGTTGCAATACGAATTCAATCAAAAGGCTACTTTACTGGGGATACCTAGTTCTTTCTTTTTTTTCATACCAAGGTTTTATTGTGTCAAATGCGTCTATGCGTATAACAGCTGACCTAAAACATTGCTGATATGAAAAGAAATAACCTACCGCCCTGCCATTATGATTAGTCAACTCAAAGTATGCTTCTTTTATGTTTTAGCAAAGGGGGAAATGCCTGTATACATTCCTATCAAAGCGCTCGCTTATTGGCTTATAACTGACTCTCCGCTGAGAACCTATACGTTCTACGTTTTGGGAGAACGTACATTTCCCCAAAATAGCGTTGTAGATTTTGACAACGGGGAGCTATCTCTTGTAGCTAGGGGAAACCCTCGTTTGTGCACACGAAAACTTGTAATTTAAACGCTTGCCAGCCGTTTCTAGCAAATACCAGTTTTACACACTCCTTTTCCTGTACTAACAGTATGCAGGAGTTTGGGGTTTGAGCTATTTTGAAAATAAAGCCTTTCATAATGCTAACGTTCTAGATTATCTCCTCCGTAGTCCAGCGAAAGCACCCTACTATCTGCACACTACTGAAAAAAGAAGAAGAAGTGTGTTCGAGCTCGAGCATAAGGTTCATGGTATGAGCAAATGGGGGATGCACCTTCAGTATTAATTTGATTTCTGGTGGATTTGGTGCCTTACAAACTCCTATGTATTCTTCCTGTCTGTGTTCATCAAAATTTAATTTAAGAAATTGTTTAATATATCAATAGATACCACTGGCATAGAGCATCCCCCCCCCCCCACTAACCAAAGAAGAGCGTCCCTTCACCGTTGATGAATAGTTCATCCCCCACTATGCCCGTGATAGATGCTCATGTTTATCCATTTTGATTTATATAGAATATTCCTTTAATTGTAATTGTTACAATATCTTTACTTCCAAAGAAAATATAATATATTTTTTCCAAAAGAAGTGGCGATTTTCAGTCTATTCAAAGGGTACTAGAATAATCTATTGTAAGAACATTGAATTTACAATGTGAATTTAATCCCTTTTGGAACTCCGTTTTTATTTTAGTGCCTTTTGAAAATAAAGCATAATCTTTTAACCTCTTTCCAATTTGGGATTGGATATAGTGCAATTTATTCACTCTTGCCATTACCAACCTTAAAAAGAAAGTAGGTCAACTTTGCATTTAGTGCCTTTCGGACTGAAACTCATCTTGCATTTGGTAAAAATGCCATGTGAAAGACATTTATTAGACAAGTACAAACAAATTTGGAAGGTCTTGTACAAATTCTCAATTTAATTTGAATTTCTCTCAATTTTATGACGTCTATGTGCATTTCGTAAACATATACAGTGGTGGCCCAAATTATCAGAACACCGAAGCTACACAAAGTCTATGGGATTCTCAGTGCTCTAGTACATTTGCCGAAATAAGTTTAAGGAAAACTTTTTGGTGCCGAGAGCTTTCATGACTTTATAGCATAAAGTCTTATGAATCTTGTGATACCAAATTTATATAGTTTCGACCATCAGGTAATCTTTGCGCTATGCCCTTTCAGTTTCCCTATAGACCGTGTATTAAACATGAATTACAAATGCAAAAAAACGTGAAATGCCAATTACATCGTGCCGATAGCTCAAAAAAGTGTTTAAGCTAGACGTGTGAAAGTTTACAGGTTTATTCATTCTTACGTGCCTCAAGTGAATGCCAAGTTTCAGAAAATTTGGTATCATGGGGAGGGGGTGGATTGGCCCAATCCCCTGGTCATGAGATAACCAAAATAACCCTGCCAATTTAAGGTTAAGATTATTTTTCATAAAAATAAGAAATTTACTTATGAATACATATATTTTAAATTTTGTTAGCAATTTAAATATAGTGAAAAATTAAGGGTCATTGGAAAGGGAAACTTAAATTGGGGCTCTGACTTAAAAATTTGGGGCCCCTCAAAAATAATTGTAAAATGTCCGAATAAGATACTACTTCATCCTACCTTAATATTATGAATGCCATTTTCGACATCCTCAGGAAATTTCCTTTCAGAAAATATTTATCTTTTGTAGGGAGAGGCTCAAAATTGTTAACGTTGTAACACTTTGATCAAGATAGGGGCAACATTTTTAGATTTATCAATTGGTGGCGTAACACAAAAAAGGGTGACTTGGTGGGGGGGTGTTCCTATACGCATGGCTATGTTAATTAGATTGTAATGCATAGTGATGACTTTTGGAGACATTCCAACCATTTTATAGGTATTTAAATGGTAAACTAAATTAAAATAACTAAAATCATTTAAATATGCTTGGTGTTGTAATAATTTTGGCCACCACTGTATTTTAGATATTGTATATGGAGTAAAGTATCTTGTAGATATTGTTGTTAACGATTTGTTTTAATTCATGTTTACCTTGAAAGTGTGAAATAATGGTCACCCCCTACTTTTCATGAAGTATTAATAAAGATTATCAAAAATATATCAATTTGTGATGAGAGAGAGAGTCGAATTCTCATTCAGACTCATGTCATACAATTGAATGTATCAGCCCATTCCCAAAGATAAAGCCGCTATTGTCCCCAGACAGTCATTTGAAAGAGCAAATGCTGCATCAGCACCTGGTATTACTTCAAATACCTCTATCCTGTATTTAAATACTAAATTAAGTTTGAATCAATATAATTTTCAATATTTCTATTTTCAATTTTTATAGTTTTCAAAAGTAAAAGGTTCAACGTTCAGTAATTTTTTTATCATTTGAAGACATTAAATTTATTATTTGTATTAATAAATTGCTTTCATAGATATTCATGGTTACAAATTGCCATTCAATATGAAATTGAAGCTTAGTGTGAATTTTGTTTGTATTAAATTGTTTTTTAGATATTAGTATTCAATTTGCTACTTTGTTGACTAAAGTTATGTACACATATGCACCGATTTGGTCTTTTTATTAAGAAAATGACTATTGTAAATGAAATTCTTTCGCTTGATCATGTCATTTCAAGGAATGCTTTGACATCAGAATCATTGTTGATTCAAGTACACTGGAATGTCTCTTATTGACTGTATCCTGTTGGTGACGTATAATTTGAAAATTAAAGTAACAGTAGGCTCGTAACGCGGTATGTGATATGTAATTTCCTTGGATATGTCTATATTCGGCCAAAGCTGACCTATGCATTTTTCCTACCGCTTAGTTTAATAACTATTTACTGCCATTTTTTTTTTCAAACAAAGACTTATCATCATGAATGAATCATGGAAACGAATTACTAAATCGATTGGGAAAAGAAATTCACAGTAATTATATTTGTATCATTTTAACATGATCTATAATTCAAGAGGTAATGGATTTATCTGGACGATCATTAGACCCTGTATCTAAATTAGTGCGTATAATTAATGAATGAAATGTATACATGTGTATACACTACGAAGCAATAATCATTGAATGTAATTATGAAAATGGCTGATTAAAAATGTCCCCACATTTGATGTGTTTGAAGTTTTGACAGGGTCAACCCTAATCAGGTTTATACGGTTTGTCATTGGTTCTGTACTTCATTAGATATCTGAATTATGCATGCATATTGCCATTTTTGTCACAACAACAATTTATTTTTGTTTTCCATGCATGAAAAAAAAGAAAATTGTAGAACTTAGATGAGCAGGATAATAATATATTTTGTATACACTTAGAATAAAAGAATCGCACCCATCTAAAAATAAAGCATTATATAACACCTTGATATTTTGAACACGATAACTTGATATATTTTTTTTTTTCCATAAGCAGAGACATTACATAGGATTTTATATATAGCTTTGCAAGTAATAAAAAAAAAAGTTATTGTACCGATAGCCAAGATCTACTTCTGTACAAATAAGAATAGTAACATGTATATATAATTTATTATAATCGGCTCGAATTCATTAAAGGGGCGGTGGTAATTTATGCAAATTACTATTTATCATATTGAAATGATTAAAAATCGTGGAGATTGAAATTTATTTGAAATTATGTATGGATAGTGCAAACGGAAATTTGCTTTGCACTGGTGAAAATTTACAAATGAATTCACAAAAATAAATGACACAACTGGTCGCCACTGAGCGGCGCCCTAAAATAAAAGTGATCTAGACCCCATTTACTACTTGTACTCACCTGTTCAAAATACTATAATTTACGTTTGGAGTAAGGGGAAAAAAACATTCAATGAAAATACGGTTTTTATTTTTGTATTCATAGAGTGAACCGTACAAGATAGTTAAAGATTGTGCTTTAAAAGATATCATGTTATAATGTTCTATTAACGTTGAAATTTGTGGCAGATTGAATGCTTGACATGTTACGCATTTCACGTTACCATCGATCTTTCTTCGTAACATTCGTATTCAAGAATGTTAATGCAAAATAATTGAATAACGGGGAGCTTTCAGATATTTACCTTGAATATTTTTAGGTTGTTTGTTTGGGTTTTTACCCCGGGTGGGGTTGAGTAAGCGGTTGTTCAAATTCTGTGTTGTATATGTCTGTATTTCATTTTGAGCTATTCATTTACAAACGATTTCTTCATAGGACAGCTTTTATATAACACTTTTCTCTTGCCAGCTGTCTCCATTCACATTAATTTAATGTTGTTTGTGTATTTCTCTGTTCAAATGGATAAAACAACCAAAATATTTCCTTGGTAAATTGCATTTTTGTTTATATTATTTAATAAATTGCACTCATTTCCTAAAATAAAATGAATTTTATATTTTGATGTTTGTGTCAACTTACGACATGAGGTCGAATAAATTTCTCCTGAATTGCAATTCAAGAAATCATTCTATTTATCTTTGATCAAGATTTTTTATTTTTTTTTTTTAAGATAGTGAACCAGTTTGGTAAAAACAAAAACAAAAAGCAGTAGAACGTTTTAAGCCACCTCCTTATTTTTTTCCAAAAAAAAACTGCTTTCATTTTCATTTTTGTAGACCAATTTTCCATTTTTTTTTAAATCACAATGTGGTTTTATTTATCTATGCATTTTGTTAAATATGAAATGGGGATGCCCTATGTCGCTCGATAAAGTGAGTGTAATACATGTATGAAATATGAAGATATTAAATGGCAATTCTGATACAAATTTTTTTAATTATGAAGTGAATAATTATTAATGAATCTTTAATAAATGCTATTCTAAGCTATGTTTTTATGTTTTGTTAAGATCAATGTAATGAAATAGTTACGTATTAAGACCAAATAAGAGTGAATAATAACAATCACCCTGTCTTATAATGTATGTCTTTTTTTTCTTCTAAGTATAATGTAAAATAGTAGGCCCTATTTTAGGGATATAACTTTAGGATCTCTAACTAAGTTTTTGTATATACTTACTTTGAATTCATCACGCATGTACTTTCAAATTGAACATAAAATTCAATTTTAAAAACGTGTATGCAATCTAAAATAAATTGCATCCCTATGCAATATTCCTTAATTTCTGCTGAATTCCAATACCGGTACTTGCTCACTTTTGCAATTACCCACATCATTCACTCTATTGTGTACATGTACTAGTATTATAATGTGTTCCTATGATTGATTTATGTGTAAATATAATGTGATGTGCAGGGCCCTGGTTGAGAACAGTGTTTTAATCACTGAACAGGCTACCCTGGTTAAACAAACAAATAAATGAATAAATAAAATTAACTCCATGTATGCTATTTAGGGCCTTATTTTTTAATCTTCTGGTCCGATTATGCTCCCTGTTGTTCTTTTGTTTTATATAAAAGAAATAAATAAAAGTACTAGCCTAATTACATGTTTTGCATAACTTGTGTCTGGATTTTATATTTGAGTCAATGTGAACCCTAACAATGTCAGAGGCGTAGTGTGATAGATCAAAGCCAACGAATTCTGTCACTAATTGCCTGACAAACAACTTGAATTACAGATTATGT
>CALNVZ010000218.1:11270537-11285704 GCA_940671915.1 Paracentrotus lividus
GTTCACCTAGTTACTCAAAGATAGAATCATCCCTTTTGTTAAACCTATTATTCAGAATACTCGGGATCCTCTCAGCGTTTTAAAAAATATAAATTGGTTTTGTCTGTGATAAGTTCATAAACATAATTGTTTATTTTACTCTTAAAGCAAACCTCCAAACTCCGATTAAAAAAAAAAAAGAAGAAAAACAAAACAAAACAAAGAAAAGAACTTTCGATATTGCCTATTTCGTTTTTTATTATTACTTTTTCTTTAACAAATTTCCTATTTATTTTGAGAAATGGAGATTTAAAATTTGACTACCGTTTCATTTTCTGTTTGTATTATTTTCTTTACCAATTTATTTTGCTTTGGTTCCAAAGTTTCATTTTAAGTTACATATCAAGTAAATGTGAATAAAATACCTTTTTAGTTTTTCGAGTCCGTTTTGATTTCGGAGTGGAGTTTGGCTCTAGATCTACGTGAGACCCATTACTGTCTCGAAGATCTTCTCCTTTCAAAGTGTCCATCTCCCGACGACTGGTGTCAGGAGAACTGCTTTTTGTTGATAATGCTGAATGCTGAATGAGGGGAGGAAGGACATCGCAAATATAGTACAACATTTTCAAAATCGTTACATGATATTGTATATTGGATAATTGCTTTGCATTTCGATTTCAGAGCAATTACTCAGCTGCCAAAGAATCAATAAAGTAACGTTCAATGAAACTAAAGTAGATAGATAGATAGATACATTTTTGATTAAAATCAAAACATATCGAAATAATTGTACATATCTCCATCCCTCGTATTTTAACAACTAAAATGTGAAATGAATTGCAGAACTATTTTTTTCACAAGGTGAAATCATCATAAATAATAGTGAACCCCGTGACAATGGTGTCGAACTACCGCGCCACCTCGTACCAGTTTTACTCAAATAAGGACATGATCATGCCCCCTGATGAAATGGATTGCCATAGCTCAAAGCGCCTGTCTAATAATCAGGAGGTCTCAGGTTTGAATCACGATGGAATCCCACGTTCTTTGCTCATTTTTTTCATATTAGATGCTGTATTTCTGGTAAGTTGAATTTAACAAACTTGCACCGTTTCACGCTGATTGCTCACATCCCCAAGTTGATTTCTATGTCATGTTTTAATAGCTTCTGACCACTCGAGCACTGAAAAGTCAACGGATTTCAGGGAATAGTGTGAGATCCTATGTAGTTTCGTTTGCAAGTCATGTTAATGGCATCATATACATATATGTTCTACTTGATGACACGAATCAGAAAATATATGTCGCCAATTTTTTAATTGACGTTTTGTGACCAAAAATGAAGGTCAAAGGTCAGGATTCATTAACATAAACATAATTTTGTTCAAATTGTGTCACATTTGGTATTAAATTGTAGGTATTTATATAAGTAGCAAATAAGTCAATTATCGTTTTTTTTTTACCCGACCAGTCATTTTTGAGCAATATGCAAATTAGTTTATTTATGCATAATTGAATGCATAATAGAGTCAAGTTGAACAGCGATCAGACACAACACATCCATAGAAAATATTATAGGTTTTCCCGGTCAATTTCATTGTTTTGTCAATCAATTGCATGTTAGAGGCATTCATTTTCGGGAAAAATGCTGAAACATCGAAATGTTACCAGTCAAAATCATATTCAGTCATCAAAATTAACGATTATTGTGATTGATTTCGTATTTGCGCATTCTACTTCACATAATAAGCATATACATTCGGTAATAACTATTCAATTTCGTCGACATGTCATTCCGTATACTCAAAATCGCACTAATTTGAATGCACATATAATGAAATTAAATGACTATATCCAAATTTGAACTTAGCAGCCATTACTTTGTTTGCATGAAAAGCGAATTTGAGAGCATGAACACGAAATTGTTTGACTAAAGTCAGTCTGTCGCATCAAACACACGAATTTGAATAAATATTAAATAAAAACCGATGATAAATCTTTGAATTTGGCCAGGAAAACCTATAATAAAAACTAATAAAGAAATACATAAGAATTGAGGGAAGAGAAGATTAAAGAATGAAAAAAAAAAGAAGAAATACATAAGAATTGAGAGAAGAGAAGATGAAAGAATGACAAAAACAAAAAAATACATAATAATTGAGAGAAGAGAAGATCAAAGAATGACAAAAACAAAGAAATACATAAGAATTGAGAGAAGAGAAGATTAAAGAATGACAAAAACAAAGAAATACATAAGAATTGAGAGAAGAGAAGATGAAAGAATGACAAAAACAAAGAAATACATAAGAATTGAGAGATGAGAAAAGGAAAGAAGGAAAAACAAAGAAATACATAAGAATTAAGAGAAGAGAAGATGAAAGAATGAAAAAAAAACAAAGAAATACATAAGAATTGAGAGAAGAGAAGATGAAAGAATGATAAAAACAAAGAAATACATAAGAATTGAGAGAAGAGAAGATGAAAGAATGATAAAAACAAAGAAATACATAAGAATTGAGAGAAGAGAAGATGAAAGAATGATAAAAAACAAAGAAATACATAAGAATTGAGAGAAGAGAAAATGAATGAAGGATAAAAACAAAGAAAAACATAAGAATTGAGAGAAGAGAAGATTAAAGAATGACAAAAACAAAGAAATACAAAAGAATTGAGAGAAGAGAAGATGAAAGAATGATAAAAACAAAAAATACATAAGAATTGAGAGAACAGAAGATGAAAGAATGACAAAAACAAAGAAATACATAAGAATTGAGAGAAGACAAGATGAAAGAAGGAAAAACAAAGAAATACATAAGAATTGAGAGAAGAGCAGATGAAAGAATGACAAAAACAAAGAAATACATAAGAATTGAGAGAAGAGAAAATGAATGAAGGATAAAACAAAGAAATACATAAGAAATGATAGACGAGAAAACGAAAGAAGGAAAAACAAAGAAATACATAAGAATTGAAAATAATGGAGGAAATGCTCGTAACTGGAAATCCCCCTGCCCTTAGCGCGGGAAAAAATGGCGCGATTTTCAAAACTCAGAGTCCGAAGTGCGCATGCTCCGTAGCTCGAGCTAATTCATATCGCTCGGGAGCGAAATAGCCCAACTTGGGCTGATGTGGACGTGGTTTCTCGTATCTCGAGATTTTTCCGGAGGAGGGCTGATCGGGCTGAAATCTCGAGATGGAGCAAGCTCGAGCTGATGTGGATAGCAACGTTGATATTCTGGTTCATGGTATCAAGGGATCATGTAGAATTGTTATCAAAATTATTAAGTTAATAAGGCCAAACAGGACTATGGTGAAGACAGAAAAAATTTGCCCCTTACGTATTCCTTAAACGTGTGTCTTGACCTTTGTTTTATTGGCCACATTGTAGCTTAATAATTTTGATTCTTGTTCTACTTGTTCCCATAAATCAGAATAGCAGCGTTGCTATTTTCTTTCATTGACACATATGACCTCAAGTTAAGGTCAAAGTTCAAATAACATGACGCTAAAAAACCTGGAAATAGCAGAAACTATGTATTGTTCTGACTTTCAACCACATTTAAAGGTCATAGGTCAATGAAAGCGAAATTTCCCTGGTTCATGGGAACATGTAGAACACATTTACAGTGTTTAATAAGATATTTCAAGTAACACAGCTCAATAAGACTTAGGTCAAGAGCAAAAACTTTGGCCAAAACATCTTTCTTGAACTTTGACCTTTGACCTGTTGGTTGTATAAGCTCAACTTTGTTGGCAACTAACATAAATATGTTTTTCTTGATGCCATCAACCCCAAAATAGAGTACGCCATATTTTTATTTGACACATTTGACCTAGAAATAAGGTCAAAGTTCACAGAAAATTCGGTTTTTGCAAAATAAATGCCATTTCCAGGTTGTTAATCATCATATAAAGTGACCTTTGACCTAACAATATAAGGCTAGTATATGATTCACGTTTTAATCTTGATTAGCTTTTATTAATATTGTCTATGGATGTGTTGTGTCTGATCGCCGTTCAACTTGACTCTATTATGCAATCAATTATGCATAAATAAACTAATTTGCATATTGCTCAAAACTGACGGGTCGGGTGAAAAAATGATCATTGACTTGATTGCTAATTTGCATATTGCATATTGCTCAAAACTGACTGGTCGAGTGAAAAAATGATAATTGACTTAATTGCTAGTTATAAGATTACCTACAATTCGATACCAAATGTGACACAATTTGAACAAAATTATGTTTATGTTAATGAATCCTGACCTTTGACCTTCATTTTGGGTCTCAAAAAGTCAATTAAAAAATTGGCGACACATATTTTCTGATTCGTGTCATAAAGTAGAACATATCTATATATGTTGCCAAACATTAACATGACTTGCAAACGAAACCTATATTTTCCCCACTGGATACCACACTAGCAGAATATCGATATCAGTTTGCCATAGCTAAGTTGATAGAGCGCCTGTCTAGTAATCAGGTGTTTGTGAGAGCATATTTGATACAAAATATAGAGTGGGGCATAAGACAGAATTTATCTTTATACACTGATATTTGACAGAAAGACATTACGTACCCTTGTTGAAATCTCACATGTTCGAATACCTAAAAAAACAAAAACAAAAACAAACGAACGAAACAAAACAAAACCAGAAATGATAAAGGAACATTGGTGCAAGGAGCTATGGTGTAGAGGGCACCAAATAAAGAATGACGTAAAATAATATTTCCATGACCCTGAACACTTACAGAGAGTTTATAAGGACAGTAATAATATGCTACTAATGCTGAAATTGACATTCTTGGAATCATTCGTATTAATTAGACGCCTGTACAAAATATGTTTAACAAAAAATAATGCGTTTTAATTTGAACAATTAATATTCAATACTCACTCTTTCGGTATTTGTAGAGTAAGCAGAGACAAAGCACTACAATGACGAACACTACAATGGATACAATGATCGCAACACGATTGGTCTGATGCTTTGTCGGGTCTAATATATTATCTGATAAAATGGACATTAAAAAGTCAAATTAGTAAAAAGGAAATAATAGACTACTTTCCTGAAGCGCACATAACCGTCCTTATGCACTGTAAAAATACTGGAAATAACATGGAGTACATTATACCGAAAACCCCAGGTACTAAAATTCAATAATATTTTTTTGACCATTAACCAAAAATGGGGTGACAAATCCGTCAAAAAAATATCCTCTCCGAATTCAGTGTTTTTACGCATAGTTTAATAGACAATACTTTAACGATGTTTTTGTCTATAAGAACACTTGTATATATATGCAACAAACTGAGCATTTTTACTTCGCCCACATCCACTTATTTTTCAGCCAGTTCAAATTCTAGTGTTGTCAAATCAGTTTCCGTCAAAAGTGTCCTCTCCGAAAAAAAGGAGCAATTAACTTTATATGTAATAAACAATTTGAACCCGTATTAAAAAAAAAAATAAATAAATAAAATAAGTGTGTGATTTCATGCCTCACAATTTAAAAACAAGATAATTCCACTTGTTTAGATCACATACACCTAAAATGAGAAGAAAAAAAAACAAATTTTTGGGGGTTCAAATGAGACCGACGGGTAAATGGAAAACAACTCATATCATCCCCACTTTGGTTTAAGTCGCTGTTTACATTTTCGTAAACAAGGGGCCGTTATCATCCAAACGTAAACACATAGGTCCTACCTGTACCTCTAAAAATGGTTTCGAAGATGTTGGAGAAGTTACTCTTTCAAAACATGCATAACAATTAAGGGTTATTTAATAGCCATGGTCCTGAAAAGTGAAAGCCACCTACATACAGAAAACACAACAGAATTGTTTTGAAATGAAACATAACATTTGCATAAGGAAGGAGTTAAAAATGAGGTAAGGATAACAAGTGAAATTTAAATGCAGAGAGAATGCAAATCGAGAGAAAGGACGAAGAGAGGATATTATAAATGACAAAGAGGAGTGTCGGGGAATGGGGATGCTGACTGGCATAGGGATAGAGGAGAGAGAGGACGGTGATGCTAAATAGCGAAAGGCCAGGATCTGCCAGGGACATTGGCAATTCTTACCGAGCTCATCATGATAATACACCTCCACTGCTCTTTGTTTCCAAAGACACTGGTGAGGCTCATCCCATGCTACACATAGCATGGTCATATTTTGGTCGTATTTCGACAGGTCAACCACCGAGGAGTTTAAGGTCTTCCCATTTAGATGCCAGACTGTATGTGATGGAGTAGGGAAACCTGATGTAGAGCAGTTCAAGTTAGTTGTGTTTCCTCCGTAGATTAGGCAGCCGCTTGAGTCATCGTAACCATTGATGTCGTCTTTGCAGTGACTTACAGTCAAGACTGTGGATTATATGAATCATCATACAACCATTGTCAAAATATACGCTTCTTCATTATTGAAGGAAAATTCAAAAGTTTTTACCATTTCCTTGACTGTTTGGACAAAAGAATGGAACACTCAGGAAAAGACTTTTCCCCGACATTATTTTCCTCTCGATGTGTGATTTCACAAATATTTAAACCTGTCCGTGCATACGGTAGAAGAGACAGGGAGTAGATAAGTTATGTATTATCAATACACGACTAAATTCTCGTTTTGCAATTTTCTTGCAACATGATTATACTGAGTGAGTTATAATAAATAATATAATAAGATAAACAGCTAGAAAATCGTCATTAAAACTAAAAATAAATTTTGAAAATATATTATACATGTCTCACTGAAGAAAAACTTCTCCTGCATCTTGGAAACTAAATTTGTTTGGCAATGTGTGTATACGGTTGGATGACTATGGCGCATTGTTTTACGAAAATCTAATTTCAGAGTTGTGCCAAAGCGTGGGTGAAATGAAAACATCTAAAAATAACCTCACCAAAATAAAACTGGTAGGCCTATAATTTTTTAACGGAATAGTTTTGAACAAAGCAACTTATTAGAAGTATTATCACGCATCACGACTATACATTCTGTCTAAAATTGAAGTAGATATGTTAAATCTTGCGTGGGTGAGCACATGTCAAACACAAAATGGTCAATTTTCATGCGTATCAAGAACACTTTTACAAATTGTGAGTGACTTCTTGCTCACTCATGGATTACTTGATACATCAACAACAACCACAAAAAAAAAAAAAAAGTTGAGCCCCTTTGCTCAGTATGAAGTTGCTTTATTGTTGTTTGATTTCACGCCAACTTTGGCACAAGTTGAAAATTACATATTCGCAAACAATGTGCCATGTTCATCCAACCGTAACCACATACCACACAAAAAAATGTTACCAAAGATGGAGAAGTTATTCTTTCAAAATGTGTACAATAGTTCGAATTTCATTAGTTAGTTTACTCTTTAATGGCAGTTATCTAGGTGTTTATTTTTTTACTCACTCAGTAGTCCTACTGGGATCCCCCTATAAAATAATGGTAGCATTAATAGCGGATTATATTTCAAGTCAATAATGCATAGGGCCAACATTTCAGAATATTTCTTGTCACACATTCGTGATCATATCTATTGTCTCTGATTCTTGGACAATTGCCCCCCTAAAAAATAAAATCTACATCTTACCTCTCACCATATTTCTGGGAGTAGTTGTTCCGAGGGGTAATTGTCCAGGGGGTAGGGCCTAGTCGTTATGATGTGATTTTTTAATATTCTGTTCAATATTTCAATTCAATATTCATGCATACATATTCCTACCTGTTACATACAGAGGGATACTCCTGCTTTCACGTGTTGAATTGGGTGGAGCTGCATTTGTTAAATATTTACAGGAATAGTTCCCCCTGTCTTCTTCCGCCAGGTTAACAATGGTTAAAGCTGTTCCTTCGATCTTATATTTGGTAGAGTTTGTGGACTTGTGGTTTGTTTCCATATTGAGCGAGTAAACGTTGATTCCATCCTTCATCAAAGACACAAGTTTCAGCCTCAACCCTGGTTCCCAGTCAATGGAACAATTCAAGGTGGTGCTCTTTCCCTTTGACGTAATCATGGTAATATCTGATAAAAAAAAGAAAATGTTAGAATATTATCACATGCTTTCATCTGCGTGGAAAAAAATATGATTTTTATAGTGTCGGCGGAGCGGTTTTGGCGGTGTGTTTCCGGTAGCTTGAAAAAATGAAGAAAGAAATGTAATAATAATAACCCACTATTACCCCCCCACACACACACACACACACACACACACACAAACAATCGTGTTCTTTTTTTTAATGGGGCGGTCACAACTGCCATACCTTTGACGTACAACTCCATACGATGGATTTTGTAGAAAAATCGTGCAGCGGAGGTACCTCGCAGGCACGTTGCATGTAGGACGTGCAGGAAGTTTTCCAATACCCTTAATACTACAGAAACGCAGGAATCGCAGAAATTGACCAACGACCTGTGCATGCATTGTGCATGCAACGCAGGCTACGTTGCATGCACGTGCCCCGTAGCCTAAGACGAGTTGTGAACGCCGCATAAGACTAGTATTTGAAACATAGTTTAATTTCAAAGAAAGTTAACAAGGAAATCGAGTCAGCAGTTACAAAGACCGAACTTTAATGCGGCGGTCACAACTCGTCGTAGGCTACGGGGCATGTGCCATCAACGTAGCCTGCGTTGCATGTACAATGCACCCACAGGTCCTAAGTCAACCTGCAAGGTACCTTTTTTTTCTACGAAATCCATCGTAGGGAGTTGCACGTCGAAGGTACGGCGAGTTGTGACCGCCCCATTGAAAAAAAGAACACGATCGTTTTCAAACAATGGCTTCGATTTACCCAATTCAAAAATACATCCCATGAAATTATAATTAAAAAACTTTCAGCTTGATATTATTAGACTATTACTCATATGTTTCTACCATTTTCAAGTAAAAAAATTAGTGTTTTTTTTTCTTCTTTTATATTAATTCTAAAGATATTTTCCAATAACTCTATTTTTTTTTTTTGTAAATGAAATATACATGTATATATTATATAATATAAATATATAATATGATATATATAATACAATATTATACTTAATAAAATTAATAATAAAAGAATTGTAATATAGATACCTGATAATGGGCACTTTCTGGAATATTGGGATGCATGCACTACCTTGCACATCACAAGAAACACTAAGATGAAGAAAGGTCTCATAATGAAAATCCTATGAGATGTAGGTGCGTTACAAAATGAAATAAATTAACAAAGAACTATTTAATATCCAGGCTCAAAAACATTTTGCTTTTAAAAATGATACAAATATGGGCTGCTAAAACATGTATAATGTGAAGTGGCACATGATAGGGGAGACCGGGGATGGAAGTTACACGGGTCAGTTGTTACAGTTCTCATCAGTGTGCTAAGCTGGAAACTAGAGATGATGTGCTAACTGGCATCTAGATACAGCCTACACATAGCTGTGATGAACTGCTGGTCGTGAGGTTTCTCCGTTGTTTTATTAAAAAGTAAATCAACAAGAACTATTTTTTACAGTTCAAAGTAAATTTTGGACAGAAATTGAAGTTTGTAATAGCTCTTACAACTGAAGGCACATGATGATAGTCTGGTATTGTAAATATAGTACATGTATATACCCTTTAGCCATGCCCTGTAATTCTGCCTAATGGCTGTGCTACATTGTGCAGTTGATTTTGTGTGTCAAATCACCCATGGAGTAGGTTAATTACTACCCCATGTCGATGTAACAACTTACCCCAATTACATTACATAAGTTTTATATGCCTCATGGTTTACCAAACATAATCAGATAATAGGCTAACTACAGACCCAAGATGGAGTGCGTGAGTTCTTTAATTAGAATTATCTGGCCCAAAATGTGAATTTTGTAACTTCCATCCCCGGTCTCCCCTACTCAGGCATCAAAAGAGAACTTGGATTATTCTCCCCGTGATCGATGTTTTCATAATCTTTCTGAGTTTGCTCGTCTAACAGACAATTTTTTTTAAACATGTAAAATAATGATAAAAAATAAAAGTCACAATCTATTTAATAATTGTAACAATAATAACATAATCACCACCACCACCACCACAACTACTACTACTACTAATACCACTGATAATAATACGGATAAAATAAAAACGGATTAGGTGGTCTGTCGTCAAAGAAATACACTAGCAATGATAGCAGGGAAGATGAAAGACAAATAAATAAATACATTTAAAAAAATAGTAGAGAAGAACAGGAAAGAAAAAACAAAACTAAACAAAGAAATACTTAAGACTGAATGAAAAACATATTATTGCTACGTTGTTTTATATAGCACTAGTGGTTTTCGTTTTTTTTTTTTTTTTTTTCTTGTTTGTTTGTTTGTTTTGTTTCGTTTGATTTTGTTTTTCGGTTTTTGTTTTTGTTTGTCTGTTTTTTTTTTTTTTTTTTTTTTTTTGGGGGGGGGGGGAGGGGTTCAGCCCATACTTCTTTCTGTTATTGGGAGAAGATGCACTGTAAAATGTTTGTTTTTACAGCAATCTGCTGTCAGCAGAGTTGCCATAAAAAATTAATTTAAAAAACAGTTTTGTTGTAAATTTCTCCTGCAAATATTAAGTGAGTTATAAAAATTACATCAGGAGTAACACATTTGTTCGTTCTGACCAAATGTGTAGCTTCAGAACTCTAATGATTTTTCCCCTTCTCTTTCATTAATTATTAGAGGAGAAATTTACAGCAAACCTGTTATTTTAAAATACATTTTTGTATTGGCGACTCTGCTGAATTTCTTTTCTGTATTATTTTTTTACAGTGTACACTGTAAAAATTTTGTATTTACAGCAATCTGCTCTCAGCCAGAGTCGCCATAAAAAATGTAATTAAAAAACGTTTTTGTAAATTTACCTGAAATAATTACGTGAGAAATACAATACTAATCGGAGTTAACACATTTGTTCCGTTTTAACCAAATATGTCAGCTAAAGAACTCTAGATATTTTTCTTCTCTTTTCATTATTTAGAGGAGAAATTTACAGCAAAACTGTTATTTCAAATACTTTTCGGTATTTATTATGGCGACTCTGCTGACATCACTTTGCTGTATTATTTTTTTACAGTGTACACTGTAAAAAATATATGTATTTTTACAGGAAATCTGCTGGGCAATTCCACGGTAACGGAATTACAATTCAGAGCAATTTTGCTCATTGTTTTTCATAGCATGAATTAAATCTATGATCTAGATATTTCTGAATACTTTAATATGTTCCGGAGTTCCTTCTGCTATGATACAGAAACAAAAATTATGAAATATCATGTAAAAAGAAAATGCCAGCAGGAGTAATACGTTGGTAACGGAATTACGGCAGAAAATGGACCTTTTTTTTTACCTTCAACTTTGAAATGAATTTCTCTGAAATTTGAAATATATTTTGAAGTAATTGTACTAGATTTCTATTACCTATTGTGTTAACTTAATCTTGAGAATATTTTTCTCTAGTGTAAGTTATCAGTTACTATATAATCAATAGTGTTTCCAAAAAATGCAGTGGTAACGGAATTACGAAAATGGTAACGGAATTACGCCTTCTAAATTTTATATGGAAAAGTAGCCATTTTTTAATATCAGATTAGCTGAAATGCATCCACATTGTTACTTTATGGTGCAAAGACCTATTAAAACCAAACTACAAGATAAAACAATGCTAAACTAGAAACCAAACTATAAAAATACATAATTAGGTTATTTATTTAGTTAACACAAGGTGAAATTTTCATCAAATTAAGTGTACATGTCACCCAATTTGATGTTGGTCTTACTCGACACAATCTGTGTTGTTAATCAACCTGCTCTAAGCCAAAATTAATAGTCACATATTCTCCCTGAAGGGCCAGAAATCTACTTAATAAGTATGGTAACGGAATTACATCATTGAGGCTGCTTGGTCACTAAACTACCAATATTCCAAATAAAAGTAATCATCCAGTTGAAATCTATGGCAATGATGCATTTAATGCATGTAACAATTAAAAAAGCACCCTTTTGCAATAAAAAAAGTGCCATTTGGTTATAAGTAAACCAAACTACATGTAGAGTATACAGGAACCTAACCCCAGGTACTATCCCACAGTAAAGCTACGCACTGTTTAACATTAACATCAGAAAGGGCAACCAGATTTCACCCTCTGGCAACCAAAGTTTGGAAGAAATGATCGAAGTAGCTACCCATACTTGTCAACCACATTTTTAGCTAGGCTAAAAAAGACTATGATGTATTGTAATTTTGTATTTGGCCTATCATTATTTTTACCCCTTTAGAATACGTTAAATTATGGAATGCCCTTCATTGTAAATCACATTCTAAGTTCATAAAGAAATAAAATCTTCAATGTTAACATTAAATTTTTTTTCCCACAGGGCAATCAGATTTTAAATTTGTGCAACTGTTTTGGAGGAAAATCAAACATTTGGTTGCCCTGCATCCTGGGCAACAACTAAAAAATTTTATTGTTGAGCGTTTGAACTGTTACAGGAAAAAAATCAAATAATTTTTGTTCCTGTCTTCTTTCTTTCTTTCTTTCTCTTTTTTTTTTTTGGGGGGGGGGGGGAATGCAGATAATTATCTAAATGACAGATACTGGCCTAACAGCAGTTGGTTAAAGTATCAAAATATTGTGTATTTCGGCCTGTAGATAATGTAGATTTTTTTAAAATTCAAAGTTATGATCCTTATCCAAGTAACAATGTGGAATTTTTATCAAATTAATTGTACATGTACATGCATCTCAATTAATGTACAGGTGTCTCTTTATACAGTCTGTGTTGTCAATCACCCTGTTACTACCTAAAATTAATTGTCACATATTTTCCCTGAAACTTAATACATGTAAGTAATAAACGGAATTACGATATTTTAACTGCTTGATCACTTTACATACAAAAAATTACAGTTACAATTACAGTAATTATCCAGTTGAAATCTGTGATACTGTAACATGTACAAGTACATAAAAACACTTTCGTTGCAATTGTAATTCAAATTATTATAATCCAATTTTAGGTTCATGTATACAGGTAGTATAAACTTAACCATACTTTCAAAAAAGTCATACAGTGTACTCAATGAAAACATCCTCTTATCATTTTTTTTCTTTTTTCTTTTTACTTTTTTGGGGACTTTAGTCAGCTAGAAACTCATGGAAGCAAAAGTATCATGCATGATATGTCTCTGTTATTGTATGGTGTAAAAAGTACATTGTACAAAGTATGTACATGTAGATCATTAGAAGTCCAAGTGACAATCATACTAACAAATCATTTAAAGTTGTGACAATATATGCAGAACTACAAAGTTAAACAGCTGGCAAAAATCTATGTGCAGGAGTTCCATCTCTGACATAAAACTAAAAGATTACTGGCAAGTTCATGAACATATATACATGTATGTCATTAAACAAATGAATGTATCATTTAATGAGAATACATCTTTATGTACATTTATTGCTCTTTGAGGGTATGAATGAAATTTAAGACCAAAGAATAACTTCAAAGACCTCTACTTTAGGCCAAACAGACTTCTGTGGAGCCATTCCCCCCCCCCCAAAAAAAAAATATTCTATTTGGGATTACCATTACTAATCCCAGCATCCACCACTAGCCCTATAATTTTTTGGGCATTTGATTTTATTTTTTTGAAGTACTTATTTTTCACCTAATGTCGTCAACGTTGTCAATTTCACTGAGATTCTCATTGTCCTTGTCACTGTCTTCAACTTAACATTTGCAATAGGAATTGGCCCTTCATTGGCTTCAGCTGCTCCACCTTGCAACTTGCAACTGAAACTTGTCATACACCTTAAGGCTGACATTCTCAATTTTTAATTTCAGGCCTCACAACAAAGATGTTATACACTTGTAATTCCGTTACCGTTGTAATTCCGTTACCATGTAATTCCGTTACCAATAGTTTCATATGAAAGAGTTAAAGTATTAAATATTTTGCTGTTTGGGGTTTTAAGGAATCAAACAAATAAAGAGAATTTACAATTACACAATAATTCAGCAAACCATTACTTCTTAGCAAAACTTTTCTCTAAAAATTGGTAACGGAATTACGGAAATTTGGAGCAAATTTTGTCATATTGATTCCGCCAAAAAAGGATCCAGCTCGGGTAATTGTTTTACAATATAGGTATGTGATCCACATACCTCCATTAATGCAAAGAATGCAAAGGAATAAGGGTAAGGATAAGTGATTTATTGAATATTAATCAAATTGGGTCATGTTTTCGATTTTCAAGCATAGAAAAATCACTGGCGTTCCAACAAAAATTTCAGAAAAACTATTCAAGTTATTCAAAAAAGGTTTTCTGTTCCTAAAAATATAGGATGTTGTCTATGTAAAACACATGCTTCATTTGTATTTGACACACTTTCAATTTTCCCATTTTTGCCTCTTCTCATGTGGAATTGCCCTGCTGTCAACAGAGTTGCCATAAAAAATGTAATTCAAAAAACAGTTTTGTTGTAATTTTCTCCTGCAAATAATTACGTGAGAAATACAAAATATACATCAGGAGTAACACATTTTGTGCTGTTTTAACCAAATACGTATGCTATAAAACTCTAATGATATTTTTCCTTCTCAACAATATTCTTAAGGGAGAAATTTACTAGTCTAGGAGCCAGCTACAAATTTATTTACCCCATTTTCCCTAAAAGGTTTGACCCCTGAAAGTGATGTAGTTCAGTACAAGGATCGAGGAAATCGATGTCAGCTGCTGCGACAGTGGGGGACTCGGCCCCCAGACCCACTCAAAAAACCCGTTTTGGGACATTTATTTACCCCATCTTCCCCATGGACCAAATTTTGTCAGTGGGAAGTAGTATGAATGTACATTGCAAAAATATATTAGCTGACAAAAAATAGTGGGGGAAGTGCAGAACTGACAGCTTCAAAGACCCCCTCCCCATACTGCGCATGCGTCGGGAGCGATGTGCTCCGTGTATAATAGTGTGCATGATATCTCTGTATATAAAACATCGGGTATACTCTGTTTGTTTGTTTTTTTATAATTCATTTTCATACTTACTTGTATGCTAGATTATTGATGACTTGCCTATTAATTGGGATTTGATCCTTTTTATATGTATTTATTTGTTTATTTTAAGGGGGAAATCCGATTAACTGAGGTCTTAAATTCATCAGCCGATTGAAAATAATAGGAAGTT
>CALNVZ010000218.1:11292607-11304153 GCA_940671915.1 Paracentrotus lividus
ATTAAACTAATAATCTTTCTTCAGGTCCCTATATTCATTTATTCTTTTATTTGTTACAACGCTTTATTTGTAACTTTGGCATAATGTGTGCGGTAGGTCATTCTATTGTGAATTTTGGATATTAGCCTATATTATTAGAGGTGGGCTATAAATGTGTCATGTTTCAGAACCGAGTTTGTGCTATCTTATTTGAAGCAGCTGGTTGTCCTGATCGATATGCCACCAATTTTAAGAAAATCGGGTGAAAATTGAGACAGTGCGGGCCAAAAAACGATTTTGAGGGGGCGTGGCCAAAAAATGCTGAGTCATCGTTTTTCAAAATTTGAAACTGTAATTCTTATATTAAAAGGGCTATTAAGATGATTCTGGTGTCTATTTATATGTTTTTCAGCCTGATAAATCCAATGGCAGTGTCAAAATTTCAAATAGTGGTAAAGAAAGTACTGAAAAAGGGGAATTATAGTTTTAACCCTTTAATTCCCGGTAGGGTCTCTGAGGGCACCCCTAAACAAATTGTGTTGCCCAATCAAAACTGCCGCGTTTTTAGTAATGTCGTTTCAGGTCTCTTTTCCTTCCAGTCTTACGGATATTTTGACACCAAGTTCATCGAAATCGGACATTCCACGAGAGAGTTACTTGACTTTTCGTGGTCAAAGGTCAAATCGAAATTTGAGATTTTTTACTTTTTGTGTACAAAACCAATGGCAAAGTCAGGTTTCCTATTTCACTCTATAAATCACAGGTAAATCATTCTTTAGACTGTTTCTAGTATTAATGAGAGATTAAAATTGATACAATGTATAAGTTTGATAGTTCATGAAGGTAAGAGATCATGTCTACATTTCACTATAATAATTTCTTTTTTAATGTGAGTATTCTATGATTTTAACTTGAATTCCTTATGTATTCTATCTGGTTTTTATTCTTACATGTATATATTCAATATGTTCTTCAATTGTTTAGGAATTCGTATCTTGTGTATACTCTTACAGTGTCCTTTACAGTGTTAATGGATTGTTGTGTATATCATTCTTAATGAACAGATAAAAGCAGTCCCTAAAAGAAATGAATTTACCTGTTGATTTAGTTATAGAAGTAAAAATAACCGAAATATATCACACTTGATCATATGAGCTGACTGTCGGTTTGTGTACAACAAAATGCTTACAATAAATACATTTCAAATTTTGGTTGTGCACTTATACACTTGAGAGAGGAGTCTCAAGTAATCGATCTCTTGAGGAAGAGTCCGATATTATTCATTCGAAATTACTCTGGTGTCTCAAGAGAGATCGCTTACGTACAACGCGGGCACTGGTATAACGGCAGAGAGAAGACGACCACTGAAACGACAGTGTTACTATATAACTTTGCTAAGCACTTGTTCATTTGATTCCTCGGTTTTATTCAAACAATTTGTTTAGTTCAGAGAGGATGCCTATCGAAGCACCCTAGACGACGGTATTAAGAAAGAAGGGATGTAAACTATATCCACTTTCTCCCCTCCTTTTCAGGTCTACTTTTTACTTACACACTCATTATTATCTAGAAAATAGGACACTTTAGACCGAAAAATCAGAATAACGTGACAAGATATGAGAATAATTATAATCTAGGCTGGCTGTGTAAAAGATCCAACATATCAGAAACCAATAGAGTATCAACAAGAATCAATCTTTATAGCCCTTTTAAATATAGAGAATTAAGTTGTTCTCAACATTTTTGAAAAACGATGACTCAGCATTTTATTTCGGGCGCCACTGGACTCCCGTAGAGAAATCCAGTTGACGTTATTTGTTTTGGCCCCTCGACGCCTTTGAATCTATAACTAATAATCTTTTGTTGTTTAAACTTTTGGCAAATGAATGTGAATTGTTAGCCGATGTGAGACAACGGCCAGTCCAGAGTCTAGCCACTGGTCCGATTCCTTTCTTAAAAATTGGTGGCAATAGCGGACCGATCAGCGCGAACAACCCCCCGAAGCGCTCGTTGCGATAGAGCCTGGAAGTATTAGGTCGAGATCGAGCAACTTAGTCCGTATCGACTGCAAAGCTATAGACCACTTCTATTTCTATGTTATCTTAACGAGACTCCGCACATATATAAGCCCCAGACTGCTATTAGAGATAAATGTATATAGTCGACCTTTCGGGGTGCTTTATCATTTAATACTTTTCCGACCGATTGTTAGAAGTAGTATCAGAAGCCTGAATAAGATCCTTCTCAGAAAATATTTGATATGCTCAGTCCAGTTCCTAGCGGAGAACTGTGGCCCATATAATAGATTTTCATCAAAGCTAATTTACTGTATTTGTATTGTTATAATTTTGCATAAAAATAAATTTTGTGGAATTATAATTTATGATAGGATGTTAGTATCGTAGCCCACTTGTCCAATAAATGTGATGGAATAAACTTTCAGTTTGATCCTCTGCTCATACAGATGCCAGCCCAATAAGGCATAGGATTACAGACACAATCAATAACATGTAACACAACACAGTGTAACAAACTGTTACACAGTGGTCGACCCGATCATATAAACAGAGTTGCTTAAATCTGGGATCTTAACTATGTCTTAGATTGGATCTATAAAATAATCATAAATAGAATTAATATATATTATAATTTAAATTATACTCTGACCGAGTCCTACCGATACGTAGATAGAACTCCATCTATCTATTCCTGCAACGATGTAGAGGATGAAATTTTATCTGCTATTCTATGGATCACGTCTCAGATTACTTATGATGGCAATGTAAAAGAGAATTTATGAGCATACTTTTATCAATATCACAGCGACACTCAATACCAGAGTAATGTTCTTCTGCTAGCTCTACCTAGTAAGATCTGTGTATTGTAGTATGAAGCTCATCCAAGGGATTGTAGGATCATAATGTTAAAAGGTAGAAGACACCAGGTAGAGGATGGGATCATTTAATTACACGTTAAAGTTTGAAAAATCATCTTTTCAGTGATGTATATATTGGAGAGGAGTGTTTATTATGTCTTATGAGCGCATTAACTGAATGTGCTCAACTACATTAACCATTCTAATGATATGTCTGCTTTCACGCTCGACAAATATTACGCTATTCAGAGCGTAAACGTAATGCTTCTGACATAATGCTCTACTTGCAAAATTGAGCTGAGTGCATGAATCACTTCTTTCAACGCTAACATAGTAATTTCAGAGTGTAATAATACTGAATCCTAAAATTAGAGGAGTCTTAAGTTATTTTCTTATAGAGTCTTTATGAATAATCGCATCTCAGAGAGAGGAAGCCATTCGAAAGAGTGGAACCTCCTTCAACTAAGTATTTGATAGAGACTATTGTTCTCCAGAAACCAATGGTGAGTTTAACGAACGATGCGTGAGGTATCACACGAAATTGTTTGTTGAGGCACACATGAGAGACTATATCATTAATGAATGAAGATAAGCTTGTCATCTTTTGACTGAGGATATATGAGACTATAGAGAAGTTCATAAATACTCACTCCTTGACTATCTTAAGATTATAAGATCTCTCAAAAGTGTTAATTATATCATCAAACTTGGATTCTTCATACTTCGACCTTACATATCCAACTTTACTGGCTATAGGGTTATTGAGCCATAAACAATACAGCATACCATAGACGCATATGGTATTGATGCCAAAAACCCATACAGCAAACCATTACATATGGTATTAGTGCAAAAGCCATACAGAAATACCTACATATGGTATTTGTGCCAAAACCTAACAGCTTTTCCATGGTATTGTGCCCAATGTCTCTTGGTCATTTTAGCCAAAATCAACCGATACCAATAACATATGGTATGTTGATGCAAAAAAGCCCATAAGCAATCTCACCAATACATATGGAGTTTGGTGCCAAAAACCTACAGCCAATACCATACATATGGTATTTTGATTGCAAAAAAAACGATACAGCAATACCATACTGTGGTATTCTGTGGCCAAAAACCATCAGAAATAACCATAATAGGTATTTGTGCCTAGAAAACATACCAGCATTATATGGTATTTGTGCAAAAAAACATACAGCAATACCATAACATATGGTATTTTGTGCCAAAAACCATACAAAATACATATTCATAATGGTATTTGTGCAAAACATCAGATATACCATCATATGGTATTTGGTGCCAGAAAACCAACAGCAAATACATACATATGGTTATTTGTGCCAAAAAACAATACAGAAATACCATACATATGGTATTTGGGCCAAAAAACCATACAGAAATACCATACATATGGTAGTTGTGCCAAAAAAAACATACAGAAATACCATACATATGGTACACTGTTCGTCACAAAGGTGGAATATTTTTTTCTGGCTCAAGCGACATTATGTTGCTCCGTTATTAATTTCTTGAATGTGTTTGTCACCGCTTTCACTTTATGGGATCCTGGGTATATCTTGGACGCTCCCTCAACCCTTCCCGGGAATTTTTCTTCAAAAAAGTTTGTCACCCCCAGAAGATGGCCATTTTCGTCATTTTTTCTTATTTTGGGTGCCCTTTTTTGTTCACGCGACCCACCAAGGCCCCCTCAGTCCTACCCCAAGGAAACACGTCTGAGGTGGATATTTGTTATTGTTCTTTAAATTAAATCTAGATTTATGGCTACAGGCTCGACTCTTTTGTCTAGGGGAGGGGTCAAAATTTATTTTGATTGGGGTTCAACATTCATTTTATTCATTTTTACACCATGGAAATTTCTATCTTCCCTAAATTGTATTGTAAAATCTCAACCAAACATAAATCAAAATAAAATATTATCAATAATGACTATTTACAGCCTTGTCATCAAGGCTAAACAAAATTTAAGGGGAAAATTGTGATATTTAAGGGTTAAAGGTGGTTTTTCATTTCTTTTGTTTTTAGCATAAAGATGGAATAAAATATTTCGAATTTTCACCAATCTCGTTTTTTACTTCAACCCCTCCCCTAGACAAGAGACCTAAGCCTGTCCCCAGAAATATAGATTTAACTTAAAGAACAATATATAACAGTACACCTCAGTCGCGTTTCCTGGGGATATGACTGAGGAGGGCTCGATTGGCCGGGAAAACAAAAAGGGGCCCCAAAATGAGAAAAAATGACAAAAATGGGCATCACGGGGGTTGACAAAACTTTTTTTGGAAAAAGGTCCACGTGAAGGGTTGGGAAAATGTCCAAGATATAGCCAGGGTCCCAAAACGTAAAAGCAGGGACAAACATTTTCAAGAAATTAAAGTCAGAGCAAAATCATGTCGCTACAGCGGCAAAAAAATATTCCACCTTTATGACGGACAGTGTATTTGTGCCCACAACCATACAGCAATACCATACATATGGTATTTGCGCCAAATACCACAGCAGTGCTGTATGGTATTCTTATGGTACCCTTTTTCTGTGTGGTATTTCCCTATGGTACTTCTATGGTATTTTATTGTACCATAGAAATACCATAGGAATACCAAAGGACATTCAGAAATACCATATGAATACCACAGGACATTCAGAAATACCATAGGAATACCACAGGACATTTTTGTAAGGGAAACCGCTTTTAATGCGTTTTTGTATGGCTTTTGGGTGTCAGGGAACCCAACATGATTAATCCAACATGATTAATCCTACCTAAGTTGACTGTTAGTGTAGTTTGGTAGTTAGTTTCAGTCAATATCGAGCAAAAATCACCTCATATCAAAATCACTAAATAACACCTGTAACACATATTAGGTACATTAGGTCATGATAAATTTGTCAGATTTGAGCTTTTAGACCATCAAAATCCATAAAGAAAAAAATAAAACCGGTTTATACTTATAAAGTGTGTGATGAATGGGCATAATACACTATTTTGGTTTTTTGCACTTTAGCGACGTCAGACATCATCGTACACAAAAATAGTTGTCATTTTTGGATTCTACATCAAATTTGACTATAGAAGTAACTTGTTCGAAATAATTTCTCAGAAAAAAAGTAATTATTTGCCCAACCCTAATAATATCAACAATTGAAAATAACGATCGAAGCGAAATTACTTTATCAAACCATGGATGCTACTTAGGGAATACAACACAAAAACCTATACATGCAAACAGTACAGAGAACATTCTTGTTCAATTCAAGTTAATTCATTAGTTAAACACGAAATTCACGGGTGCTGCATTGCGCATGAACTTTAGACTTGTCACTGTACAGTGCGTCCCAGAAAAAAAATGCAAACCCAACTTTGAAAGCATCATTATTGAAATTTTATAACCGTGTGACATGAATATTTATTTCATGTAAAAGAGTAAATAATTTGTTATTCATTGTTACCACACTTAAAGTGATTAAGTAAGTCTGTGGAGGTTTGCAAAAAATCTTGTGGGTGCCCTAATGTTGACATGCCTGTGAACTGTCAGTGCGTGTAGTTATGTGTCAATAGGAAACCTAGTTTTTGATATGTCAAGAGGAAAACCTAGTTTTCCTGCTGTCTAATTCGTCGAACAAGAATAAGAGAATTATTGTAACTTATTCACATTGCAGTTACACCATTCTGTAAATCAGGTACTGAACTGAAGGCTAAACTGACACCGCTCCACGAAACTTGTGAAATTATGTACAGTCAACTTAAACAATCCTGAATGAATATACAATCCCTCACCTGTGAGGATGACAGACGACTTTGGCTTTAAAAAAAAATATCAAAATTGTCTGGTACCAAGTTTGGGCAAAGGCAACCTTTGCATTTCATTAGTTTAAGTTCATATGGATTCAGGAAATCTTACCTCAATAAATAAAGTAACGATTAGAAAGCCAGTGTTTCTTCTGAGAGCACAAGTATGAGTTTTCTATCCAGTGATACTAGGATAGAATATGAGTAACTATTTCACATGAAATAAGAATTAATGTCATATAACCTATACAATTTTATTATGAGGCTCTCAGTGTTCGGTTTCCTTTTTTTTTTCTGGGACGCACTGTAGGCCTATAGACTCGACCCCCGGAACAAAAAACACACGGGGAATCCCCATATCAAACATGTCAAACACGAAGCATTGCCAATCGAAAAGGAAACTACATAACATGTAGCCTACTAAAACTCCATATGCACTCAAAGCAGAACAATTTGCTTTTCAACGCAGCTTGCTTTCAAAGAGAAAGAAATTGATGAGCTTATACTAGTGCCACTATTTTACTTTAATGATATGAGCTATATAGGTAGAATCAGTGTTAAAATCTCATAGCCAAGTAGAAGCATAAATTGACAGTGAAGTTGGGTATATTTTCAGCAAAAACATTGCATATCATATTGCATATTATGCAATGATTTTGCTTAAAATAGTAGCTGAGGGTGACTACTACAAGAATCCGACGGGTGCCACCTTGGACCTTGGCACCCTTGAGCATTTTTTATTTACTTCATAAGCCACGGTCACTTTCTGCAAATACAAGATACAAGATACAAGATATTTCATTAGGTCTTTGTAAAATATCTTTAAATTATGACTTAATGTATGTAGTTTATGAAATAAAAACAACATGTTAGGTATCAAATAAAACCTTACGGCAAATAAAATGAGAATGCAAAAATAAAGGCTAAAAGAGATGAAATACAAGAAGAGGTCACTTGTAGGTCATTTAAGTTCACAGGCGGTCATTAAATGAAGTCAATTTACAGTACTCTAGATACAAAGTGTAATATAAAGTATCATATTTGCTAGTTTGCTACAATAATGATCTACAAATATAGATCATTTCATCAAGGTCAAGGTCATACAAGGTTGTTTTGTTTAATTGAAAATTACATTTATTTCCTCCATAAACAAAAAGTATACATTGATTAACATCTTAAAGTATACATTGATTAACATCTTAAACGGATACAGTAAACAAAAACCAAAAAAAAATAAAAAATTGGGAAAGAAGGGGGCGAAAACCCAAAAAGCTTAGCTTGTGTTGGGCACGCCTTTACAAGAAAATTACAATAAGAAATCGTATTTATATACATTTTTCTTTGAAATTCATAGAAAAATAAAGCTAGAGAGATGAAATGTAAAGACTTTCCAGTACATGAAATTCCGCTATGACAGTTTAATTTAGAACCACCAAGAAATATTGCTCTAGAAACACAAGTACACAACCAATTCAATAAGTCATAATTTAGAGGTATGTGCAGAAAGTGGGCATGGCTTATGACGTTGATAAAAAAAAATGCTCAAAGGTGCCAATATAAGTCCTCGGAATTTTGAAGTATCGGACATCCTCAGCTACCATTTTATCCAACTATATATCAAACTTTACGGTCATGGCATAATTTTTGATCATATATACCCAACTATTACTCTATTTCATTATTTTTAATATCACAAACCAAAGATAAATACTACAGTCTGAATCAAAAAGAATGGTACAGTCGGGGGAAAATAAATTAGGTATGAAATCTTTTTAAATATGTAAATATGGTATCAAATTAAAGGCAATATATTTTTCTTGTTGATACAATTTATTTAAAGTAATTTGCTTTAATAAAAACAAAAGTTTTTGTTTTTGCGTGTGTGAAGACAATGGATTCAATTCTACACAAACCCATTGTTTTGGTTTTTTTTACATGAATTTCAGCGGCTTATGTTCGAAACCTACAAAAAGGCATGGCACGGCGTGCGCAAAAATAATTTTTATTGATTGCAGAAAACTTTTCATATCTCAAGATCAACAGCACCAAATGAGATGAAAACAAATTCAGAAGAAAGCTTATTTTTCCTGCTTTATGAAAACACCCCAAAAATACTAAGTTGTGACTGATCTTCATACAATATAAAAATGTTTCCCAACTGTACCATTTTATTTGATACAGACTGCATTACCAATAGGCCCTATACAAAAAGTGGCAACATGTGAATGTAATGGTGGTTTGAGTTTCTGGGAGCAAGCTAAATCTGAAGCTCGCTAGCATAATTTGTCTTGTTTGCTTGCCCTTGATACTTATGATATTATTTCTTTCTTTTTCCTAATATTATATATGCACAGTTCCTGACAAAGTAATGCATCACACAATTTTAGAGCCTGATTGGGATTCTTGTTTTTTTTTTAAAGCTGGGTTATAAATATTTTTGGTAAGATTAAATAATATCAATCGTCTCTAAACCCTCTATAACAAAAAAAAAAAAAAAACACAAGAAAACAGAAAAAATCTACCATTACACATACACTACTGGTCAAAAGTGTGGGTACACCTGCTGTCAGCTATGTTCAGATAATTTTAAATCATTTTAAGTGCAATAATTTCAGTCCAAACGTTATTTGAGTACACGAAACACATTGTCCAAACAATATATTCAATAAATGTCACATCACGCCTCTTTAGAGTTCAGAAATTGGTCAAAGTATACAAAAAGTACAAAATCACGATATTGTGCTAATTTATTCGATTTTCTAAGAAATGGGATATCTCTTTAAATAACAATCATATCAATCCTATTTTTAAAGCAACCAAGATGAGACTAAAGCCCAAGAATACACAATGAAACTGGTATAGAATAATGAAAGTGAGAAAATTCAATCAGTGCACCAATAGGCAAAATGAAAATATTTTAGTGTGCAACCTACCTTCATTGGCATCTTAGTAGCAATGCTTCATAAAGGACTAAATTAACCTTTATCTAACTGGGTGAGGGTTAAGGACCAGTTTAACCAAGTGTACACCACCCATAACTGCTGCACAACTACTTCAATCCCACAAATACATTTTAATGACTTTTTTCCCTTCAAGTGTGTGAATTTGATTTAATAATAACTGCACACTGAGTTGTTAGGCTAGACAACACTGTATTATTTCATGCCAGGCGTAAATAAAACAACGTTTTAAACTCATTTCCGAACAAAAAAAAATATAAGACATACATACATGTAGATCTATTAATAACAACAATAAAAGACAAAATTAAGTTTTAAAACAAAAGAATACACAATTAGATTCAATTGAAATCCTAATATTTTTATGACAATGTTGTATACTCTATATTAAGCAACTTTTAAAAAGAGATTGGGCTTTATAATTGATGTTTTTTGTTATTATTAATAAATATGTAGAAATAGGCAGCTAATTTACATAGATCGAAATGATGATAAATCGAAAATAAACATTTCAGAATACTTTCAAACGTTCTAGAGCTCTATTCTACATGTGCCACAACATCCTTGCAAAATTTCCCATTGATAGGATTGTTATTAACAAGAAGGTCTGGACCAAAAATAAGCTGCTTTTATAAAAAGCAGAAAAATCAGAAAAACAGATTAAAAGAATTTTGAAGAAAATCAGACTAATAATAAGAAAATTATGAATATCTTTATGATGCACACAAAAATGATCGCTATACCAAATTGGCAACACCTGTGATGTCATAGGGACACAACTTCCCATGCATTTTCTAACAGTTAAATGGTTTTGTGATAAATTTTCACTTTCTTTGTTAAGAAACAGTTTTCCTCATAACTTTGGCCAATATAATTATATTGATGGCAATATGTTATTGCATCTATGTATGTTCATAAAATGAGAATAATAATGACATTTAAAAAGAAAAGTGATAGGCCTTTCGCCTATCTCTAACGTTAATCCCAACCAACACACTAAAAAAAGTTACATCTTAGGCCCTACATGAATCCTCACCACAATCCTTAAATTTGAAGTTAGTGTGTCACCCGATGCCAATGGGACAGTTTATGGAAATTTACCTCGCAATAGCCTACCTTTTACACATGAATCTAACGTTAGATCTAACTTACACCGATTTAGACTGGAGGTGCGGTGAGTTCATAAACTCAACCAAGTATTATGAGCAATACAACCAATCAGGATTATGTTATAATTATAACTAGAAACTAAAATTAGTTTAGCTTACCTGTAATAGTAAAAAGGCGTATGTATCGACAAAAGACCAAGACCACTGTTTAAATCATAACGTGACGTAGCCTCATACAAACACAGAATTTGAACACGCAAAAGATAAAAGCACTGGGGAATCCCACTGCACTGATCTCTTGTGGGGAATCCCAACTATCGAAGGAAGGCACTTTTTGGCGGAAGTAGAAGGTAGGTACGGTGAAACATGAATATTCAAAATCATATTGTGCGCGCGCGCGTGTTAATAATGCTGAGTGTACAGTACAGCTAATATAATTCACGGTGAGTGTTGCAACCATAGAGTTACATACATAGTGCGTATTTAACTCTGTGGTTGCAACCAACCAGGTTGAGACCACAGAGTGTATGTAACTCTATGGTTGAGACTATTATGAGCTCCAATTCCGCGCGCGCTGCATGAATGGTATACATTAAAGATGCTATACACAATACACATGTGTTAATGCACGTTCATTTGCAATACAGGTAGAGTATTATCTTTGCAAGAATGCCGAACTATATTAGGCGGGCTCCTAAACTCTATATCGGGCTCTATCTTATTCTCTATGAATTATGACAGACAATGATAATCATCATGAAACGCCACAAAAATGAATGATTTTGATCAAATTAAAGTTTTGACGA
>CALNVZ010000218.1:11310908-11334578 GCA_940671915.1 Paracentrotus lividus
TTGAGAAACGTTTTTCTTAGTTAAACTATTCTTTTTCTCCTTGTGTACACTCTCAATGCAAACAATCTTAGATAAGGGATATAATATCATACATGCAGCGCGCGCGGAAGCCGCACGTGCATTAATCAACAAGAATTGGAGCTCATATAGTCTCAACCTTGCAACCATAGAGTTACATATTGTGCGTATTTAACTCTGTGGTTGCAACCCACAAGTATAAAAAGAGGCTAATGTAGAAAGAGTGGAGGCGAATGTAGAAGGAGTTTTTTCGAAAACAAAGTACATGATAGAGATTAAATGTGCATTATAATAGACAAAACTGAAAAGGAGGCTAATGATGAAAGAGGTGAGGCGAATGTAGAAGGAGGTCTTCGAAAACAAAGTATATAATTGAAAAATGTACTTTATTATAGACAGAAATGATAAGGAGCCTAATTTAGAAAGAGGGGAAGCGAATGTAGAAGGAGGCCTGCGAAAACAAAATATTATGATACACATGTTTCTATTATATTCTTTAATTGTTTTCGAAAACCTCGATCCTTTTACATTCGCTTCCCCTCTTTCTACATTAGCGTCGTTTTCAGGAGACATCTCCACGACTCTCGAGACTCAAATCGCGAACTAGTCTAGACTCGTTGCCAATAAGATATGGCATTGCTCCTTGAAAACAAAGGTATATGAACATCACAGTTGTTAAACAGAAATAAAAGTGAAGCACAAAATAATGTATGGCACTTTTCTAATGTATTCCTTTTCATCAAACTTGGAATGGACCAAAAATTACTACTCTTAGCCTATATTGATTTGTATTATGAAAATAATATTTAAATAATATTAAAAAAAAAAGAAATAATATACAAAATAGTCAAAGAATTTACTGAAGGGTCTTATAATTTCAAACGATATCTTAAAGTTAATTATTTTCAACATTATCAGCAAATTCCAGACAGAGTAGAGTCATTGTAGTTTTAAAAAAGTACATTAAATACATATGCCAATATGGGCACTTTGGTGATGACGTCAACATTTGAATATTGCAGACAGGGGGGTTGGTGATAAATGTTTTCTTCACAATAAAAGTTAGAGCAGTAGTTATTGATTCATGTAAACAAAGATTAGACTGTGTGTCATTTTGTGATTTTATTCAAATTAGGCAAATGAGCTTAAGGGGCCATATTACCTGCGTGTACACTACTAAAACATTTTGGTTACATGTGGTTACATGTGGGGGTGGCGGTGGTATACCCATTCTCGGGCAATTTTTCATTGTTTTTTGTAATTAAGGGGCGGCCCCCTTTCCCCTGGATCTATGACTGGCTGACACCAAAACACAACAAACTCTAATAAGTTCAAGAAAAAATTTTCAATAAAACATTTCATACGGGATGGAAAAAAGGCCTACCCAACCATTTTATTTATTTATTTTTTTTTTTTGTCGTCGGGGGGGGGGGGGGCTTTCTATTTTTACGAGGGCGGGCACCTTCAAGCCCTCCCGTATCTATGTATGTAAACTCATCATTTGTTTTAAAACTGCAACATTGGCAGTGACGCCTTGCGTATGTGAACCTTAACACATCCAATTTTGTTATAATCTTTGGGCCTTCGGGGGGGGGGGGAGGGGTGTTTGAAAACTTATCCAATAAAATTCAGAAAACTCACTCACCTTGTTTCAGATTTTAAACGCCTAATTTTTGTTCATAATAAACATATATTCCAACCCTACTCAGAAACACACTGCTCATGGGGTTTTCTCTTAACCCCCCCCCCCGCCTCCCCTGCCATTCAAAAATAAAATCAAATTACCGCCCCATCAAGTACCCCTCATGTGCTGTCAGCCGAATTTTGGTAAAATATTTCCTGTGTCTCTTATTACCTAAAGATGGGCGAAGCTGCCCAATCCCTCTTCCCCTCACAAAATGTTTGTCTCTTTGGTTTGACATCGTTTTCTGTCAGGCTCGACAGCCCCTCTACGTACAACCACACACCATCAGAAAACTGGTGCAAGAGTCAGTTTTGAAAAAAGTCAAATCCTAAGTGCCCCAAATAGGAAACTCCTATTTCAAAAACTTGAGTATTTTTAATGGAAGAAGTACCTAAGTCCAAAGTTTTAGTGGAGGAAGTACGTAAGTCCCACCCAAGCTTGGGTCAAAGATTTTGTGAGGGGAAGAGGGATTGGGCCAGCTCCGCCCATCTTTAGGTAATAAGAGACACAAGAAATAATTTTACCAAAATTCGGCTGACAGCACATGAGGGGGTACTTGATGGGGGCGGTAATTTGATTTTATTTTTTGAATGGGCAGGGGAGGCGGGGGGGGGGTTAAGAGAAACCCATGAGCAGTGTGTTTCTGAGTAGGGTTGGAATATATGTTTATTATGACCAAAAATTGGGCGTTTAAAATCTGAAACAAGGTGAGTGAGTTTCTGATTTTATTATTCAACACCCCCTCCCGCCCCCCCCCCCGACGGCCCCAAGATTATAAGAAATTGGGATGTGTTAAGGTTCACATACGCAAGGCGTCACTGCAATGTTGCAGTTTTAAAACAAATGATGAATTTACATACATAGATACGGGAGGGTCTTGAAGGTGCCCGCCCTCGTAAAATAGAAAGCCCCCCCCTTCCCGACGACAAAAAAAATAATAATATAATAAAATGAAATGGTTGGGTAGGCCTTTTTTCCATCCCGCATGAAATGTTTTATTGAAATTTTCTTCTTGAACTTATTAAGGGTTTGTTTTGTTTTGGTGTCAGACAGTCATAGATCCAGGGGAAAGGGGGCCGCCCCTTAATTACAAAAAACAATGAAAAGTGCCCTAGAAATGGGTATACCACCGCCACCCCAATGTAACCAAAATGTTTCAGTAGGGTACACGCGGTAATATGGGCCCCTTAAGCTCATTTGCCTAATTTGAATAAATCACAAAATGACACACAGTCTAATCTTTGTTTAACATGAATCAATAGCTACTGCTCTAACTTTTATTGTGAAGAAAACAATTCACCACCCCCCTGTTGCAATATTCAAATGTTGACATCATCACCAAAAATGCCCATATTGGCATATGTATTTAATGTACTTTTAAAAACTACAATGACTCTACTATGTCTGGAATTTGCTGAAAAATGTTTGAAAATAATTAACTTTAAGATATCGTTTGAAATTATAAAGACCCTTCAGTAAATTCTTTGACTATTTTGTATATTATTTCTTTTTAAATATTATTTAAATATTATTTTCATAATACAAAATCAATATAGGCTAAGAGTATTAATTTTTGGTCCATTCCAAGTTTGATGAAAAGGAATACATTAGAAAAGTGCCATACAATTATTTTGTGCTTCACTTTTATTTCTGTTTAACACTGTGATGTTCATACCTTTGTTTTCAAGGAGCAATGCCCTATCTTTATTGGCAACGAGTCTAGACTAGTTCGCGATTTGAGTCTCGAGAGTCGTGGAGATGTCTCCTGAGTCTCCGGAGAGGTGCGGGGATATTGATTTAAAATTCTTTCCAGTTGCTAGCTGCAAGCAACCTGACATCGCCGATACTCTTTTGTCTACTACTATACACAAAATCGGTCGCAACTAGTTCGCGACTCCAGTCTCTGTAGGCTTGCAGATGTCGCCGTGACATCTTCTGGGTCTCCAGGGAATCGCCCCCCAAAAATCAATCTCTTGGCATTTTTTCAAAGTCTTTTAATTGATTTTGGGCAGATTTGATGGGGTTGTGCCGATATCCTCAGCGCAAATATAACAAGCGAAAGCGGAGAAGCGGCGAAGCGGAAAATGTTTGAGGTTAATATATGAAATCCTTCATTAATTAAAGCAAGCAAATAAATGAAAATAAAATAATACTAGCATATAGATAAATCATGATTACAACAAAAGTTGAGCCGATCAGGCACCTAGGGTATGTGCCAATTTTTATTTCCTTTAATCCTATAAGGCCTATTTAATTCTAAGCGAGCAAGAGCGCAAGCTAAAAAAAAACAAAAAACAAACAACAAAACAAACAAAACAAAACAAACAAAAACAAAACAAAGCAAAGCAAAGCAAAGCAAACAAAAACAAAACAAAACAAAACAAACAAACAAACAAAACAAAACAAAACAAACAAAACAAAACAAAACAAAACAAAACAAAACAAAAAACAACCAATTTGGGGGCCTGAGCCCGATTTCGTCTCCAAATCTAAATACCATGCGAGCAGAAAGTTTTTCGGCTAAATGAACAGAATCTTGCAATATAAGAATCATGATAAATGCACAATTATTAACGAAGGTTAACAAAACAACACGTGGGACCCGAAGGGATGGATGGGGAGGGGAGAGTTAATTCTGCAGAATATAGTCAGGCGCAGATCCAAGAAAATCGAATTGGAACTCATTTCGGTGGCCCAATTGTCTGGGGACAAAAGCGGCTCTACTATGTTTACGCATGGGCCCGGTAAGTTCATTGTGTGACTCTGGTCTGCGTCCGCTACTGTTATAGCGAGAACTGTATACACCTCTAGTAGATACACTGCAAAAACTGGGGTGTTAAATTTAACCCAACGGGTGTTAAATCTAACACCGGCCCGGAATCTATATCCGACCACACCAACTGTGTTATATTAACACCAGTTTGGGTGTTAGAAATACATTAATAAAACTATTTGGTGTTATTTTAACACCACATTCTGGTGTTAATTTGACACTTTTCATAGTGTTAATTTCGAATTTGATACCAGTGGGTGTTGATTTCACTGGCGTAATCCGTATAGAATGCTATTCATCTGGGGAAATTACGTAAAAATACAAAGCGTCATCCCCTGATGAATAGATAGGGCGAGCGAATTTACGCTAGTGAGTGGTTGATTTTATTCTTGTTGGTGTTAATTTAACACCAATCGGTGTGGTCGGATAATATATACCAGGGCTGGTGTTAAATAACACCAGCTTTTGGTGTTAAAAAATATTCAGTTAACTTCATAAACTAAAGCTAAATTTGCTGCTATATTTGTGTTTATGATATCATATCAAATGATATGACTTTTCCTGCAAAAATTTCAACAAAGTGCTTTTTCAGAATTTGTCTTAACACCAAGTGGTGTTAGAGAGATAGCATTCTAATTCCGAAAATCTAACACCACAAATTTAACACCCGCATGGTGTTGCATATTTAACACCCGCGTTTTTTGCAGTGTAAAGGTAATTTAAGCTAATTTATTTTATGTTAAAGATTTGTGTACTCTGCAATTTTTTGGCAATTATAAGTATAAATACAATTAAAAAAAATGTAGGATAAATAGACTTATAGAAATAGAGCTTTTTGAAGAAAAAGATAATAATAATTTCACTGGAAATACTAAAATAAAGTATAGGCTTAAACATACATTAAAATATAATAAAAAGCAAATAATGGAGACTATGCATTTACGCCAAGTTTTTTTATTCATTTCTTCTCCATTTTTTAAGGACCTCCGTCTTCGGCAGGAGTATAATTAACAAAAATTATATTCCTAATGAAGACGCAGGTCCGTCGAAAATTTGGCATGAATGAATAAAGAAGTTGGCGTAAATGCATTATCCGACTATTTGCTTTTTGTTTGATGACTGCCAAAATGTGAAACTCTATGTTGCTTAAAGATATAATAGGTAATGTAAATAATTAATCTGGATTTTGATAATGAAAAATAATATAATAATAATAAATAAAAAAATAATAACAATAATAAGCGCGAGCGAAAACTGTTAGAGTTCCGTGGACATGATGGAAGAAACACGAGTGTGGAAAGCCCATTTCAGCTTTTAAAAAAATACATATCACCCGCGTTAATTCGGGAGGGGGGGGGGGGGGGTGATTGTACATGCCATCCCCCATCTTTTTATTGAGGGATGCACCCCCCCCCCGGTGTCTACGCCCTGTTCGGGATTCATGAATTATGATCTCTCAATTCGAGATTAGATTTAAATGTTAATCATTTGATAAATATGTAATTAGGAATTCTCAAGGATGTAAATCTTAATTTTTTCATGTATAACCAAAGAACTACATTCATTAAAAATATATCCGCAACTAATGGTGGAAGCTAATTTCGCGGAGATGGATTTGAGACGGACAGTCAGCTCGCACCGCGAGCTGTGTAATAAGCTATCCGCTCGGATCATCGTACTTTTAGACTTGTTAGACGAGTTGTGAGACGGTTTCGAAACTTGTCGCGGAGACGTCTCCGATACTCTTTTTCCGTCGCGGAGAAGCCTCCTATAATTTTTTTTTTTTTTTTTTATTTTTTTTTTTATTGTCGCGGCGACGTCTCTGCGACCGCAGAGGCGGATCCGGGGTTGGGGTGGGGGGGGGGGGGGGGGGGGGGGGGACGCGCCCCTATAATTTGAAAACACTCATTGACCGTAACATTTGAAACCGAAAATTTTGGTGCCCCCCCCCTCCTGTTATCCTGGACCCGTCACTACTGAGAAGGATAAGGGACGTCTTTAGACATAGTCCCAAATCAGTCTCAAACCCGCCTCCGCGAAATGAGATGCCACCATTATTCGCATGATAGTGCCTATGGTATTAACCACAACTAAATTAATTCATGTTGTATAATTCAGCTTCCAAAATGTTTCATTGATGTTGAAAAACATTCTGATAAAAGAAAATACGATATGAGAAAATCGGCCTCGTGGACCGAGGACTCGTGGGACGTAGGACTCGTGGAAAATACTCGGCCTCGTAGGACTGTGGGACGTAGGTCTCGTGGGACGTAGGACTCGTGGACCGAGGACTCGTAGGAAAAATACTCGGCCTCTGGGACGTAGGACTCGTGGGACGTAGGTCTCGTGGGACGTAGGACTCGTGGGAAAATATTCGGCCTCGTGGGACGTAGGACTCGTGGGACCGAGTCTCGTGGGACGTAGCTTGGGCGTAGGAACTCGTGGGACCGAGGACTCGTGGACCTTCCCTGTATGATAAGGTGCCAATACAACGGCAACTTGAGGAGGGGAAAAAGCACTTTAGTCACACAGATAAGATATTTTTTTAGTTGCCAGGGACATTTATTTTACTGTATTGTAAAGACCGTTGAATGCAAATTTGTTCCAGCAAATTAACAAATTACTGGGCCAGATGATAAGTTTACTGCAGAAATCATATTTTCACATTTATATCAACATCAATCTAGTTTGGGATCACGTCCTCGTTACTGAGCAGCACTTAAAGGGAAGGTCTGAACCCAAAATAAGTTCCTTAAATAAAAAGCAGGAAAAAAAAAAAACAGAATAAAAAAAAATTTAAGAAAAAAAAGGAAAAAAAAACAACTAATAATAAGAAAGCTATGAATATCTTACGATGCACACAAACTGATCGCTATACCAAATTGGCAACACAGTCACAAAGCTGTAATGTCATAGAGGCATAACTTGCCATGCATTTTCTATATTGTTTTATGATAATTTTTCACTTTATTTGTTAAGAAACTGCTTTCCTCATAATGTTGGCCAAGATATATGTTTGGCAACATGCTATTGCATCTGCACATATATTGTAAATCAGCACCCCATCTAGAAATACAAAAAAACAAAGATTTGAATTTGCTTTTCAGTATAAAAAACAGATATTCATGAATGTTGAATTTTATGAAAAATATCACTTTTATTTTTAAAATGTCATTTCAATTCTCATCTTATGAAAATGCTTAAATGCAATAAGATATTGCCATCAATATATCTTGGCAAAAGTTATGAGGATAACAGTTTCTTAATAAATAAAGTGAAAATTTATCATTAAAAAATACAGAAAATACATGGCACGTTGTGCCCCTATGACATCACAGGCGTTGCCAATTTGGTATAGCGATCGGGGTTTTTTTTTTGTGTGTGTGTGTGCATCATAAAGATATTCATAATTTTATTATTATTAGTCCGATTTTCTTCAAACTTTTTAAAATCTGTTTTTCCAATTGTTCTGCTTTTTATAAAAGCAACTTATTTCGGGCCCAGACCTTCCCTTTAAGTGCTAGGTATAAAAGGAAGAAGGTATGTTACCTTTTAAGAAATTAACAAGGCGAAGTTTTTTTTTTTTTTTTTTTTTTTTTGTGTTTAATTACAATAATATGAACATATCCCAAATTATGCAATCGTTTAATTGATGAAATGTAATACGAAAGTTTATTTAGCATAGTTTTATGGAATTATGACAGCTAGCTCCAATTCACTTGAAAATAGTTTCTATTCCCAGTGTGTTTTTATAATTTCTAAACAATAGCGACTCTTTTATTTTGCAGAACATCACTTTCGAACGTGCACATTGCGTTTATGTATTGTACTTATATCCAGGCGTTAAAGCCCCCTTCCACCTAAAAAAAAAAAAAAGCAAACAAACAAATAAAACAAAACAAAAAACAAAGATCACCGTGGATTCTCATTTGCAAATCAAATTAAATAAAATCATTTTTTTTAAATATTAAATCCGCAATTTTTTATTATCATCAAAATGAAAAATACAAAACAAATAAAGAATAGACATGCATATAAACATAAATTTTTGCATGGTGTTATTAAATACAATATTTCCGTTACTTAATATAAGCATGTCAATTCTGCTTTTCCTTACATCAGATTTATTTCTTTTCGTTGCGTATTACGAGAACAATGTTTTGCATCTGCATTTATAAACCCATATGCATTTGGCATTTAATGGTACCCCTTTAATTCTTTACTGCTGAGGGTGGCTATAAATACGTCTTTCATTCCTTTTGTGTATCACGTATATTCTCACTCGATCATATTGGTTGTAAGACAAGATAACGATGTATCAAGCTGCATGTAAACTATCATTTTGTGAAAGGAGGAAATAATAAATTGCATGATCAAAACATTTGTCCTCTTTGTGGAAGATGGAGTTTGAATTTCGAATTGCCATATGCCTTTCCTTAATTTCAAGTAAGTAACTGTCTACGTTATCTATTTATTCATTTTTTTTTTTCAACGTTTATTTAAAAGCAGGTGAAGTATATTCACTTACATATTGTTTATCACGTGTACTTTGAATGCTTTGTATTGGATTTTACGTTTGATGAAATTAATTTAGACATAAATCATTTCATTTCCAAAGTGTTGAAAGTTTGTTTAAGATGGACGTCTGCAGTTTTTTTTTTTTTTTTACTATTATTATTTTTTTTATTTTTTAGATTAAGGATGTCATGAAGATGGCAAGGTTATCGAGCAATTAATTCAATAAATATTTAAAAAGGAAATTAGAAAATCAATTATAATAAACCAATTTTAGGCCCATTATGCTCTGTCTAAATTTGGAGTTTCTTTTTTTTTTTTTAGGTTTAGTTGGTTGGTTGGGTAGTTAGTTGGCTTGCTTGTTGTTATTTTAAAAAAAAAAAAAAAAAAAAAAAAAAAAAAAAAAGACCAACTGTTATCTTCACTATCCAAATACGTGACTGAAACCTAGGTTCGACCAGCATGACCAGAGTTATTTCAATGCAGAGTTGTATAGAGTAGACTGCCAAACTCCGGACCGGCTACCGGAAAGAACAGTGTCCCATGCACAACTCGAATTTAGCAGTGTGAAAATGATTTAGACTATGGCGTGTTTTCCTCAGAGTGCTAACATAGTGTTTTTTCAATTGCACATTGTGAATTTACTCCCTCACATTGTAAAATATGATTCGCAGTGCCTAAACTCTCGAATTTAACAATGTAAAGATGATGTTTCTGACATCGGGTTTCACATTGTTTTCTCTCTAGCATTGCACTGAAAACCTAAACGGGTAGACCGACTAGCTTTAAAGCTAGTCGTAGTGATGCCCAGACTGACTAGCTTTAAAGCTAGTAAGTCACGACGGACTAGCCTTCCTTCAACACAACCCGTCTATTACGGACTAGCTTTAAAGCTCGTCCGTCTCTACGGACTAGCTTAAATGCTAGTCCGTCAAGTTAGTCCGTTACGACGGACTAGTTTTAAAGCTAGTCAGTCGTGACCGACTAGTTTGACGGACTAGCCTTAAAGCTAGTCGTAGTGATACCCAGACTGACGAGCTTTTGAGCAGGACTAGCTTTACAGCTAGTCCGTCAAGGTGTAAAAACTAGTCAGTCGCGATCGATGGTTTTGCTTCTGTCTTGACCGACTAGCATGACAGATAAGCTTAATATGGCTTCACAGGCTTGTCAGAGACGTCAAATCTGATATTTTATAAGACAGTTCATCCAGATACAATTAATCTAAAAGAAAAGTGACACATAAATTTATAATTAGATTTAGAATTCAATTTTCATAATTTAATGAGATTAATTGTTATTATCATTTTAAAGCACACACATTTATTCATTAATTTGGCAAGACAAAATTTGTTTCGCGTGTTATACAACATTAATTCATGTGCAAATAATTGGCTAACGATGTTCATGAAATTAACCATAACTTAATTAGGAATTAAAAACGAGTACTCACATGAAGGAAACCGTCACCATGATCAAAATCTACTATTCTACACGGCGGGACTGTTACACGGTGTATATCGAATCTGCATCTTTTCGGTTTACACGTAAAATCGAATTCGCAATCAGATAATGCACATAATAAACACAACACAAAAAGAAAGTTCCCCCTATTTCAAATATCAATAATTTTTAAAATAGGAGAATTAAAAAAAAATCTAATTATATGTCCATGTAGGGAATTTAATTAGCTACCAGGGGAGCGAATTTTAGGAAAATTCATGAAGTCATGCTTCAGTGAGCAATGGTTGAATGCAAAAATGTCATTTTTTGAAGTTCACAGAACTAAAATCACAACTTTGATTCAATGATATCGGACCAATTTTTAGATTTTAAACATTTCACGCATCAGAATGTACGCAAAACATGCTTCCAAATATACGGAAAGGACATTTGCGTAAAATTTCACGGTTGAGTGAGCAACCAGCAAAAAATGCCAATATTGCGATTGTTACTTCTTTTTCAGGGTAAAATTGATAAAATATGATGGGATTCATGTCTAGGAAGAGTGTTTTTAACTTTTGCAAAAAGTTTAAATCAATTCACGGTTGAATGAACACCATAAAATACCATGTGAAAAACACTGAGTAAGTATTTTTTTCCATTTTGTACACTCAAAATCATGTGAATATATGTTTTTGTATTATTTTTATGACCGGTGCACGTGTGTACATGATTCTATTGCATTTATGTAAAAATTCATGCTTCAGTGAACACGTGGCACTGGAAAACCTGTTTTTTTTATTTAGAGACCAAAATTAAATTGCTTACTTTGCTTAACCATAACAATTCGTTTGAAAGTATTCATTTGATTTCATTTTCGCAAAAATCCCGATTTTTTTTATGCTTCAGTAAACACAAGATATGAGAAAAACATGAAAAAAGGAAGAAAGTTTGCGGCCCTGGCACGGCCTTATGGCACGTCCTATTCTTAATTTGACCTAAGTTCCTGTTAGTTAATGACCTCTTAAATATTCTCTCCAAATTTCAAGAATTAACTCACAGTATAACGAACAAAAAATTGACAATGAAAATGAGCAATATATGACGTTTGTTCACTATTGATTTCCCCCCATTGACTTTATGTATAGAGTTTGAACAAAAAGTGGACAAAAGTCAAATATTGCCCATTTTCATTGTCATTTTTTCGTTTGTTATACTGTGAGTTAATTCTTGAAACTTGAAGAGAATCTTTAAGAGGTCATTAACTAACAGGAACGTAGATGAAATTGAGAATCGGACGTGCCATAAGGCCGTGCCAGGGCCGCAAACTTTCTTCCTTTTTTCATGTTTTTCTCATATCTTGTGTTCACTGAGGCATAAAAAATCGGGATTTTTGCAAAAATGAAATCAAATGAATATTTTCAAACGAATTGTTATGGTTAAGCAAAATAAGAAATTTAATTTTTGTCTCTAAATAAAAAAACAGGGTTTCCAGTGCCACGTGCTCACTGAAGCATGAATTTTTAAATAAATGCAATAGGATCATAAACACACGTGCACGGGTCATAAAAATAATACAAAAACAGATATTCACATGATTTTTAGTGTACAAAATGGAAAGAATACTTTACTTAGTGATTTTTCAACATGGTATTGTTAATTATGGGTTCATTTCAACCGTGAATGATTTAATTTTTTTGCAAAAGTTAAAAACACTCTTCCTAGACATGAATCCCATCAATATTTTATCATTTTACCATGAAAAAGAAGTAACAATCGCAATATTGGCATTTTTGCTGCATGCTCATTCAACCGTGAAATTTTACGCAAATGTCCTTTCCGTATGTTTGGAAGCACGTTTTGTGTACATTCTGATGCGTGAAAGTTTAAAATCTAAAAATTGGTCGTTCGATATCATTGAATCAAATTTGTGATTTGAGGCTTGTGAACTTCCAAAAATGACATTTTTGCATTCAACCATTGCTCACTGAAGCATGACTTAGTGATTTTTCCTAAAATTCACTCCCCTAGTAAACTTGATTATTGTAATGGGTTATTGTTTGGTTTACCATGTTCACAGATTTTGAAACTGCAGCGTGTTCAAAATTCCTGTGCTAGACTTGTGACAAAAACGTCGAAATTTTCACATATCACTCCCATTATGAAAGATTTACATTGGTTACCTGTTAACTACAGAATCACATTCAAAATACTCTTACTTGTGTATAAAGCCTTGAATGGCCAGGCACCTAGTTATCTTTCAGAATTGCTTTCGTTAAGAGTACAATCAACCTCACATAACCTGCGGAGTTCTAAGGATAGATTCCTTTTGAAAATACCTGACTCGAGAACAAAGGCAACTCTTGGAGACTGTGCATTCAGCTACGCAGCTCCTAAACTGTGGAATCAACTTCCAATTACAATTAGAATGGCCCAATCTGTTCCTGTCTTTAAATCATTATTAAAGACACATCTGTGCAGGGAAGCATTTAAGTAGATTACGATTTATTTTTGCTCATGTATCATAAGCAATAGGAGTATGAAAGCGCAGTAGAGTATATTAATATAGTGACTGCGCTATATAAATTAATCTTATCTTATCTTATCTTTAATTAAATTCCTTACATGGACATATAATTAGATTTTTTTAACTTCTCCTATTTCAAAATGTATTGATATTTGAAATAGGGGGAACTTTCTTTTTGTGTTGTGTTTAGATCATGTCCTTTTCGCAATTCGCATGTTATTCAGTGGATGGACTCTACTCTTATAGATTGCTGATGAATGCCCGGCTTAGCAACAACTGTGTCTGTGAATGAAAGGTGCATGGCTACGAATACCCGGCTTAGCAACAATAGTGAATGAAAGTGGATCATTCGCTGTTGTTGCTAAGCCGGGCATTCATCAGTAATCTATAAGAAAAGTCGAGATTCTTGGGTTCGAGGTATTCAATTATAGCCTGTAATTAAATAATGAACGACAATCATCAGCAATCTATAAAAATTGACGAGATTCTTGGGTTCGAGGTATTCAGTTATAGCCTGTAATTAAATAATGAACGACAATATTGAGAATCTATAGGCCTACTCGTGCCTATAGATTACTTGTTGTTATGTAGAAATAAACTTTGAGATTATCAAGCCAAAACAAATTTAATTATTTGAAAATAATCTTGATCCTGTTCGGAAACAGAATAAATGGAGTAAGTGCGTGTATTTACACGCACATAATTTACAATACAGACGATAATGGAATTGCTCTAAATAATAGACTACACAAAAGAAACAAAACACAACCAATACTTGTTGGCGGTACTCACAGTACTAGTAAATATTAAAAAGGGATTTAAAGAAATTTCATATCAAATTTATTGTCAAACTTTCGTTATAAATACTTTGGCAGTTTGGCTTGATAGGTACACCGTTTGGAAATTATCATAAATCACTACTTCAGTAACCTTGGAATAATTTTCATGAATAATTGAAAACGACATTGCAAATGTGTATGTAGGCCTATATCAAAAGCTAGTCCGTTAACTTTATAGGTAAACATCGTCCGTCTATCTACTTTTAGTGTGCTCGTCCGTCAACTCGACAGACGAGTTTCAAGCTTGACGGACGAGCTTTAAAGCTAGTCCGTCAGGTTGAGAGATTTAGATTCAGTTATAAGCTAGTCCGTCGAGACGGACTAACATGACGGACTAGCTTTAAAACTAGTCCGTCTTGACCGACTGGCTTTAAAGCTAGTCTGTCAATTGACGGACGAGGTTAGGTTTTCAGTGTGGATCCCGTTATGATTTATGTGTCTGATTTATATCTGATTCCTTCATAATAGGTAGGGCAACTGTTGGGCTAAGCGTTTGGAGTGAAGGCCCAGTTACTGCGTTCATTGGCCAGTCACAGGAATTGACATGCTTCTTCTCGCCCACAAGGCCATGGATTGAGTCAGCCTCGTGGTTCAAGAGTGGGCTAGATGGAGCCGGTTTTCCAATTGGAGACTGCAAAAGCACTTCAGTTTGCACCAATTCATTACAAAAGTATGGTGTAAATATTTCCTCCAATGAAAATATTGGAAAGATGGTTGTATATATTGACGATATTCAAATGTCAGATTATGGGACTTATACATGCCAAGTGGCAACATTTCATGATACAGAATGGGAGCCTGTGGAGCTAACGATTGCAGGTATAGATAATAGTTAAATTTCCATTTGTACTTTGGTGGGTGTTTACAGTGGGTGTTTAGCTCGAATCTAAATTGCTACACAAACTTCGTTCCGATACTGATTTTGAAATTGCCTGTGTAGCTTATGGGTCTGTGTTAGTATTGGGGTAGGGCTATGTAGCAGCTTTGAGCGGGATAATAAATAAGTTTAAAATGGAAGGAATTGGCTGTTTGAGTAAGGCTAGAGGCATCCTAAAATTATAGCCCTATGATACCGTACTATTAACATGAATGTACAGGTTCAGTTTTGTCGAGAGCATGACTTAAAGTCATGGAGACCTATGACACTTACCTCTTAAATGATTTAACGTTTAACTTTATGAGAAGATACTGTCATGATACTGATCGATTTTGACTGTTTATTATTATTATTATTATTATTATTTTTTAGTTTTAAAACTCAGGGTCCTAACTTCGGTCTCTCCCCTTGGTGAAAGCTAATTTTCGTCGTTATATAATAGATGTTACATACATTTACCTACATGTAAACGAAATTACGGGGAAGGGATTTCTTTCCTTAATTTTACAGAGTGCTCGGACAAGAAACCAAATATTACTTGTTCACCAAGTGTAACTATTGGCAGGGGGTCTTCTTTGACAGTGTTATGTATGGAGCAACTGCGGGACTACCCATTATATAACCACCAAACAGTTTATGCGATTGATATCTCCTCTGAATCTTTCCTGTACTTTTCGAAAAGAACGACAAATTCATCTCATTTCAGTGATGTAGCGAACATCACCAGAGACAAAATTCCTACTGCAATGGAAGAACAACGTTTAGAGATCACCACACAGTGTTGTAGGAATAATTCTGCACTGGTATGTAAGGCAACTGATGGAGACTTATGCTCAGATTTTTGTCGCACTTCTGTCTTGTGTAAGTATAACTACGTTAAAACTAATAAATATAAGAGGGTTTGCATCAATGCAGACAAGACCTTCTCCCTCTTATACTTAAAGAAGACTATATTGGAAATTCTCCCACCTAAACTTTATCGGGATTTCAGAGTAATTTAGTGTTGGCTGTCCTGTTTCAGACATCATCAGGGCTCAGGTCGTGAAGAAGAGTTCATAACGTTATTTTGTGGATCGATGTATTGCAGATGACGGAAGGGCGACCTAATAGCCAACAACGTAGGCCGACTTATTGGGATAATCATTCACCACATGCATGCAGATCATGCCTCCATGCGCCGATCGCAAGGAAAGAAGCATGATTCCAACCAAAGATGACCATTGATTGACTTTACTGGAAAAAGGAAAGAAGCAAAATACATATTATTGATATCCTACAGTGAAAAGGAAACTTTCAAAGCGGTCATTTTACACTAAATACTGAATACTGATGTGCATTTTCATCTAAATAGTTTACGTTATCCCTTCCCTTTCGTTCTATTTGACAGATCCTCCAACTGAAATCGTCTTAAACTCGTCTCATTCAGTACCATGGCGAGAAGGTTCATGGAACGCATCAATTCTTTGCGAGGCCAATGGATTTCCCTTGCCCAATGTATCATGGCACAGGGTGGATAGTAGTGAAAGTTCCCTTTTACAAGCTGGAACAGGGTCATCTTTGCTCTTTTTCGAGGAGGTTCACTGTCGCTCAGCTGGACAATACAGATGCCAAGCCGATAATCGGATAAGTCCTGAAATCAAGGAAAGAGAGCACGAGATTTATGTACAATGTAACTATATCTGTTTTTCAAAATAAATGTCTTTTAAAGACTCTATACAAGTTGACTTTGCTCCATATTTACAAAAATAAATCTAAAAGGTTATGACTAGTTATCGAGTAAACAATATGCAAATAGAGTTCCTTCAATTTACACGTCTGAAACTACTATCACAATGGTTACCTTTGACCAGAGTGTTTATTATTAGAGGAAAACTTCTCAGAGGTCTACTGGTAGAGCAAAAAGTAACTGTAATGGGGAAATTGAAAACATAAAATAAAAATAAAATAAAATAGGTAGGACGCCACGTAAACTCTATTATGGCCACATGTCATGAGTTGGGTGGAAAATGCGTTACATGTCAATTTTTTTTTTTAGAAATGTACATTGTCACAATCAAACATCTCTAGTTTCTTAGTAGTAAGTCAGAAATGTATAAAAGTATATATATATATTGAAAGCAGAGATTGAAAGGAAGATGATTAACATATTTTTGTGCCTGTATAAGGTGTGTCATAAAAGCTATACAGAGTGTTACAGGAAAAAATTGTTTGAAAAACTTCACAATTTTACCGGCAAATAATTTCTTAATCTTTTCACCAAATGAAATGTATCATCTTGGATTGTGTTAATAAGACGCTATGCTCCTAAAAAATATAAACTTGTAACACAAAATTATTTTTTCTAACCGAGCTACAGGGTGTCAAAAAAGAAGAAAAAGTAGTGCAAAAAGAACAGAAATCATGATTTTTACTCTTGAATTACAACTCAAACAAAGTTTATTGCAAATAATTTGTTTCCACTTAATTGTGTATTTACATGCATGCAAAGAAAATTGCGAAAAATTAACAATGATTGTTATAAAAAATGCATGTGACAATTTTTGATGCCTGCAATGCATTGTCTATGAGGATGTGTGCATTAAGTATGTTTTAATTGATTAATTAACTGATTAAATGACTTTTGAAAAATCTTCTTCACATTATTTAGAACCACATAAATTCCCAAGAGAATGATATATCACTCAACCCATAAGACCAATTGGCTGCTAAGATATAACACAGCGAACAATAAGAAAGTAACAAAAATGGGAATTCCCTATGCTTTAACACGTGCCTCCACCGTAGGATCCTCCACCCCTTACCCTACTCCACTAAAAGTATCTTTGTATTAAAACTATAAGCATAACGAAGCTGAAACTTCACAGACATGTAGCCTGATAAATTATCTACAATATGAATTATTGCACAGCTTATGACTGTACATCATTTTGTGCTATGTGAAAAAAATGTGATAATTTTCCCTCCAAAATGTAACGCCTCCACCCTTTTACTATACCCCAACTTGTGACACATGACCTTATATACAACAGCCCCAAAGAAACCCATACTATAGAGAAACGACAAATTAGTTGAAAGAAATCCCAAAACTTATACATTTATTTCACAAAGGTTACCCGGATCCTCCGCGTGACTTGCTTGTCATCAGCTACACCGAGTCGTCTCTCACTCTCTCCTGGGCACCCGGAGAAGATGGCGGTTTGCCGATGACCTTCACTGTTTCCTACTGTGCCAACGTCACCGAGGTGGAAAGAGCGTGCAAGACGAAGCAAGCAATAGTGACTTCAGACCTGACAATCAGCGGGCTAAGAAGCTATACTCCTTATAGCATTACATTAATTGCTGTAAATGACGTTGGCACAAGCAGAAGCAAAGCTGAAATCAAAGCGTCTACAGGTCGTAAGTTTGAAAACAACGTAATTTCCACGTTCCTTTTAGAATGTTAACTTTCATGGGCAAATATTTCTTCCCGAATCACTATGTTTTCCCATTTGAAAGCCCCTACGTCTCAATCTCAATTTAATATACTTATTTTTTTTTTTTATAACTTTCAACCGTATTATTTCATGAGAAAGTAGCTAAACCATTTGTCGTTTCTTTTCATGTTGTATGATGCTGGATGCACACGTTCATTAATTATTATATTTTTTTTTTATATTAGTACTACGAGTTGGTGAAATTTAGTTCTTTTTCTTGTTTGTTATCATTCGCAGCGGAAGCTGTGGACGCATTTGGTAAGTTGACTTTAACAATTAATAAAAAAGCGACCTGTTTGAAATTAATCTATAATGTGCGTTTTCTGTGTGAAGTCTGGCTCGTGAGACGACAAATAGGGGCACTAACGAGGCCAAAAAAGTATTAAAAGGTTGGATCCAATGCCCTTGTCTACGGACAAATCTTAGGAAAGGGTGTTGTTGACAATCAAAAACATTAATGTAGTTGTGGGCGGGCTAGGTTGGTGGAGGGCTTGGGACCTGCAGCCAACAAAATTTTCATAGCAAAGGTTGTTGATTTGTTTTCTATCGCTGTTATTTAACAACGCATGTAAAATGTATCTTCTAAATGGATAATAAATTCTCGGCTCGCGCTTCGCTCTCGCTGATAATAAATAGGATCTGTACTGCTCAAAACAATATCTCCAATTTTTAGCTTAATACTTTCGGCTCGCGATGCGCGCTCGCATTACTTTTTTTCCATTACTAAAATGAACAGGAATCAAGGCTGCCAATATAAGCATACATTCAAAGACAAATTTTCTTCATACCCCCTCCCTCTCCGAATACATTTCTCTTTAGTTCTATGCCTCTGATCTAAAGTGTCCCCCTTTTCAGAAAAAAGTGCCTTTTTGTTCCATCGAGACCCCCACTTTCAAGTCAATTTCGCCGCCTCTACTATATGTTTTATCGTTTTGTTTTGTTTTGTTTGTTTGTTTGTTTGTTGTTTTTTTTTCGCGCTCGCGGATACTATACAGGACCTTTAATGGACAAACATATTCAATTTCAGCTTAAAAGATTTTCGGCTCCCGCTTCGCGCTCGCTGATACTAAATAGAAACTACAATGCATAGATATCCAAAACTTTTACCTTAAAAATTTCGGCTCGCGCTTCGCGCTCGCATTGCTTTTCCATTACTAAAATGAACAGGAATCAAGGCTACCAATATCAGCATACATTCAAAGACAAATCTTCTTCATACCCTCTCCCTCTCCGAATTCATTTCTCTTTAGTTCTATGCCTCTGATCTAAAGTGTCCCCCTTTTCAGAAAAAAATGCCCTTTTTTTCATCGAGACCCCCACTTTCAAATCCACTTCGCCGCCTCTACTATATGTTTTATCGTTTTGTTTTGTTTTGTTTTGTTTGTTTTGTTTTGTTTTGTTTTGTTTTGATTTTTTTTCGCGCTTGCGGATACTCTACAGGACCGTTAATGCACAAACATATTCAATTTCAGCTTAAGATTTTCGGCTCCCGCTTCGCGCTCGCTGATACTAAATAGAAACTACAATGCATAGATATCCCAAACTTTTACCTTAAAAATTTCGGCTCGCGCTTCGCGCTCGCATTGCTTTTCAATTACTAAAAAAACCAAACAGTAAACTAGGCAGCCGTTATGATTCTTAATAGCATGCATTCAAAGACAAAATTTTCTTCGTATCCCCTCGCTCTCCGAATACATTTCTCTTTAGATATATGCCTCTGATCTAAAGTGTCCCCCTTTTCAGAAAAGGTGCCCTTTTTATCGAGACCCCCAATTCCAAATCCGTTCCGCCGCCTCTACTATATATTTTCACTTTTTTTCACAATCGCGGATACTTTATGGGACCTTTAATGCACAAACATATCAAATTGTAGCTTAAAATTTTCGGCTGGCGCTTCGCGCTCGCATTAGTTTTTCCATTACTAAAATGAACAGTAATCAAGGCGGCTATAAGCTAAGAGCATACATTCGAAGACAAATTCTATTCGCACCTCCTCTCTCTCAAATCCGTCCCGCGGCCTCTGCAATATGGGTATTAACAAGGTTCCTTGTGTGTCACTAGTGCTTGTGTATGCCAAACAAGATCGCGACAAGTTAGCAAATTATTTCACTCATCCCCCCACTCCTCGACACGGATTTACGCCGCTGAAGAAGACGAGGTTCAAATGACCACATGAGCTTTGAAAAATAAAGAGAAATAGAGAGAGAGAGAGAGACAGAGAAATCACTTAACTATTTCCATTCTTCTGCTGGGTCATATTTTCGATAACGTTGCTGACAATTCAGATAGACACTTAAAGAAATGATTGTTTCGGTAGTGTAATTTTTACGATACTTTTTAAAGAAGGTTTCGTTTTTATTCGAGTGTCGACACGTGATGAATATCTTAACCAATTTATTAAGTGTGTATATATTTCTCTCATCGTGTAACTTAAGGCTATCGCAGACTATACGTTTTTTTTAGTCGCACGAATGACAGATTTTAGATCCGAAATAAAACTGCTCGTGCAATATATATACGCGCTCAGTTATTTCAGACCTAAAGTCGGTCATTCGTGCGACTGAAAGTCGTCAGGTGTTCGGTGGCCTTAAGGGCCTGTCCCACAGGAGGCGATCGTTGTGGCGACAACTTATGCATGTTAGAAACTGCCAGAATCGTGTCAGAATCGTAGATGACCGAAGATCATATACGTATCTACGACTCTGTCTACGATAGGCTTCGACAACGACTTGCTTCCACGCAAACAATAGGCTAACAATAGCTGGTATCCGATAATACAATAGCCTCGACCTTCGCGCATGTCGCGGCTCGACTTCTTTTGTCGCAGCTTAAAATCAACCAAAATATGAACTTGCGCACTGTGGCGATCCTTGCGACTGACACAGGCGATCGAGTGTTTTTTACCTAATGGCGGCCCGTCGCCTTTAGGATCGTGATAGTCCTCTCAGTCGCGCATTATAATTTGGGTCGTAGGTGATTTTTGAAAATTTCAAAATTCAGCGGCGACTGTACAGTATCTGAATGAGAGACCGATCCTGATTTTGGTGAATGTAGGTGGCGACAAAGGTCGTAGCAGCTTAAATTTCACTGTCCGTTCGGTTCAGCGATGCGTGCAACGTACGCTGGAGCGCGGCAACCTACAACTGGCCGCCGTTTCGCTCTGCTAAACATGTTCTATCTTGCGACAATCTACGATAGCACCTTGTCGCGTCAAGAAAAGACAGGCTACGGCCATTGTCGTCAACCCAACTGACGCCGGCTATTGTTTAACTTGTTGAGAAACCAGCGGCGAATAGAATTTTGCTCCGTATTTTTTGGCGACAGACGCGATAAATCACGATGATTTTGTATCACTTTATTGTACATCTTCAACAAAGGAACATAGTATAAACATATACATATAAAAGAATTGCACATAAACAAACATTATAAGAGTAATAGTATAGTCCAGGACAAGGCACATTACTGCCAATGCAGGATTGGACCTGCGCATGGTGGCGATGGGTACTAAAAAGTAGTTTGTAGGTTGACTTGTCGCCACAACGATCGCCTTCTGTGGGACAGGCCCTTTAAGGCGGGCTCACACTATGCGACTTGCTGCGGTGCGATTTTTTAAACAAATGATAGTTTGCATTATTAATGCGATATTTGAAACATGAAAAGTTCTCTTATGAGATGTAAAAATTGTAAAGGAACAATTTAATCAAAATGTTGTTCCAATGCGAGTCTTTAATTAGGAGTAAAGGCCTATTTTCCTTAAAATCGCAGGACCGCAGTGACGTCACTGCGATTTGGAAACAATTAGATTTTATACATAGAACGGGGTTCGTAATCGCCTTGAAATTCAATTTTGATGTTCATAGGAATACCCACAACTTTTTACATTATCAATTTCCTTGTTTAAATGTTTGTATGAAAAAATATAAAAGTTTTCCTGAAAAATCGCACCGCAGCAAGTCGCATAGTGTGAGCCCGCCTTTAAAGGGTCTGTCCCACAGGAGGCGATCGTTGTGGCGACAGCCTATGCATGTTAGAACCTGCCAGAATCGTGTCAGAATCGTACGTGACCGAAGATGACATACGTATCTACGACTCTGTCTACGAAAGGCTACGCCATCGACTTGCTCCCACGCAAACAATAGACTAACAATAGCTTGTATCCGATAATACAATAGCCTCGACCTTCCCGCATCTCGCAGCTCGACTTCTCTCGTCGCAGCTTAAAATCAACCAAGATATTAACTTGCGCACTGTTCCGATCCTTGCGACTGACACAGGCGATCGAGTGTTTTCTACCTGATGGCGGCCTGTCGCCTTTATATTCGTGAAAGTCCTCTCAGTCGCGCATTATAATTTGGGTCGTGAGTGATTTTTGAATTTCAAAAATCAGCGGCGACTGTACAGTATCTGAATGGGAGGCCGATCCTGATTTTGGTGAATGTAGGTGGCGACAAAGGCCCTTAAAAAGGGCCTGTCCCACAGAAGGCGATCGTTGTGGCGACAACCTACGAACTACTTTTTAGTACCCATCGCCACCATGCGCAGGTCCAATCGCGTATAACATCGTGAATTATCGCGTCTGTCGCCAACAAATACGTATCAAAATTCTGTTCGCTGCTGGTTTCTCAACAAGTTAAACAATAGCCGGCGTCATTTGCGTTGACGTCAATGACCGTAGCCTGTCTTCTCTTGTCGCGACAAGGTGCTATCGTAGATTGTCGCCAGATAGAACATGTTTAGCACAGCGGAACGGCGGCCAGTTACAGGTTGCCGCGCTCCAGCGTACGTTGCACGCATCGCTGAACCGAAAGGCCAATAAAATTTAAGCCGCTACGGCGTTTGTCGACACGTACATTCACCAAAATCTTGATCGGCCTGCCATTCAGATACTCTACAGTCGCCGCAAATTTTTGAAATTTTCAAAAATCACTCACGACCCAAATGCGCTACTGAGAGGGCAATCACGAACCTAAAGGCGACAGGCCGCCATCAGGTAGAAAACACTCGATCGCCTGTGTAAGTCGCAAGGATCGCTACAGTGCGAAAGTTCATATGTTGGTTGATTTGAAGCTGCGATAAGAGAAGTCGAGCCGCGAGATGCGCGAAGGTCGAGGCTATTGTATTATCGGATACAAGCTATTGTTAGTCTATTGTTTGCGTGGAAACAAGTCATTGTCGTAGCGTATAGTAGACAGAGTCGTAGATACGTATATGATCTTCGGTCACCTACGATTCTGACGCGATTCTGGCAGGTTCTAACATGCATATGTTGTTGCCCGTATCAGGACATCTCCCCCGGAGGACAACTCCCCCGGGGACAATTTCCGGAGGACAGCTCCCCCGGAGGACATAGGGTTAGGGTTAGGGTTAGGGTTAGGGTTAGGGTTGTCCTCGGGGGGAGTTGTCCTCCGGGGGAGCTGTCCTCCGGGAATTGTCCCCGGGGGAGTTGTCCTCCGGGGGAGATGTCCTAGAACCGTTGTTGCCACAACGACCGCCTCCTGTGGGACAGGCCCTTTACGGTATT
>CALNVZ010000218.1:11334678-11358046 GCA_940671915.1 Paracentrotus lividus
GTACTTGTTATGTGGCGGTCACAACTCGCCGTACCTTCGACGTGCAACTCCCTACGATGGATTTCGTAGAAAATTCGTGCAGCGGAGGTACCTCGCAGGTACAATGCATGTACGACGTGCAGAAAGTTTTTACAATACCCTTACTATAGAATTGCAGGAATCGCAGAAGTTGAATTAGGACCTGTGCGTGCATTGCACATGCAACGCAGGCTACGTCGATGGCACGTGCCCCGTAGCCTACGACGAGTTGTGACCGCCGCATAAACCAAATTTAAACAGTAACAGAACGAAGATAGGGTACATGCAGGTAATATGGGCCCCCTAAGCTCATTTGCCTAATTTGCATAAAATGACGAAATGACACACAGTCTAATCTTTGTTTATATGAATAAATAACTACTGCTCTAACTTTTTTTGTGAAGAAAAACAATTATCACCAACCCCCCTGTCTGCAATTTTCAAATGTTGACGTCATTGTCAAAGTGCCCATATTACCTGCATGTGCAGGTAATATGGGCACATGTATTGAATGTATGTTTCAAAAACTACAATGACTCTACCATGTCTGGAATTTGCTTAAAATGTGGAAAATCATTAACTTTAAGATATAATTTGAAATTTTAAGACCCTTCAGTAAATCCTTTGACTATATATTTCATTGTTATGTATTTTGTATATTTTTATTTTAAAAAATATTATTTGAATATTATTTTCATTATACAAGTCAATATAGGCCTACAATAAGTTATTTATATTAATTATATAATGTGAATATACCCAAAAAAATCGTAGCAAAGAGATTGATGCCTCATCCCAATACTAAGTACCAGAATCATTTCCGCCATTTTGGATGTCCCATATTACCTGCACTAATGTTGCTGTGTCAGGCAAGCATTCAATGCCACATTGCACCCCTTCACTAAAACAAATTGACCTGTACACGCTAGTATGATCAAAATGAAACTATAAGCTTACTAAATATAAAAAACAATTGAGGTTACCCCCTCAAACACTCTTTCACCATCAAATTCTGTGAAATATCAAATTTTACATCAGGGTAAAAGAATGCCGTAAGTTTTACCTACTTTGTTGGTTTTCAGCAATTTTCTCAGAGAAATTTCGGCATCAGATGCTCTCACAACGATATATTTTCGTATACAGTTCATATGAATAACATTATGGTGCTCACACCGGTCACCGGTCACCGGTCGACGGTCACGACATGATTTACTTCAGGTGGCCCATATTACCTGCTGGCCCATATTACTGCTGAACCCCCTATTATTACATTATTGGAATTAATCAATTCAATATTCACATCCCTCACCCCCTAAAAAATGTCTATGGCAAGGAGCATTTTTGTTTTAATCTTTCCTTTTTTTTTCTTCTGGCACCCCCCTCCCCCCCCCCCCCAAAAAAAAAAAAAAAAAAAAAAAAAAAAAAAAAAAAAACACACACACACACACTTTGAAAAAGGCTCCGTAGCCCTTGCTGAATATTTGACATGTACTTTTGAAATGTAGGTTTTACGTCAGAGGAAATGAAACCATCGCCTCTTCAAAACGGGAAACTTCAAATGCAATTAGTTTTTATGCCTCTGCCACAGAAGGTGGTGCCGCAGGTGCTGTTTTCGGGTTGTCCGTCCGTCCCGTTTGCTCGTCAAGAATCAAATGACTTCAAATTATGGATATTATGCATCACCATAAGGAGATAAGATCTGATTAGATTTTAAAGTATGTCCTAGGTCAAGGGTCACAGAGGTGTGAAATTCCATATATTGAGTTCGTTATCTCGAGAACCAGTTGAGATATGAGCTTCAAAGTTAGGGGTAGTATGTATAGCCATAGGACGATGGTCTGATTGGGTTATGAATCATGTAGGTCAAAGGTCACAAAGGTCAAGATGTGAAAATCCATGTATTGAGCTCTTATCAGGATATCTTTTAGAACCAAATGAGATAAACTTCAATCTTAAAGGTAGTACATGTATGTATCGCCATAGGAAGATGATCTGATTAGGTGTGGGGTCACAAGGTCCACGGTCAAGGGCAAAGATGTCTTTATAAAAGGAAAATGAGTGGATATATTTTTGATCCGGCAATGGCGGAGGCATATATTTCGACCGCGCTCGGTCGAGGATTCATCGTGCTATTTGTCCCAAAATAGTTAGAAGCCCTGCATTTTTTCCCTCGTTTTTTTCTGACTTAAAATCATGGAATTTAGTATTTGTTGATCTTTCTTTTATTTTTATTCTCTGGAAATATCGGAGGAAGACTGTGTGCGTGCATATAGGAAATTTTTACATGAGCTCCAAAAGGCAACAAATTATTTAATTACAATCATATGACAACGAATCTAATAACCATGACCAAAGAATAAATTTTCATTTAAAACCCTGAGCATATAGGCTTTTCAAATGAATACATTACTAAATCAAAATGAGGGAACGGGGTTGTCATTACACTTAAATCACGCCTTTTCAAACAAAGCAATACATTTTTTGAAAGAAAAAAAAAATCGCTCAGTAATCCAACAGACTGCTTTTTACAAATGGTATAAATCTAAACGGTTGATAAAATTGTGTAGTGTAGAAATCACGGTTTCCATTTGATCTGGGAAGTCCCCTCCCGTAATTAAAAATTAATTAATTATGATGATTGCGAGAACGACATGATCAATAGGGTGCATTGAAGACCGTACAACACGATTTACATTCCGTTCCATGCCATCGATATTAATCATTTAAGGGATTAGGGTCCATGATTATCAACCACTTAAAACATTTGACTTAATTTCTTTTGAAAGAATTATCCTCAATTTGAACATTAATTGAATTGTATTTATTCGTTCAATATTTTTACATGTACATCTCCATGAACAAAATATGATATTTATGCAAGACACTATAAACTGATTTTTAGAACCTGTTTCATACACAGTTAGATTAATCTAAGCAACGGAGGAAACTGACCAGAAATATAATTATCATATGAAAAAATGAGCTAAGGAAATGGGTTACCATCGGGATTCGAACCGGAGACCTCCTGGTTACTAGTCAAGCGCTCTAGCTGAGCTATAATAAACCCACGCTGGGTCCGTCCCTGAAACCATTTAACTCTTCAATGCTCGAGTGGTCAGAAGCTATTGAAACCTGGCATAAACCCCAAGAATAGATATCGACTTAAGGGCCTGTCCCACTGGAGGCGATCATTGTTGTGACAACTGGCCATCTTGCTATTGTGAGTGTGGTATCAAGTTGTTGTTGTGGCCTAGAGTAGATTTAGTTGTATGTAGGTCTATAAATGCTATTTTGAAGCCGAACTCCTATACAATTATGACATTATCAGGTTGTCGCCGCAATTAACGATCGCCGCTTCGCCACAGAAGGCGATCGTTGTGGCGACAACCTAAGCCTGAAAGAACCTGCCAGAATCGTAGGTCATATACGTATCTACGACTCTCTCGATGATAGGCTACGACAACGACTTGCTTCCACGCAAACAATAGACTAACAATAGCTTGTATCCGATAATACAATAGCCTCGACCTACGCGCATCTCGCGGTTCGAGTTCTCTTGTCGCAGCTTAAAATCAAAATATGAACTTGCGCATTGTTGCGATCCTTGCGACTGACACAAGCGATCAAGTGTTTTCTACCTGATGGCTGCCTGTCGCCTTTAGGTTCGTGATTGTCCTCTCAGTTGTGCAATATAATTTGGGTCGTGAGTGATTTTTAAAAATTTCAAAAATTTGCGGCGACTGTACAGTATCTGAATGAAAGGCCGATCCTGATTTTGGTGAATGTAGTTCGGGACAAAGGCTGTAGCGGCTTAAATTTCACTGGCCGTTTGATTCAGCGGTGCGTGCAACGTACGCTGTAGCGCGGCAACCTACAACTGGCCGCCGTTCCGCTCTGCTAAACATGTTCTTTCTGGCGACAATCTACGATAGCACCTTGTCTCGACAAGAGAAGACAGACTACGGCCTAGTTTTGGACTCTTTAGAAGTTTGTGTTCATAATCCGCTAGATGGCGCGTTTCCCCACTCAGGCCACTCTCCCCCACACAATCAATTTACCCCACTCATTTACCTACCACCAAGATGCGCGTTTCCCCACTCAGCCACTCTTCCCACACAATCATTTACCCCACTCATTCACTACCACGGCGCGTTTCCCACTCAGGCCACTCCCCCCACACAATCATTTACCCCACTCATTCACCTACCTGGTTGTAGTGAATGAGTGGGGTAAATGATATTGTGGGGAGAGGGCCTGAGTGGAGGAAAACGCGCCAATCTAGCTGGATATGAACACAAACTTCTAAAGAGTCAGAACTAGACTAGACAGCTACGGTCATTGACGTCCAACCTACCTGACGCCGGCTATTGTTAAACTTGTTGAAAATCAACGACGAACCATGGATACTACTCCATGGACGAACTGACGTGATAATTCACGATTTTAAAGGCGATTGGACCTGCGATGGTGGCGACATGTAGTGATTAGGTTGTCGCCACAAGCATCGCCTTCTGTAGGACAGGCCCTTCAGAGTAAATGCGAGGATCGCGGTAAGCTTTTGAATATAAATTTGAACAAGAGAGAGAGAAGAGAATGAGAGAGAGAGAGAGAGAAGGAAACTGACCAGAAAAATATCACAAAATGAGCAAAGAAAAATGGGGTACCATCTGTAATCGAACAGAGAACTCCTGGTTCCTAGTCAGGATCTCTACCAGCTGAGTTATAGTAAATCCACTCTGGTCCAGGTTTCAGGTACAAACCCAGGTTACCTCATCCACAGACGTCTCATGTTTATATAAATATCTGTGATGTAAATAAAATGATAGTTCAAGTTACACATGATATAAATATTATATATATATAGGCCTATCCGTAAGTTAGACCATGAACGTCCAAAAGTGCTCTACGTGGAAACGGACGAGTATATTTCAGGAAAGACGGAGTTTCCTTAGTGTCCAACTACTGTCAGTTTCTTGCCGGAGCAATCATCAGGTGGTGAAAATTCGTTGGAAAATTCGTTGCCAAACCCTACAACAACTCGACTAAAAAGTGTCACCTATGCCTTACTGAAGAAACTGTGCATGCATGTGCGGACCCCAAAGTATCACTCAACAAAGAACTGAGCTGTGTTCTACATGCCGAACCAGAAATAAGTTCAAATTAAAGCTTTTCTCAACCGCCACAAAGATAGGTTGATTTTCCGCACACGCAGTGCACCGTTTCTCACATTATTGTTATGTCTTGTAGTATATCAAATAGTGATGGAACCGTTTATTAAATCGATTATCCACTTTGCTTTTTTTTCAATGAAGTTAGCTACAGTTTATCTAGTTCTAATTTTATTCTGTAATCGATCTTTAATAGACGTGGCTTCTTTTAGTACTGTTTTATTCATCCTTTCAAACTATTAATGTTTTTCTCTTCCAACGAATTTTCACCAACTGATGATTGCTCCGGCAAGAAACTGACAGTAGTTGGACACTAAGGAAACTCCGTCTTTCCTGATATATATAGGCTATATATATGTGTGTGGGTGTGGTGTGTGTGGTGTGTGTGTTGTGTGTGTGCGTGTGCGTGGGTGTGTGGGTGTTTATATTGTATATAATTATGCAAACAATGAAAATTTACACATTGTGTACTTCCAGTTCATCAACTTGAAGTTAATAATGAGGTAACTTAATTTTGTTTTTTCTTTAATAATGTAGCTATATTACGTAGGCCTATAGCGTTATTGTAGGTGCATTCACGCTCATGCCAATTTGAAAATGTTTATTTGAGATCTAAGATTTGAATATGAATCCTGTGATGAGGCAAAAAAAAAAACGACCTAATACCAAAAACCGAAACCTCATCCAAACTGGATCTAGCTGTCCAAAGGCTCGATTCAGCATTATTGTTATTGTTATTATTTTTTTAATAGAATTGTGATTTATATAAATTTGGTAAGCAATATGTGTTTGGAAATTTGAATTGAATTAAATTGAAAAGCACCTGCCAGGTTTGGTTGGGAAGGGTTTAATTATTAGGGGAGACCTGGGGCAATTGTAACAGTTTTTTCCCAATTTGACCTATCAGCTTTATTGAAGCTAAATACTTGCTTAAAACTAAATAAAATGAAATATGCATATCTTAGCTTGACATATGAATAGGTTTGGGTTAAGTAAAACAAGTCATTTTGAAGCCATTACCATTTCAAAACAAGAGGTCGAGTGTTACAATTGCCCCGTGACGAGGGGCAATTGTAACAGACGTGCGGGGCAATTGTAACACATGAACTTGTAACATTTAGTTTTTCTTTATCAAAGCTATGCACATGACAAATTAAACATCTTTAACCACATAAAATAATTATAATGAAACATGACAATGCTTGACCCGTTTATATTACATTTTCCACTTGTTATATGCATGAAATGGGACAAAAGTTATGATAGTTTTTTTTTTTTTTTTTTTTTTTTTTTTTAGGTTGTTGTGGCTTTCACCCTTTAACTGTAGAATTAATAGAACTTCATTAATTCATATTTTGGTTCTTTATCTACTTTGTACCTACACAATATATTCTTTTATAATGACAACTGTTGTATAAACACTTTATGTTAGGCTTACGCCTTTTGACTATAACGCATTCTTGCAAAATAAAGTGATACATTTCTGAGAAGAAGTAAAATTACAGCTTTTTTTTTTTTCCTTCTTTCTCTTTTTTTTTTTGTAAAACCAATCTTCAAAATTTACGCCATTTTTTTTCTTCTGGCAATCAATATGTCTTTGCCCTTTTAACAAACGTATTGGACATATATTTTCAGGTATCAATTGAAAATATATTTTTATTTTTTTATGGGGGCTGCCATCCCTCCATCTTCTTCTCCTCTGTCTTTCTTTCTTTCTATCTTTCTTTTTCTTCATTCACTCCCTCTTTACTTTTTTACTTTCCTATCTGCCCCCCCTCTCTCTCTCTCTCTCCGCTCTCTTTTTCTCCCTTCCTCTTCTTCTTTCTCTCTTTTAATATGTGCGTTTTTATAAGAAAAAACAAGTCGGTGGGGGGGGGTCCCTATTCTCTTTCCCATTTTATATGACCCATTGTAAATAGGTCTTTTTGTTTTCATGGGCTATCCTGTCAGTGTTTCTCTTTGTGTTATACCATGAACATTTGACGAATAAAATTTAAATGTTTTGAGCTCATAGATAAGGTTACCTTTGGTCCTTGTAAAAAAAGAAACTATAATTGATTATACATTCAAAGTTATGAAGTTCTGAAGTTCTCTAGTAAGTGATATAAATTATAAAAAAAACAAGAATAACAAACTTGAGGCTCTGTTTACAGTGAAACAAATGATAAACAAACTAAAGGTACTTTTTTCGGAAAATATCAATATTTCATTGCATTTCTAACAAAACGTATTAAACAGATTGTTCAAAGTTATTTGAATTTTTCATGCTGAGATTATAGGTATGGTTACCTTGTTTTTTGTAAAGCATAATAATCGACAATACATTCAAAGTTATAAAGTTCTGATACTTGAGCTTATCAACGAGGCTTTTCTTTGCTATTTTTCTTTATATCCAAGTCTACTCTCTATTTACAATCTTGGCATTAAAATAAAGTAATGGTCACTTTCTTCATATTTTTTACTTTTTTCTTTTCCAGTAAAGTAATATAAATTATTATAAAAAAAAACAACACAAGAAAAAAAACTTGAGGCTCCTGGTATCTCACTTTGCGGGGAGACGTCTCCGCGATAGAATAGAAATTTTGTTTTTCGCGACGGACAGAATGTATTAAAACGTCTCCAATATCGCGGAGACGTCTCCGAGACGTCTCCGCCACAATTTATGAAAAAAAAATCGTCTCGAGATTTAGGAGACGTCTCCGAGACGTCTCGGATACGTTTCTAATATTATTTATATCCATCGCGGAGACGAAATTTCTATCTGTGTGAGACGTCTCCGCGAAGTGAGATACCACCCTAATTTTCATGTCGGAGGTTATAGATGTTGTTACCTTTTGTTTTTGTAAAGATTATAATTGAAAATACATTCAAAGTTATGATGCTTGAGCTAAGGGTGCTATCTCACTTCGCGAGACGTCTCCGCAACAAAATAGGAATCTTGTCTCCCGACGGATAAATAGTATTAGAGACGTCCCGAGACGTCTCCTGAATTTCGGAGACGGATTTTTTTATATAAATTGTCGCGGAGACGTCTTGGAGACGTCTCGGAGACGTCTCTAATACTAGCTCCATGGTTCAGAGGTTTCTGATTATGTTTTATTATGTTTACAGGAAGCAACAAATTCCGTTATGTAATGTTTTTTATGTAATTTGCAGGGCCACGAGCCTGGGAGGGTGTCGTGAACGTGTACAAAAACGGAAAAATGACCATTTGTGATTTTAGTCTGTTCAGCCCCCCCCCCCCTCTCCCCCCACTCCCCTCCACTTGCCGCTCAGCCCCACTTCCAAAAACGCTCCGCGCCCCCTGATTGGTTATTTAATAGCTTGGTGTTGATTCAGCGGAAATCTGCTTTACCGAGTTCCTACGGGAGTTACTTTAACAGAAACAGGGGCAATTGTAACACCTTGTTACATTGCCCCTGGCAGAGGTGACACATATTTGGAGAGATTTTTTTCTATCTTAGCTGCGTATTCGTCGTTGAACTTTAGCAAAAATTGGCCTAAGAACATAATTTCTAACATACAAAAATGACAGCCGTAGCTCATCCACATATTTGTCAGAAGAAAAACAATGGTAATGTGCAATATTACTTTTATGCTCAAAAAAACGGTTTTTCCGCTGTAGAAAGTTCCACGAACCGTTAAATCTGCTAAACTCATACAGCATGTGGAGCGATTAAATGCGCATGTTCTCTACAAATTTTGAGTTTATAGCGTGTTTCTGCTAGGAATGGGAGCCTCTGTTACAATTGCCCCGTGTTACATTTGTCCCCGGTCCTCCCTACTAATAAGAATATTCTCGTCATGCAGATGATGATATTAACAACATAATTAAGAAGTGACTTCTTGGTGTTTGATAAATAAAGACAAAGATGCCGCATCAATTCAGTGATACGTTGTTTTATACCATTTGTTATTTCCTACTTTAAATCAGCTTCTAATAGGCACTGTTTTATAGTTATTCATAACGGGATAATAAAACCAATTCGGTAATTTGAAGAATAAAAACAAAGTTACACTTTTCATTCGCCTGAAGTGCCTGAGTTTTATTGTAGTATTTGAAAACAAATCAGATAGATTGTACTTACTGCGGTATAATATTAATAACTCTGTTTTTATAACCAATTCGACTTTGCAATAATTGTTCGAAGTGAGACTTCCTTTACCCAAACAATTAACGCACTGAAAGTAATATTGACAGATTATACAGTTAAATCAATCGGAACTCGTCATTTCCTCAAGTGCTTTAAATTAATTAATGGGTTTTTATTGGTATGACTACAGGGAGTTCCCTCCCCTATTCAGTTGGCTTGTTGTTGTAGTAGACTTTTCCATTCGGAGTGCCTCTATCCCATGCATTGTATCTTGGTACGCCATTGGTGTCTGATTTCCCTCATTTCTTGTAAACATATATATTAAAGCTGGAGTATAGTTTTGGAAGAGGGAAAGTTTTAATTTGGATTCACAGTTAGATAATATGAAAGATTGAATCCTATATTATTAGAGGCAAATAAAGAAAATTATATTACTTGAAATCTCGTTTTAGTGTTTTTATTTCACAATAATATAAAGTATAAAAACGTAGAAAGTTGGGACCCGACGCCCTTTTCTCGCTTTTGTGAGTGTCAAATCAGCGTTCACTTGGAAAACCAATGGGGATTCTTGTGTGGGTGATATACATGTTACGCATCGTTCATGTGGTAAGCTTCGATGAGCGGGCATCGTAGCAAAGATCTAAAATAACCATTGCATTATGTTTCTTTCAAACATTTTCACTGAAATTCACCGGAAATCATGAAAGGAATATGACAAGATCTCTCACAAATATCTTTAAGTGCAATGTGGACAACATGAGAGTATATTTGATCGGTTTTACGCCGATTCCTTTCTTATTACCAAAAATATAATTCAGCTTTAAGATTACAGAAACTAAAATAGTTTCAGTTTCTCTAATCTCTAAACCTTAAAAAAAAAAAAAACATAACAAAATCTTGAAGAAAATTCCTGCCATGCAATAATCGACAGGACATTAGGCTTTCAGGGCAATGCCTTTATGGTTGTGTTCATAATTAGTATGATGCTTGTATATAACTTTGACGGTATACTATCTTAGCGTGTGTTTCATCTAAAGCTAAAACGAGGAAGTTCTCTTATACCATAGGGTGGAATATTATCACAACAATGGATTCTCTTCTTACATTTATGACGGGCTTTGTCATAATAACAAGTAGGTGGATATGGCACTTAATTTCCAGTTCTTTTAAATTAATTTCAAGTATTAAAAAATATTTTTGTTAAATTCAAAACTAAGTAAGTTTTGTTGCCACATGCAAATTCTACGTACAACACCAACAGTCTATTGACTGTAGCCTTACTATAAATGATAAAATTTGCAGCAAAATGTCTGCTTTTTCTTACATTATTATTGAGTAAATTCAATTCAAACAGTTTCCAATAGTTTTAGTGGAGGTATTGCTTCCAAAAAGCACAGACTTCTGTTTGGCTCGTTTTGAACAAAACTGCAATAAACGTATGTGGTACTACGAAGGTGCAAATACATTATTATCTACTGACATGATTAATAAAATAAATTATATAAACGGAATAACGGGGAGATAGAGAGAATGAAAAATAGCAATTATCACGGAATAAAGTGAAATGATCGTCAATGTGCACTAAACCACAAACGAGAGTTTAATTTTTGTTTAAAGCTCACCAGTCAAGCTTGCAATTCTGATTTCATGTACTGTCTCCCGATTTGTGATTACTTTACCAGAGCTTAAAAAATGCCTATGTAGTTTTGGAAGTCATATTTCGATGCTCAGAATAGCTTAAATTGCTGAATATTATTTGTATTTTTATCAGAATCAATGGCAGTTTTGAATGTCATTGGTGGACGCCCGGTGACATCAGTCACCAGTGAATCGTCCGAATTGACCTGCTCCTTCTCACCGACAAACTCCCTGATCAACTCCCCGATGTCAGTATTCGTTTGGTCCTTCGAAGGAGAAAATGGTGACCGCGGTCAGATTGGGACCTGTGACGTCACAAGCTGTACGCCAGCAGACCCGATGAGACACCGTTTCACTATATCGACAGATGGGGGCATTGGCGTGATGACGCTTCTCATTTCAGAGACGTTGCTATCGGATGCCGGGAATTACACCTGCTTGGTGTCAACAAGTGAGGACGCTCAATCAGCAATAGTGCAGCTAAATGTGACTGGTGAGGCACATAAAATCAAGGGCAGGGGGAGCTTTAATAGCAGGCTAAAAATCACAATTCAAGTCTTGATTTTTGTCTGGACTAGTTTAATAGGCAGGGCAGATTTAGTTTGTCTACATTATATAAGCCTTAAATGTCAAGAGATGGGATGCACCAAAATGTTCGATTTCGATTCGATATTTAATTTTTGATGGCTTATAAGTCATATCTGACTATTCAAGCCAACAAAAGACAGAGAGTAAAAGAATTTGATGGGAACCGAAGATTCAGGTTATATCATTTTGGTTCAATATTATTATTTTTATTCTGGGTTAGTACTTAAAGTAAGCGTACGTTGGGATGTACTCGATAAGTGCAGTGTATGTTATAAAAGATATAACGACTAAGGTGCTTACTTTTCATACATCAAATATAAGAACGGTATATCCGCAATCTAACATTTAATGATGAAAATAAACTTGCCTAATATCCTTTGTCTCTGTAATGTTTACATATAATAGCTATAAAAAAACATGTTGTATTTATACATTTTTAATTGTAGTGAGCATTCTTAATTAAATGTAGAAAATTTAACTGACAGTTGTATTATCACACAGTCAGCGAGAGGACACGCATTGAAATATACTAGAATATTGGTATATTAAAGCAAATATCTTTAATGAAATGAAATATTTGTTAATGTCAGCAGTATTGTTTTTATCAATATTTCTATGATTATTTTAACGTGGTCAGGATTTGTAGCAGAGTAAATTAAAGAGTCTATAGGCTCTATGTTCTAATGCCTCGTGTGTGGAGCATTTGAGAATCAATAAACCGTTATATCATGCTGAAAATAGACTTGCCAAATATTCTTTGTCTCTGTTCTGTGTACAGATAATGATAATAATATAGGCGAAGTATTTTCACATTTTAATTATATTGAAGATTCTTAGATATATGTGAGAAGTCAAGAAGTCAGCTGACTGTTGTCTTAAACCCGCCGTGAGCGAGGGGACAGGTACTAAAGTATACTAGAAAATGTTATATCAATGCAAGGGTATTTTATGCTATGAGATATGACCAAAATGTTGATGCCTTCCAAATCCTTTTATAATGATTTTACATCATGAATTCTAACTCTGCAGTGACGAATTGATGATTTAAACAATGCTTTTTTCCATTTAATTGTTTTAAAGAAAAGCAAGAATAAATGACGTCGACAATTAGTTATTAGTACTGAACAAAATTATACTCTCAAACGTTTACTTAGAACAAAAAAAAAACAACAACAAACAAACAAGAGAACGATAATGAAGAAGCATACGGTATAAATATGATACACTATACTGTACTTTATTCCTCAATTAATTATCTCTTATAACATGATCTCCATGAGAAATGCCTTCTTTATTCATAAAAATTTGCTTTATATCTTGGAGAAAAGAATTTCATATCAAATAATAATTAATAAATATTCAAAAATCACAGTCACAACTTTACTCTACTTCATCTATTTTAATGTTTTTAATTCTTAAAAGTTATCGAAATGGTTAATCAATTGCCAATTTATGCTGTACCATAGGTCTACGCTATAGATATTGCTGAATATAGAAAAAATAAATAAAAACAGTACGGCCATATGTATCGAAACTATTTCGCAATCTAGTTTTCTCTATCGTTTATAATAACAATATTGTTTTATATACCGAGAGTGGCCACTTCAATTCTTAGCAAATACTCTCCAAATGGCTTCTGAATAACATCATATATTATTATTCTTTTTTGCATTATGTTCCTTGAAAGTGGTCCTTTCAAGGTACTTGATTTATTCTTAATTCCCCGTTCTTGCATAAAAGCTTTTACTACGGCTTTAAGTCCTATCTGTGGGAACAAATGGATAATAAAGAATGAAAGACTTTTATGAACCAGTACAAATATTTGCTACTAATAGTCATTATACCAGAATTCAAATGTTCTGTTTTTGTTTTTTCTGGGAAACAAATCAATATTGATCGCTTATAAAGCTTAGTTATAAGCATAGTATATGCTCATAGAGTTTTTATACAAAATGGTACAATCGGGGACATAAATTAGGTATGAAAACTTTATCAAATATTATGTGTATATATGCTATAAAATTAAAGCCAAATTATTAAAAAAAAATTCTGTTGCATATCAAATTAAATCTTTCTTGATGATACTTTATATCAAATATTTTGTTTTTGTAGAACAAAAGTTACAAATGTATGCTAATTTGTGTGTAACGACGAGAGAGTTATATATATTTACACACACCCTTTGTTCTTTCACGGCTATTCTGGCGGCTTATGTCCGAAACCCACAGAAAGGCATGGTAATGGTAATGATTTTGTATTGATTTTAGAAAGCTAATCATATCTCAAGATCTACAATAAAAACCTATTTTCTTTGCTCGTTTTTCATACATATATTTTATTTTTTTCATGTTAATTTTCTTTTTCAGAATGCTCTATTCATCAACCTAGCATTGTCTGCCCTTCCATCGGTGCAATAGGTTCCTTCATGGATATAGCATGCTCTTATCAAGCACAAGACCAGACATCGGGCCACTTCACACGGATCGCCAAGATCTATCTCACAGATTCGTTGAAAATAGTATATGCGAACGTGCCCAATTTCAACATCTCTGTGACCATTAACAGGGATAGCATTCCGAATGCAACAGAAGTGCTAGCTGAACTCAAACTTACTTCGGTTTGCTGTAGAAGTGCATCTTCACTGACATGCAGGGCACCAGAAGGTCAAAATCTATGCTCTGACATCTGCATTACAGATGTATTGTGTGAGTGCAGAATAATAGGCCTACGTGATTGCTCTCTGCACCTTCTTTGTTATCCTTTCATGATTTTTAGACAAAAATATGTATACAATAGGCATATCGTCGGCTTAGAGCCAGAAGGGCGCTATTGCAGATCAAGGAGGTTCCGTTTGGAGCCAGAAGGGCGCTATTACCAGTGACTTTGTACAGTAATAGCGCCCTTCTGGCTCTCAACGGAACATCTATAAGATGTAATAACGCCCTTCTGGCTCCCAACAGACGATATATCATTATCGCTCCAAGCTTTTTATACTGTAGTCATAGCATTTTGCTCAATGAATTAAATCATTTTAGGGGCAGAGGTAGATTTTTTTAAACCAGATGATAAGAAACAATTTCTTTCCTTGAACTGTATTTCATAGTCACGATTGGCGTTCCACAAGGATCTCTTCATGGTCCGCTTTTGTTTAAGGTGTGTCAATCATTTTCGTTTTTACCTCAAACACTGTCATTTATTATGTTTACTGATGATTTCAGTTTGTGTTATTCGCATTTAAGATATTATGGATTTAAGAAATCAAAATATCTCTAAATGTACTAAAGACAAATCATATACTTTTTAGTAAGACCATTGTAAGACCATTAAAGGTTTTTGATCCTCGAATACTGTCTACCAAATAATTTGATAGATGTAGTAACATCAACAATATTTCCTGGAAAGAAACATTTCTGGAGTTATTTTAATTTAATGAACAATGTTCATTTTTAATATGTCATACCAATAGTTCTTTGACAAAAAGAATTGAGGTCCTACAAATTAATTGTTGCTCTGGAATAAAAATGTAAAAATAAATAAATAAAATGTGTCGTGTTCACATTTGATGTACAGATCCACCTACTGATATCGTCCTGACCCAATCCCCTCATGGACCATGGATTGAAGGTATGAGGGATGCATCCATCATCTGCACATGCAATGGCTTCCCTTCACCGACTGTCTCGTGGCAGAGAGTTCTCGAAGAGGGCGCTTCATCACCATCAATCATTCTAGCCAATGGGACAGGATCATCCACGTTGAACTTTTTGCCTTACGTTCGTCGTCAGATCGCTGGGGTATATCGATGTGAAGCCGATAACCAAATGGAGTCCGTAGCGAGAAATATGACGAATATCTCTGTACAATGTGAGCACACACAGCACGCTCCTCTTAGCTCTTAAGTTATTGTTCTTATAACGTAACGTACTAAAATGGTATCGGACGGCATTGAAGACTTTTTAAAGAGCGACCTGAACAAAATATACATTTTAGAGTCGGGGCCTGTCTCAGTTACTTCTATCATGTTTGATGAGGTAGGCCTGATTCGGGTTTAACAGACCTTAAGAAATATAATCTTAGATTCAGAAGGATACAACAATAGAGATATATCGTATTAAATAACTGGTACATAATCGTTTTGCACGGAACATTCAACCTTGATTTCATACTTAAAACTTATTATTTAACTACTGTTCAGATCGTCCCCGCTTGGTTGATCCAGTGTTCACCGTACACGCAAATGAAGGGACTGTAGCGAGTCTACCATGCAAAGTTGACGCCAATCCTGCTCCGACTTCAATCATCACGTGGTCCACTCCTACTAACCAATCACTGATCGCGACTGGTGGCGCCATCGTCATTACGCGGCCCTCTGATTCTGTTGTAGAAAGTAGCTTGCTGTTTACTAAAGCGGTGCACAGGGATATCTTTGGAAACTACACTTGTACCGCTGAAAATGCCTTAGGGAGAGTTTCTTTGATCATCGAGTTAACTGGACACTGTAAGATATTGGGCAATTTCTATCATTATGAGCCCCTACCCCTTTATTGAAATGCATAGGTTGGAGAATTTTATTCACAGAATAATCTTTGTACAGCAAAAGCAAACGCTCAATTTCTTTATGCCATGTTCACCCGACGACTAAATAAATCATTAATTACTATTCTGTTAAGTGAGAAATATAACAAGAATATCTATACTGTTCGTCATAAAGGTGGATTTTATTTTTTTATTTTATTTATTTATTTTTTTTTGCCGCTCTAGCAACATGATTTTGCTCCGGCTTTAATATCTTGAATATGTTTATCCATGATTTTACTTTTCGGGACCCTGGCTATATCTTGAACATTCTTCCAACCCTTCACGGGGATTTTTTTTTTTCCAAAAAAGTTTTGTCAACCCCCATGATGCCAATTTTTGTGATTTTTTTCTCATTTTGGGGGCCCCTTTTTGTTTACACGGCCGATCAAGCTCCCCTCAGCCCTACCCATAGGAGACGCGTCTGAGGTGTATTGGTTATATTGTTCTTTAAGTTAAATCTAGATTTATGGGGACAGGCTTAGATCTCTTGTCTAGGGGAGGGGTTGAATTAAAAAGTTAGATTGGTGAAAATTCTGAATATTTTATTCCACCTTTATGCTGAAAACAAACGAAATAAAAGACAACCTTTGACCCTTAATTGTTATAATTTTTCCCCTAATTTTTTTTTAGCCTTGATGACAAGGTTGTAAATGGTAACCATAGATGTTATTCTATTTTGATTTATGAAAAGAAAGAAAAAAATCCCAGGGAAGGTTCGAGGCAACGTCCAAAACATAGCCTGGATCCCGGAAAGTGAAAGCGGTGACAAACACTATCAAGAAATCAAAGCCGGAGAAACATCATGTCGCTGGAGCCAGAAAAAAATATTCCACCTTTATGACGAACTGTATTAAAGGCAATTGTCGACATAAAATATTTATTTTTAAAGGGAGTTGATATTAATTATTGCTATATTACATAGATCGGAAACCACCCCTTAATTTTTTTTTTTGTGTGTTTACAAAAAACATGGAACCTTCTATTATATCATGTTGTTCGTGTCCCACTCCCAATGTCGCCCCTCTGCTTCCAAAACGTTCCGCGACCCCTGCATATCTTGGGTTAAGATTAAAAATAAAAAATAAAAGAGTATAGAACTATTCACATTTACAAACAACGAAGTTTATTTCTAATTATGTTGTTGCAAATTAAGGTTACCCAGACCCTCCGAGTGACTTCTTTGTTGTCACCTACACCGGGTCGTCTCTCACTCTCTCGTGGACACCCGGAGAAGATGGCAGTTTACCGATGACATTCACAATTTCCTACTGTGCCAATATCAGTGAGATGGAAAGGTGCAGCAAGGCACAAGACATAACCAATCCTCAAATCACAATCAACGACCTTCGGAGCTATACCCTGTACGGAATTGCCCTCTTCGCGGAGAATGACGTCGGAAGAAGCAGAAAAGTTGAAATTTCAACTTCTACAGCGCGTGAGTTTTACAAATAGAGACCAGTTGAATAATTAGACAATGTGGTTATTTGATATTTAATCATAATTATAACAAACGGATCAGTATCCTGGACAATAAGAAAATTGAAAAGTGCATTATAGAATGGTATGAATTTTATTTTTCTTTACTGCTAATAATGACTGATAAATTTAATCCAGTGTTTAGTTATAAGTAGGTAAACTGGTAGATCAAAATTATGATTTGTTTTTTACATATTTTTGGGGCGGGGTAGTAAATATTTGTTAATGCAGAAGGCACCCACTTTCATGTTATCATACAGTGCCTCAATTTCCTCATTCGTATCGAATCAAATCTAATATCTGTAACTTCTTTCTTTCTTTCTTTCTTCCTTTTTTTTTCACTTTGTCTTGCAGCGCGGCCTGTGGAAGCACTTGGTAGGTTTGAAACTTCTTCTTTTTTTAAAAGCCATTTCTTGAAATTGAAATAATGCCTCATATCTGGCAGTGTTTATTTTCATTTATTTAATTTTGGAGGCTGTTGTAGCTTTTTATTATAATTTCTTTTCTTTTTTTTTTTATCATGGATCAACAGATGTTGTTTAAACTACTATTCTTAAAACCTTGTTTGATGATATACGACACAATACGGTCATATTCTTAACTTGATAGATTTAATTATTTTACACTTCCTTGTGATAAATTTATGCACTATCAATTATAAACTAAATATAATCATTGTGTCATATAAACAGAAATTAACGACATCCTTCCTTTTTCAGTCGAATTGTAAAAGCAGAGAGTCAAATGATATTTGAAATTTCCCTAAGTTATTGTTCCATCTCAGGGGCCGCGGAGCCGGGGGGGGGCTGGGGGGCCTTCAGCCCCCCCACTTTTTTTCAGCCAACGTGTACAAAAACGCAAAAATGACCATCATTTGTGATTTTTAGCCTGTTCAGCCGCCCCCCCACTTTTTCGCTCAGCCCCTCCACTTTCAAAAACGCTCCGCGGCCCCTGCATCTTGAAGTGGCTACCACAAACTAGATCGGTGTGTGTGTGGGCACTATCCGACGCAGACCGACGTCATACAATGAAAGTACCGGGCCCATGCGTAAACATAATAGAGCCGCTTTTGTCCCCAGACAATTGGGCCCGAGAAATGCATTCAATTCGATTTTCTTGGATCTGCGCCTGGTGTGCGTGGGTGGGAATGTGGGTTTCTGTGTGGGTGTGCGTACGTAGTGTGCGTGAGAGAACGATGTTATTTACATCTTTTATTCCTTTTTCAGGTATTAGTGCAGTGTATGACATCATATCAGGAAAACTCGACATATCCTCCACTAAAAATGACATCGGTGACCTATGCATTCATGCCGAGTTTCATGTTGGCGGATTGCGTAAACGGAATGAGACGTGTTTACATCCGGGTCAGACAGTGTACATTCAAAATGGCGCCAAGGAACATCAGCTGTGGTTAGTTGTATGTGGGCGTGACGTATGCAGCTCCTCATCACGTGTTACCTACCTAGATAGCATCGATGAAAACTGGAGTATGTATAAATTCGAGACCATCATCTGATCATTGATATTTAAAAGCGAGACTTAAAGGAGGACTCGAGGCTGAAATTAAAAAAGTTTTGTAAAGTAAGGTAAAATTTAACAAGCACAACACAGAAAATTTCATCAAAATCGGACGGGAAAAAAAAGTTATGCATTTTTTAGGTATTCATTTTTTTTTTTAATAAAAAAGTTCTTGGAATTGTCTCATTTGAATATTTGAATATTCAAATGAGCAAACTAAACTGATGATGTCACAGTCCGCCTACTTCTTGTGTATTTTATTACATGAAATCCTATTTATCTCATTTTTTCATATATATTGCGTATACAGAAAATCTATCCCGCATACTGAAATAAGTAAAAGCACTTGTGACCTTGAACATTCCACAAGGATTAATCCTTGCTTTTATGTCCTTGGGGCAGAAAATCTTGATAATTGGTATTTCATACAATAAAATACAAAGTAAGTAGGGGGACTGAGACATCATCAGTTTGCCAATTTGAATATGGCAAGAACTGTCTCCTAAAAAAAATCAAAACCTAAGAAAATTCATAACTTTGCTATTTCTTATCCGATCTTGATGAAATTTTAAGTGTTGTGCTTTCTAAATTTTACTTTATTTTTCTAATAATGCAAATTCGAGCCCGGAGGAGTTCTTTAACTCATCCCAACTGAGTTTGGGCTCTTAATATGCCTTTATATTGTAAATGATTATCTTATGAAGATACATTTTTACATAACTACATTAAGAGTACAGAGTACATCTCAGAACAAATTAGCCTAAGAACTTTTAATTTCACTCTTGGAAGAGTACTAATATTACTACTTATTTAAATTTGCAAAATCATTCAAGTGGGCATATAATTATTTAAAGACTACTTTACTAAAAAATGTTTGATTATTGGATAGGAAATGGGATAAATTGAATATTTGAGGACTAAATTAGGAAGGTACTTATTGCTCAAAATATGCCAATTTTGGATGATCATCAATATGAAGTTTTTAGAAAGCGAATAAAGTGGTCATATTGCCCTCTGCCTAGTTGCTCTTTTATCGGCATTATCTAAAACGGTCAAACTTTATTCTCCCCTCCCCCCCAAAAAAAAAAATAATAATAATAATGATAATAATAATAAATAAATGAAATTAATAAATAGGGTAGATGTAGGGAATACCGGACAGTAGGGAATATCGGACGGTCACCACATGTCCAGCCCTAGCTGCCAACATAAGATAACTGAGTATAAATACCGGCATCTATTGGTCAGGTGGTCTATCTTTGAAGGTTGAATGCTGTATTCGACAACAACAAGTGAGAAATCTCCGAGAAAACTACCACAATCTGTCAAGGTAGGAAAATTTGCAGCCTCAAAAATGGCCTGATGTAAAAATTGACATTTTAGAGAACGTGATGGTATAAAAATAGAATTGGGGCATGACCTCTATTTCATGCATTATGGACATGTGTGGAGGGTGGGCCAAACGTGTATGGAGTGTTTGCACTGTACAAAGCCTGTGTATTGGGGTGGCAGTGTGTTGAAAAGTGCTAGTCAGTCATTTTTTTGTGTAGGGAATACCGGACACCACATGGACGGTTGTTTGTTTTACTTCCGGGTTGAGTTGCTAAGCATGTAGATCAAATAGTAAGTTGCATATATAATGTATTATATTTATTTATTAAATTGTTTGACAATTTTGAAATGTCTATTTCTCTTTATTATTATTGTGATATGTCATGATCTACATGAGATATAAAGTTATTCTTAGTGTTTTGAAATTTTGTAGTAAAATGTATATAATCTTCTAAAAATGAATAATGTTATAAAAAATACAAACATGTTAAGTTGATGGTTTACATTCAAAGCAGTGCTTCCAGACAGGTCTTTATACAAAAAAAAAGGTAAAAACATACTGTCCGGTATATCCTACACTGTAGGGAATGCCGGACAATTTACGATGACGTCATTATTTGCATATAACTGCCTCAACAAATATTTGATTACCTCAATTTTTTTGGAAAATAAAGTTGAATGATGTAGCTAAGCAATGAGAATCTTTTTTCTTTTGTGTTTTCATTGTTTTCATGTGCTAATTATAAAGCAAATGAGCTTAAGTGGCCGGTATTCCCTACATCTACCCTAAATAAATAAATAAATAATAAAATAAATAAATAAATGAATGAATAAATAAAATAGAAATAATAATAATAATAATGATGATAAATAAATTAATATGTAAATTTTAAAAATTATATTAAAAAAACATTTTTTTTTTTTTTTTTTTTAATCCGAAAAAGCGTACTTTTTTTTACGATTTACTCCAGGTCTGCTCTTCATCTTGGTTGTTACACTCGGTTGCTGTTTCGGATTGACTGTTCTGATATTACTGTTCATCGGCTTGTATCGCTTAACCCGAAGAAGACAATGTAAGAAATAAAAGTCCAAATTTGTCAGTGGCGGATCCTGGATTTCAGAATAGGGAAGTTTACAGTCAGTGATTGGTTTTTAAATTATAGGGGGCGCGCGTCCCCTGCACCCCCGCCTTGATCCGCCACTGGTTATGGGCTCTTTTCAAATTAAGAGTGTGTATACATGTACATCTTTTATAAAGATCTTTTATCTCTTAAATAATATTGTCATTATTTACTTGAGGAGGAAATCTTCTTCAAACTTGTTGAAACATAGCTAATTTTAGATATTTTCATGATAACATATTCATTTTTGTAATTTCACTTTGTTTAATTTTGTCCTAGAAGATATTCTGTGTTACAATAATTGTAAAGGGTGGGATAATACTGCGTCCTTGTAGGCCTAGGTCAGTTATTATCTAATTTATTAGGAAAGACTGAAATGTGATCTTTCTGTATTTCTTACTTTTGTATTGTTATATTTTAGCATGGGATTCTACGGATTTCGACGACATGTCGGACATTCATCGAGCTCTTCCCATGCCCCCATCACGTGCCAATGCGATAGGGCTTGTTCCATTGTCTCAAGGAAAGGATGATGCCGTAGATGTGGTAAGTTTTCTTAAAAGCAGGAATTTAAAAAGAGTTTGTGGTTAATATACTTATTTTGATTTATACATGTCCTTGCCTTCTATGACATTTTTAGCCAATCCGGCTCGAAGTGCCAGATGAGCTTATGCCCTGGCGTGGCGTCCGTCGTCTGTCAAAATGCTTCTTCTTCGTCATTTGTGGTCTGATTTCAATTCTGTTTGAGTTATATGATAGCACTAGGTGCGGGATTCAAAAATTCTACACAGAATTTTGAAACTTATTAAATATGCTCATTTATGCGCATTTTTCAAAATTCACAAAAAATTTCTTTTTTATTTGTTGACCGATTTTGATTTTTTTTTTTTTTTTTCTATCTTGTAGAGCTACATGAGGTTCACCAAACCAAACACAGAATTTTGAGTTTTTAACCAGGAAATTATATATGTATGCTAATTAAAGTGAAATTTATTCATCAATCACAAAATAAAATGCTTCTTCTCCTTCATTTGTTGCTCAATTTCGATTCCGTTTGCTTGATAGCACTTGGTGGGGCTACAAAACTTCTTCACAGAATTTTGAAACTCATTGAATATGCTAATCTATGCATATTTTTCAAAATTCAACAAAAAATGCTGAACTTCTTCATTTGTTGACCGATTTTGATTTTTTTATTTATTTTTTTTTTTTTTTTTTTGGGGGGGGGGGTAACATCTTGTATAAGGTTCACTAATTACACAGAATTTGAAATTTTGACAAGAAAATTTTATGTTAATTTATGCGAAATTTAAAAATTGCGTTTATTTCTTTGTGGGATACCGGATGAGCACCACATCATTGTGTGCTAGTTAATAAATTTTGAACTGCCACAAAATCACACATGTGTAATAAAAAATCATTCTTGAATGCCTTCATACACAGAAAGCATTTGAATGTCAAGTGACACTTATACGTGAGTCCTCAAGCTCGTCCTCAGGTAACCTTATGACCAATGTGAGTCAAGTGATAAGTGAGGGATGGGGACATTTTATTTAAACTAAACATGAAACATATGCCAATGTCCCTAGTTACGAAATTGAGTACTTACCATTGTGAGTCTCAAAGGACACACAAGTGCCAATAAAATTTAAGCCTTTAAGCCGTGTGCCAACTTCATGTTGTTTTTTTTTTACAGCAGAACTATGACGCGCATACAGAATATCAAGGTTTGAAACGAAGCACTTCAACGACAACCAGAAGGCTACATGCAGATGACTGCAGCAAAGAAAAAAAACAAATAACTGACCAAGGAATCTACCCACCTCATCTGCAGCCA
>CALNVZ010000218.1:11358579-11386336 GCA_940671915.1 Paracentrotus lividus
AGGCTACAAAATAAGACGAAACAAAATCTGAATGAGACAGATGACTCGAAACGTAGCTCTCAAATTCCTTTATTTCACAAGCTTTCGGCCGACATGGCCTTCGTCAGGCTAAAAAATAAGACGAAACAAAATTTGACAAATTCATTTCGCCTATACTAAATAAAAGATGGTTCACTGCATAGCACGTTATTCAAGGGGCCCGTTTTCACTATAGGCCTATATAGGCCTATATATATATATATATATATATATATAATGACTGGCTTTTAATCAACTATATAGCCTGATAATGAAGGATCAAATTTCACCTATTCCGGGTCATTCGTTTAATACCCGGACTCTGGGTCCATCGGGGACTTACACTCTCCAGGTCAATCTGATCATGATTCTGGATCAGGTGATCCGATTGACCCGGATTCCGCGCCCCGATGAAAATCGGTTTCGGGTCAAAGGGGATGTTATACACTGTCCGTCATAAAGGTGGAATATTTTTTTGCCGCCTCAGCGACATGATTTTGCTCTGACTTTAATTTCTTGAATAATTTTGTCCCTGCTTTTACTTTTTGGGACCCTGGCTATATCTTGGACATTCTCCCAACCCTTCACGTGGACTTTTTTCCCGATTTTTTTTTTCAACCCCCGTGATGCCCATTTTTGTCATTTTTTCTCATTTTGGGCCCCCTTTTTGTTTTCCCGGCCGATCAGACCCCCCTCAGTCCTACCCCCAGGAAACGCGACTGAGGTGTACTGTTTTATATGGTTCTTTAAGTTAAATCTATATTTCTGGGGACAGGCTAAGGTCTCTTGTCTAGGGGAGGGGTTGAAGTAAAAAACAAGATTGGTGAAAATTCGGAATATTTTATTCCATCTTTATGCTGAAAACAAAAGAAATGAAAAACCACCTTTAACCCTTAAATATCATCATTTTCCCCTTAAATTTTGTTTAGCCTTGATGACAAGGCTGTAAATAGTCATTATTGACAATATTTTATTTTGATTTATGTTTGGTTGAGATTTTACAATACAATTTAGGGAAGATAGAAATTTCCATGGTGTAAAAATGAATAAAATGAATGTTGAACCCCAATCAAAATAAATTTTGACCCCTCCCCTAAACAAAAGAGTCGAGCCTGTAACCATAAATCTAGATTTAATTTAAAGAACAATAACAAATCTGCACCTCAGACGTGTTTCCTTTTGGGTAGGACTGAGGGGGCCTTGGTGGGTCGCGTGAACAAAAAATGGCCCCCAAAATAAGAAAAAATGACAAAAATTGCCATCTTCTGGGGGTGACGAACTTTTTTGAAGAAAAATCCCCGGGAAGGGTTGAGGGAACGTCCAAGATATACCCAGGATCCCAGGAAGTGAAAGCGGTGACAAAAACATTCAAGAAATTAATAACGGAGCAACATAATGTCGCTTGAGCCAGAAAAAATATTCCACCTTTATGACGAACAGTGTACAAGTCGTGAAGGCTTTGTATTAAAGCCAGTACGTTGAACTAGCAACCTTGTAGGCACCACCTCATCATGATCAAGTCCTCAACTACTCGATTCTGCCCTGATTCCTAACCCATAATGCAACATCCGAGTAGTGTAGTCTTATAGTTCAGGCCATTTGAATGAATCACTACTCAATGAATTCACACCATGATAATTATGTTGCCCAGTATAAAACATAAAATTTCCCCCTCAAAAATATTTAGTTTTCCAATACAAATTGAAAGTTAGGTTAATTTTTACACACTGTTTTCGTAATAGTTATTTCAAAAGGTATATATTAAGACTAGCTATTTATAACACACAGTCAAGGAGAGTGATGCTCAGTTCGCTCTCTTTACACCATTATATTTTAGTCCATTAAATATGTGTATATTCTGGGTTTTTTGTGTCTTTAAGCATTTTTATTTTTTTATTTTATTTTTTGGGGTGGGGAGTTCTTTGATACATTTATCTTGTTTTATCAGCTTAAGATCATTTCACATATTAGAGTAAACGTGATGCACATAAAGACTTTTCTGTAATGTGTATTCTTTTTTATCAAACTTGAACGAGGGCCGAGAAATTTTGCACATTGGTGCAGACAGATGCTGGTGACTAAACATAGAGAGAGAGAGAAAGAAGAAAGAGAGATCTAGAGGTAGAGAGAAAGAGAGAGAGAGAGAGAGAGAGAGAGAGAGAGAGAGAGAAAGAGAAGAGAGAGAGGGGGGGGAGGGAGAGGGAGAGAGAGAGAGAGAGGGGGGGGAGAGAGAAGGAGAACAACCGGGGCCGTCTCTCGGCACAAGGTGGCCAAACAAATATCATTTAGATTCATTTTCTATAATTGTATAGGGTTCCATAATTTCATATACCGAACAAAATTGGTACAATACTAGAACAGAAAAAATATATAAATTGGTTTAGGATAACTATATATAATGGGATGACTCGCTTAACAATGCATACCCTTTTCATGAGGTAATGCTGCCATTGGCTTGCACTAACATAACAGATACGACCAATCCTACGATTGTAATGAATCGTAAGTAGGCCTACTATATACCGAGTGAGTCAGAAAAAACTTTACACCTAGAAAAATGTTCATAAAAAGAAAACCAATCTATAAACCACAAATTATTATACATATAGGCCTAAGGGTAACTCCTTCCGCATCTTTTGGTACAAATTTTTTGTGTGTTATATTTTTACGCTTTTATTCTTTCGGAATATGTATAATAATTTGGGGTTTATAAATTTGTTTTCTTTTTATTGACAATTTTCTAGGTGTAAAGGTTTTTCTGACACACTCGGTATTTATCAATCGATGGGAAGTTGATTATCTCCGTTATTTTAGGGCACTGATCTTGTTAAAATCAGTAACTAGACTTTTACTTCAAGATATCAACATAGTATACGTAAATTGGTGAATTTATGACCACTTTTTGTGGATTTAAAGTTAAAATAGTTCGATTAATAGCTTTGAGGTTGTTCTTCGAAGAATGGAATTTTCACTGTGACAATGTTGAACCTCGAAAGGCAAAATGTCCCGGCAGTTTTGGAAAGAGGAAAGGAGTATAATAAACTATTTAAAAAGATATATATTTTATACATAATACACATCTTATATTATATTATAAGATTTAAAATAGATTATCAGTATAGAAATAAAATATAAAGATATCACTTTATGCACAGTGCATATTTATTTCATTTCATTCATTTATTTTTATTTTTTTATTTTTTCAATTAATTAATTCATTTTTTTTTTGCATAGGTGCACATACTTCCATCAATTAAAATCAGGGAAAGTTGTGAGGAAAACTTTATCTTGACAAATAAAGTGAAAATAATAATAAAACAATAAAGAGCCTATATAATGGCAAGTAGTGCACCCATGAAATCACAGCTGTTGCCAATTTGGTATAGTAATCAGATTTTTTTTTTTTGCATCGTAAAGAAATTAATAACTTTCTTAATTAGTAGGCCAATAGTCCGATTTTCTTCAAACTTTTTTTAAATCTGTTTTTTCTAATTTTTCTGCTTTGATAAAAACAACCTTATTTTGGGTCCGGACTTCCCCTAAAATAAAAATGTTTAGCATAGAATTTTGAACCCGGCATATTCGGTACCCTTTTTCAGGATTTTTCTATTTTTTTTAAACGTCAAAATACTCCTATTTCAGTAATTTTGGGACATTTTCCCCTCGAATCGTTTGTACCCCTTTTCCCGCAAAATCGGGAATAAGCATAATATGGGGCCTATATAGGCCCGGCCCCTAGCTTGTTAGGCCTAATAATAATGTGATTTGTATTGCGCACGTTTTCATTCTATTCATTCAATTCCGTTTATTAAAAAATACTGAAAAGCAGTCCAAGGACTGATACATTTCAAAATTACAAGTTTTAAAACAACATAAAATATCTAAAATATCGAGTGATCATCAGAAAATGACCACCTGAGAGAGGTGGGACTTAATTATTCGAGTAATTTCTTTCTTTTGGATAGCATTTTTACTCACGATGATGGCAAGATTGGATCATTTTGCCACAAGATTTTGGTGACTGCTTTCGCTGGATGCGCCCACCGTCCGGCGTGCGTCCGTTCTGGGTAGGCCATGTGATCAGGTGATCATGGTTGGGATTACGCAATCACGTGATCAAGAATTTACGAGGTTTCGTTTTGGCTGCGGCAACTTGAGGAGCTCGGTAAGTTTAATCATTTTGTAGGATGATACGTACTGAAAGTACCTCATTTTCAAAACTCTTTTACCCAGCTGTTGATGAATTTTGTCTATTCTTTGTATCATTTATCCGATGCCGCGGCATAGTCTAGATCTAGCTACGGCTACGCGCTATCTTCGAAGTTCGCCAGTAGTGCAAATGCCAAACAAGGTCCGCCAAACAATGGCAATGCCCTGGACTGTGTGACACACAAGCAACTGATTACTGAACCATCTGGGACTAATGACAAGACTCAGTAAGAAAACTTTCAGAAAACAAACTTAATTTTTCACTTTTTAAAATCACATTTTCACTTATCTTTCTTCAATAACTGAGTGTTTGGATTTTCCAAAACTTATTCCCTGTGTCTTATATTGACACACACATTACTACGAGGTCGATACGTATTGCCATAGACATATACTACTAACCATTTTAAGGATAACCCTAATTTTGGAGCACAAAGTGATTGCAAAAACGTGAAAAACATTAACGTTAGATAAAACAACATTGACAAGGTTGCAAAATTTCCCCAAAAATATGGCAGTTTGGTCCACGAGGTCAATACTAAAGTATTGACATCGTATCATGAGTAAAGTATTGACATCGTATCATGAGTGGCCCTGGACTGGAGTCTGGATCATGGAGAAGGGCGCACTTTGCAGAGTTCGCTGCCCTGGCCTGACGGACTGGAAGAGCCTAATCGAGGTGGGCGCTAGTGCAGTTTGGTATCCACTACACACCACCCTACCCTAACCGTAGGCGTAGTGCGTGGGGGTCGCCGTCATTCCCTAGACTAGTACTAGCAGCAGGCCTCGCGGCCGGATGGAGCTTGGACGTGAATGCATTGTGGCACAGCAAAAGTTTAATATGAAATAATCAATTTTTAGATAGAATCTACCTTCCATTTCATTTTTTTTTCTCCTTTTTACATAGCACACATGAAACGTTGTACTGATTCAGACAATGAACAAAAGAATTCTCCAAAATATTTCTTTTTTATTTTGGCGAAGTCCTGTACTCAATTCAACTAACTTAACTGTTAGATCTAAGCCTAATATTAATAAGCAGCAGCCAGCAGCATAGCTATGTTAGGTACCCCCACAAACACAAGATGGCGCTCTCGCGCTCACATGCAAATAGGTACACAAAAATTGGTATCTCGAGAACAAAAGACACTTCCGATATCGCCTGGGAAAAGCGAATGCGGCGCCTTGGTTTTCGTGAGTTTTTTTCGATTTTGTAATTGCCCCAGAATTATTGATTATCTATAAGTCATGTCTACGAGTGTAACGAACTGAAAAAGTCATTATCAACCTCCTAAACCCAGAAATTTTCCCCTGAAAATGTAACGAAGTGCTAGTACTCATTTTGAGGCATTGTTATCGAAACTTACCTTGTTTTTTTTTCCCCTAAATTTTGAGTGGCAAGAAATGTCTTTAAATCAGAGTCTTTGGCATTTTATGGCTGTTTAGTTATGTGTCTATCCATACGTCCTTGATATATCGTCCGCCAATAAACAAACAATCAGAATATAGAGGCATAGAAATGGCTTGTCAAAGTAACAGTCAAACAATCCTCCTTTGCTTTTTCCGTGAATTTTTCTTGTTTTCCGCGCGTGTCGGCACATCCCGTGCCTGCTGGACAGAAGCCCTATCGTAAGGGCTCACCATGGTGCGTGCACGTATGACGCACACATGATGATCGTTTGGACTATCGATAGCTCATGCAGAGACGGCTTTCTCATTGAAATTTTCAACACGGTAAGTGAGCTGTTTTAGCTGGTTTTTTGCGCTTTCTGAGATTTTAAAGTGGGTTTTAAGTCATGTACATGCTAAATGAAACATTGAACTTTTTTTTAATGTATGATTTGTGACTGTCAGAGCATTTTTGCTTTTTCTCTGGGAGTACCTAGCTATGTCGGCACTGTGGCAAAAATTTTGTGTGGAGACTGAATGCATTCCAAACCAAATTTGCAAAAGTCTGCGAAAAATCAGGAGTGCTTATTAAATTTTTATTTTCATGATAGTGAAATAGAATTGAAAACCTCGTTTTTAATCTATGATAAATGGGTCATTCCATGGGGTTGGGACAATTTTTTATGCAATGTCCCATGTAACAGAGGTATCAACTTTTGCAGTTCACCTTGAAGATCAATTCAGATGTGGTAAAGTTTTGAGCTGTCAGTGAAAAATTGCTCTCTTTTCTCAGTAATAGGCATTAAGATTGGAAATCTTTTATGGATTTCAAACTACAGGCATACAAAATATCTACCACCGTTACAGGTACATCATATTGTGTTTACATGGACAAGAAATGTTCATGAGTCAAATTGCAATATGCCATAGTCTTTGAGAAATAATACTGGATGGGACCCCATTTTTTTGCTCATGCCATTATTGGAATATATTTGCCTGGTTTGAAAAAGATATGGATTTGGAGATTTGGTACGTCACAAAAATTGCCCCAACCCCGTGGAATCACCCAAATATAAACACATAGAAATATAGGAAGGCTTCAATTTAGAATCAAAATCTTTTGCAAAAAGTAGAAAAATCATAGGGAAAAACCAATGGACCAAGATGCAAAACCTGCCATCCCTTATAGTCCCACCTTCACTACTAGTTGGGTCAATACTTTGTATTAAACCTATGAGTGACTCAAATGAGAACTCACTCGTCAGACATAGGTATGACATGCGCGTATTCTGGGGGGGGGGGGGGGCTTTACGGGCCCGGGCCCCCCGGGTAGGGCGCCAAAATGACCTCAAAGGGGCGCCAAATGGACCTTAGAGGGGCAATTTGAGTGTACCTTTTGGCTCGCCCGGTGTAACGTGGAAAAAAATAGTATACCTTTCTTGATCCACCACTGGGGGGGGGGCGCCAAAATCAAAATCGGGCCCCCGGGGTGCCTAATCCTGGATATGCGCCTGTATGATGTCAATACGAATGAAGTATTGACCTCGTAGTAAAAGTTGGACTATTGGTGGCAGGTTTTGCATTGACTTGGTCCATTGGTTTTCCCCAAGGATTTTCTACTTTTTGCAATAGATATCGACTTGTACTCCTAGGCTTTATTTCTATGTAGATCTAGTTATGTTTTATCAGAGAATAGGTTTTCAATAAATTTGATTTTACTATTGTGAAAAAAAAAACTTCTTTCTGATTTTATTTCCTGCTGCAGTTGAAAAACACACCGGAACGCATATAGTCTTCATGCACTTGTGTTTCGCCACAATCAAGACATGGCTTGCTGCTAGCGCTAGCGTGATTTAACTTAAAGTTAACAGTTAATCATGTTTGATCTTTGCTTGGTGACTTGTTTCTCATTTTGATACTAATTACTATGTACATATTTATATCAGAAATTAATATTTATCCTAGACCTACTTCCAGAATGGGAGTCTCAATTGGCAACAAGCGAATCTCCAAGCCGCACTTAGTGGGAATCATCTTCCTGACCTCATTATGCATTCAAGTGACCTCAGGGTTCATGACCCCTGACATGATACGGAGGATGGCCACTGCAGGACGCCCTCTAATGATGCCTCATGTCCAGGGGGAGGTGTCGAGCAAATGTGAGGCTGAGCTGGCTGAACTGGTAGCAGCAGAGACAAGTGAACTTGTTCAAGGTGAGTTTGGTTGGGCTTTTGACAGACATACCAGAAAGATGATTTGCATCTGGGACTGCCCTTTAAAGGGATTTGGTAACTTTCAAAAACCAGCAGTTAAATCAAAATGAATACAATTATATTGCTCTAACAGTAAAAACAAACTAGTGAAATTTTCAGATCAAACGGAAGTCATTTATTACCTTAAAATAGTGTAACAAACGATGCTAAGTATATACAGCTGAACACAAGTTAATTTACTATCCCTCTGTTGCTAGCTCAGCAGGCAGCTAGGGACGAGGACTACACAACAGGATATTGGGTGTATGTTGTGCTGTGTTGAAAAGCACATGGTTTTTAAACCCATTCAGGGATGGGATTAACAGACATATACCAGACATTTTATTTGATTAAGCAAATCATTGATATCTCGAAAGTAAAGCAAGCAATAAGCTTGCAGTTTTGAAGAGATGCCAGACTGACCTATGTGTTTATAAATTTATGTTGGCAAAATGAGCTAAATCGAATAAATTGCATTTTGAATATCATTCAATGTTACTGCATCCCTTTAAAGTCATCATGCAACAGGATTTAAACCTGGGTCCAATCAGAGGCAGTTTGAACCCCTCCACCAATTCCTGATTGTATTTGTGCTCAGAAATATTCAGTGACTTTTAGGGAGAAGTACACTAGACGTGAATTACATGTATTATCATTAGGAATTAAAAGGGACTTTGCCCCTTGAATTATTCTTAAGTTTTTTTATTGTACAGTAACCTTTTGAAGTTATTGTCCCCGCCGAACGAGTTGGAGCAGGGGACTATGAAACGGGCTCCGTACGTATGTGTGTGTGTCCGTCCGTCCGTCCGTCCGTATGTGAGTTCAATTTGCTAACTTCCTTCGCCATTTTTCATCGATTTCGATTCCGTTTGCTTTATATGATAGCACTAGGTGATGGCTACCAAACTTCTTCACAGAATTTTGACCTTTGACCTTTGACCCTGATTTTTGACCTATATTGTTAATTGGCTACAAAATACTACTCCTTCGCCATTTTTCATCCGATTTCGATTCTGTTTGCTTTATATGATAGCACTAGTGAGGGCTACAAAACTTCTTCACAGAAATTTTGACTTTTGACCCTTTTGACCTTTGACCTTCATTTTTGACCTATATTGTTAATTGGCTACAAAATGCTACTCCTTCGCCATTTTTCATCCGATTTCGAATCCGTTTGCTTTATATGATAGCACTAGGTGAGGCTACAAAACTTCTTCACGGAATTTTGACTTTGACCCCTGTGACCTTTGACCTTGATTTATACTTATATTGTACATTGGCTACAAAATGCTACTCCTTCACCATTTTTCTTCCGATTTCGATTCCGTTTGCTTTATGTGATACACTAGTTGATGGCTACAAAATTTCTTCACCGAATTTTGACCTTTGACCTTGACCTTTATTTTTCCTATATTGTTAATTGGCTACAAAATGCTACTCCTTCGCCATTTTTCATCCGATTTCGATTCGTTGCTTTATGGTGATAGCACTAGGTGAGGACTACAAAATTTCGTCACGGAATTTTGAATTTTGACCCCTTTGACCTTTGACCTTCAATTTTACTTATACATGTATTGTACATTGGCTACAAAATGCTACTCCTTCAACAATTTTCATCCGATTTCAATTCCGCTTGCTTTATGTGATAGCACTAGGTAATAGCTACAAAACTTCTTCACAGAATTTTGACCTTTGACCTTTGACCTATATTGTTAATTGGCTAAAAAAATGCGACTCCTTCGCCATTTTTCATCCGATTTCGATTCCGTTTGCTTTATGTGATAGCACTAGGTGAGGACTACAAAACTTCTTCACAGAATTTTGACTTTTGACCCCTTTGACCTTTGACCTTGACTTTGACCTATATTGTACATTGGCTACAAAATGCTACTTCTTCGCCATTTTTTACCCGATTTCGATTCTGTTTGCCTTATGTGATAGCACTGATCGTGATATAATGGGAATTTTACATTATCGGCGGGGACATATATTACGCATCGCGTAATTTACTAATCCACTTGTTTATAAATATTATGCATACTTCAAAACCAGGCACAGTGTTCTATTTCTTTATGTTTCAAGACCTGAAAGACTGAAGTGGCTATTGCCACTTGTTACTAATGGACATAGCTTTTGTCTTGCAGCCTACCTGAACCTTTTACTTTCAGCCTTTCATATATAATTTGTTTTGTAAGAGTTTCTTTGTCTCCTATTTCATAGATACAGCAAAACTATATTCTTACCAACTTAATAAATGTCAATCATAAGAAGACATTATAAACTGGTTACTGACCAAATTTTTATTCATATGCATGCAAAATAATTTTTAACAGTCTACATAGTACAAGTATGAAACCGTACTGTTAGTGATAGAACAGTATCGAAGTCACATGCAAATAGGTATAAGTTAAGAATGTTACTTGATATTCTACTATCAAATTTTTGTTTGTTTGTTTTGTATGTTTTTGTAGCAAATTATTTTTAAATACACTGTAGTATTCTAAATACTTATTTTTGTTTTTATTCTTTTTTAATTTAGTGCAGGAGGTTACATGACTAGGTGGTGTTCAAGTCTTAGAACAGTAATTCTGTTACATTGAAATTCCTTCTACTTTATCTGTCCATTTTACTCTTAATTTACATTTGTATTAAGCATTGATTACAAAAAAAAAGTATAATGAAACTATAATGCTTACAATGGCAGAAAATAATTCATAATCTAGGCAGAAATGGCATATTTGATTACTAATGTTATTTGATAATTTTCCTGCAGTTGTTGACGCTATTGGGAAACCCCAGGCAGGTTTGCTGGCTGGCAATGCAGTATGGATGGGGCATTTTGATGAATGCAAGAGTATTACTGGTTTCAACTATTGCATGTCATTCCTAAAGTTGAAGCTACCACAGAATAGTTCCAGTGTTCCAAGTCCTACAGGTGTAAGTAAATATACAGTGTGTCCCAGCAAAACATAAATCCATATATGAGAGCCTCGCATAAAAAGTGTAGTATTTCGTTGACTTTAATTCTTTATTCATATGTTAAAGATTATTAACTCATATGCTATCCAGTGGTACCAAACTTATTTTTGTGCAACTACAGATGACTGAGCACCATATAGGACTTTAGAAAAACATATCTCAAAATTGTGTTGTACCAAGTTTTTGGTAAACACAGCCCATGTATTTCAATATTTTGTCTCTTGTGAATGACTAAGGGAGGCCTACCTCAAAGTTACATTGGATGAAAGATAAGGAGGCCACAGGTTGATTTTTCTCTAGCTTGGTACAAAGTGATTTTGACATGGGTGTTTTAAAGGGATGCAGTATCACTGAACAAGAATTCAGATCGTAATTTATTAGAAAAGCTCATTTTGCCAACATGGTTCTCAAGATATATTGTACAATGTTGAACTTTTCATTTTTTTTAATTTTTTTTCCAGAGCACTCAGTTAATGTGGGGACTGTGTGTGCCAGAATCCTGCTCAGAGTCTGACATACTATCCTCTCTTCAAGAATTTTTTAGTAAGATTCTCTAATTTTATTATCTAATTTTAAATTCTAAAAATGTCTAATTTTAAATTCTAAAATGTCATCTTATTCCCTGTCTTAGCCTTTCTCAGTATCATTATTTTGTAGTCTTTTGATCACACTTTTACTTGTAATCAAATGGAACAAAGAAGCATACTAGTCTGTCGCATTAAATCATTTACCTGTGGTTTAATTGGCCATGTAAAATTTCAAAACTGTTATCCTATTTTTATTCTTCTGCAAATGAATATGATGCTTTTGAAATCTGTCTGTCTATCCTTCCATCCCACTTAATTTTAATTTTCAATATTTTTTTTCATCACTTTCCGGTATTCTTTTATTTTTTCTCATTGAGGCGTCGTGCTTGTGTATGTTCTCGAGAGTATGAATTTGTAGCTATTTGAAGGTAACATTATGTATTTATGTTAAACCACTGAATACGATACAAGGTTTTAACATAATTTTGAAAATGACTCCTCTATATTTTACAGCCCTCATTGAAGCTCCTTTGAATATATCAGTTGTGAATGCTTCATCTGTCATTTGTGCCAAGGATCCCCCGGCTCCATACAACAGTACTGGCTTTATTGTTACAATGTGAGTCCAAGTTATTTTCTTTATTCAAGTTCAAGCCTGTCTAAGATTTGAGATCAAAGACTGTTGAATATTGTTCCATCAAAATATTGTTCCATCCCTTTTCAGGAAACTTCCTGAATTCAGGATTTTTACAACTCAAAATTACAGCGTTTTTGTGTTTTTTAAGCCCCTTTTCAGCTTTTTTTTGCCCACATACGTGCTCTTTTTCAGGATTTTTGAATGATTCTGAGTGGCATCTCTGTCTTTTTACCACTTATAGGTCATAGTCATTCAATGTTGGAGGGTGTTCCCTTTGCTTTGGGAATGTTGAAGTACTAATACCCAGGCAACCTTGTTATACCATATTTGGTCACCAAATTGTATATTATTTTTTGTTATTTCTTAATATTTATTCTGCCTTATATGTACAAAAGCATGTGAAAAGATTTAACCATACAGGTGCAGGTCTAGGATTCGCAAGTTTAAAAGATTTTGCAGGGCCAATTGTCTTGGGACAATAACAGCTATTATGTTTGGGCATAGGCCGATACTTTTATTGTTACAATACTAATGTCGTGGGTTGGGCAAGGGTAGTTAGCACTCCAAATGAAGACTCTTCAGTCCGATGTACGGTTAAGTACTCCAAATAAAGACTCTTCAGTCCGATGTACGGTTAAGTAACTTTATTGGTCATCATTCAATGCACAAGCAAAAGCCAAAAGAGCCAAAAGGCCAAACGAAGCCCTGCAAATATAGAAATATAAAGAATCAATTAATATCAAAACATCACAATATAAAAAAGAATAAGATCTCAAATTAATTAATTAATTATCCCCTAACTAATTCAAGATATATTCCCTTCCAATGATCAATGAACCATCGAATAACCTCGTTTAGAACCTCGATTAGATTCATTAATATCACATTCATTACAACATCGGAAATCTGTTTCTCCATCCTACAGATTACAATGAAATAGATATTAAGCTCGTGAGAACAACGTCACTAACTCCTAGCGACAGTAAATATCTCGAATCTGCTTTCCCATTCTAATCATTAAACCTCGTAAAACATCGTAACATCATCAATCATCATTATATGATTTGTGAGAGACAAAATGTGAGCTAAAGGGTAAATATATTGAGTTTGCCAAAATTTGAGTGAGTAGATTGAATCATTGAATAAATCCAAAGATCTGAAACCTCCAATCTACAATAAATCAATTCCGATATATAATCATACATGAAACAATTTATGTTACTATCAAGTATTTATCCAATTTTTTTAATACCAGAGTACATCATTAAGGACTTAAATGTCCAAGTTTATCTTCTTTAAAATCTTTTTACCTCTAAAGAAAATGAATTGTTTGTTTTCTTTTCAATCAATTTCTCTGCAATCATCTTAAGTCTAGGCAGGAAAAGATCATACTAAAAGCCAATGTCCCACTCAAAGAATTAGAATTCTTCAATTTATATAAACAATTTTACATAATCAATAACGATGACTTCTATGTATGAATCACAAAAAAAAGTTAAGCCAACTTCTGTATCATCTCATAACTTCAATTTCCACCTTAATAAACTTATGTGACCAAAAACAATCTTTCATACTTCAATTAAGACTTCAAATAATTTTCACAAGTTTTCTTAATACAAAAACTCCTTAATATTTACAATAGGATGCTTACTAATATTTACAATAGGATGCTGACTAATATTTACAATAGGATGCTTACCCAAGGTCAACAAAGAAAAGACACCAGCATCACTGGCTACTGGAAAATCACCGGCAGGACATCAGAAAACTCTATCAGGGTTGCCAGCTAAATTTCAAAGGATTAAATGACTAATTACTAACTTTGTGACTCCAAAAGCATTATTAAATCAACCTAAGAAGGTTATTCAACTAATCATTGCTCTGACTAAAACTCCAAAATTCACCTTTATACTTGAACACAGGAGCTCTCCTATAACAAATCTCAAATACACATACAAGAGGTATTGATATTACATAAATAAGTCTGCAAGTTTAAATCATTGTTCAATCTCATGTTACTTTACACATGTATTTTATCCACAGTAATTTCATGTAATCCCCAAAGAAATCTTCACATCTTTGAAATTCTATATTGAATCCCTAAGTACATGGGCGCCGCCATCTTTAAATGACTACAATAGAGTACACACCCAATACAAGTATAAGCCTAAAACAACCAAAACATGCATCCCTAGATTTCCTTCATGAAAATACATATTTTCATAATTTCTTTGATATAATTCAGTCATTGCATACAACATTTCAAACTTGAAATAGCATACTGCAGTGAACCAATTATTTCTATGGTCTAAAATTGTAAAAACAACATTACGATAAGCCCTCACTAATTGTTTACATGTGGGCCTATGTATAGCTCCATTCTTATTTTAGCATAAATTTGCTTTGAACATTCGTATAAAATTCATAAAATTGTGTTTCCAATCTAATTTAATTTCACAAAATCAAAAGTACATGTAGTAACGTACCTAAAGTTTCTGGCTGAAAACCCTTCTAGTTCGCCCAAACTACTCGGCTACGAGCAAATACTGCAAGTTGAAGCGTAACTTCATGGCAAACGGAGTTAGAGATGAGGTTCGGAGTGTAGACGGGATGACAAGTGAATCATTCCTTCTCGATACTCTTCTTATACACCTAACGCGTCAACCCAGCCACACCCAAAAGTAAGATTACTCCGCATAACCATAACATTTAAAATTCCTAAATTCTTCTGAACCCAAAAGAAAAATCTCTACTATAAAATAGAACTACTTTTTAAGTCGTAAGAACATCATGTTTCACCCAAGCATTAGTCGACTGTCTATCCCATCATGCCATCGATACTAAAAATCTCGTACGGACTATCAAAACAAAAGAAAGGAGTATTTAAACCCATCAAAAGAACACTCACAGGTGATAGACATACAATGTAGTCCTACACCAATACAATACCCACTTTCCTATCTTTCTAAAGTATCTGGCAAGCTGCCAAGACATGGAATTCTCTAGATAACTATGAGTTATATATGGATGTCCGGAAATGTAAACAGAAATGAGTCAGAGACAATTTTAAAGAAAAAAATCATTAATGCTATGAAATTCACCTGGCTTCCAATTAATTACTTATGGAAAATATCAATTCCCGACACTATAAGATGGGGTAAATCAACTAGCAATAAATGTAAACACTGTGATTGTTCCGAAACACTAAACCATGTCCTAAATTGCTGCTCTGTCTTTCTATCCCAGGGGCGCTGTACTTGGCGCCACAACAATGTTCTGAAATGTTTTGTTGAGTTAAGTGCCGAAAGTATTTCTACATGTACCTCAACAAAAATCTTCCATGATATCCCCTATTTATCCGGCTTTTCCCCCGTTTCAACTATCCCACTGTCCTGTACCCAAACAAACTTACAAATGTAAGGCCCGACCTTTGTATATTTGATGAATCAAACAAGAAGATTATGATCATGGAACTAACAATACCATTCAAACTTGGAATAGAAAAGGCCCACAAGTACAAAACTGATAAATACGCACCCATAGTCACCAACATCCAAAACAATGGCTATGAAGTGGAGTTCTTAGCAATTGAAGTTGGCTCCCGTGGATTCATTTCCTCAAACAACACCCAGAGATTGAAAGATTGTTGAAGTACCTTCATGGACGGAATAGGCCGTGCAAATTTCGGGACAAGCTCAGTAAAATGGCCCTTGTCTCGTCCTTTGCAATTTACTGCGCAAAGGACAAACTTACCTGGCAAGATTATAATAACTTGTATAAGTTAAATACAGTTTGAGAATTCAATATGTCAGATGCTGATACTTATGACAGAATAACATGATAACGATAATGATGATATTACTATACTTATGTTTAGGATAACTGTAATTATAATCATAGTGATTGGCCTAAAAAAAAGAAGATATTAATAGCATTGATAATGATTACATTAATGATGATGAATAACAATTGTAATAATAACAATGACAAAAGTTGAAAATATCATGTAATTGTAATTTGAGTCGCAATAGGCCTTAAACATGTTAAAATAATACTTAAAATACAACATCTTTAATTAGATGAAATATCTATCGCATTTTGTTCTATAACAATCTGTCGGTCGTATAATTTATGTTTTTGTATTGTATGCCCTGCATTGGCAGTAATGCACCATGTCCTGGACTATACTATTACTCTTATAATGTTTGTTTATGTGCAATTCTTTTATATGTATATGTTTATACTATGTTCCTTTGTTGAAGATATACAATAAAGTGATACAAAATCAATGTGTGATGTAAGGCTGGATCAGCTATTGCCATATTCAATGCAATGCATAAGTATCCCCTTTTTTTACCTTTTATTTAAATCTTTAGGATGGTTGTAGGATTACTTGGATGTCTGATGTTCTTAGGGGCTTTCCTGGATAAAACCTTGCGTTCTGTCGACTACAGACCCCCGCCCTCCACAGTACAGCTCATCATCAACAGGACAATGGATGCCTACCCGTACCAGAGAGTTGGGAGGACCCCTGGGGATGGTAGGAAGGGTGAAGAAGGGGTCCATAGAGAGCAAGAATTGGAGGAGGCGGCTCCAACAGGTACATCTTGAATTTTCTCATTCCAGTCTTTTAAAAAGTACTGATAACATCATCTGTTTAGCCACTTTTCCAGGAGCCTGAAATATTTCACGGTTTGGGCGATAAGAACTGGTATATCTCATAAATCTCTGTATCTCATAAACTATGTAAAATATTCAAAAGAGCAAAAACATGGGAACAGAAGTATTATTACCTTAAGGGATCGCCTTTCATTTGACATGCTTTGGTGGCTTCAGAGCTAGGATTTCGACAGGACAGCACTTGACTGATTAACCGGAGATTTATATAAAACAAAGATATTTACCACAATTAGAGTTCATCATGTCTTTTCATGTTTCCCAGCAAATAATAGACTGTGTCAAACTTTATTTCTTGTGCTAAGCCATTTTAATGTGTTTCTTTGCTGCTGGTATCAATTGCTATTAAATTGTGCATTTACAGTTTTATTATCATACTGCGCAAGTAGGACGAACAAGTGACTTGTTCCTATTCATTTTAAAACAGGATTCCCCAGTGAATGAACCTAAGAAATGTGTCACGATGATGCAACCTAAATGTATACCTTTAATAATGTTCAATGACACGTGACACAGATCCAGCCTTTCACAGTGCTTATTATACTGACACTGTTAACTTTTACGTTACTTGTATATTTACATCCAATTCCAGCATGCACTAGGTCATGGCATCAGTTCTTGCTCTGCTTTGCCGTAAACCGCAACCTATCCAAGCTGCTGTCTTCTAAAACAGGCGAGGGCGGTATAGGCTGTCTGAACGGCATTCGGGTCATCAGTATGACATGGGTTATTCTGGGTCACGTCCCACTCTTTGTGGGTGCTGCAGGAATTATTGGTAAGAAAATTGTACATTTAGCATGGATTCCAGTTTCTGTTCATGCAGCGTATTATACCTTTAAAAAAATTGGTGGTCAAATTTAATTGTAAATTGCAGATGATGTAGGCCAATCCCCTATTTAATCTAATTGACATAATATGATAATACAATTTTCATATGCTGATGGTACAGATTATTATTCCCCCTTCCTCAAGGAAAAGACTTCTTTGTCTTTCAAGTGTGGCTCAAGGGCACTTTTTTTGTCTCTCCATTGATTTCTTTGACAGCCAACCCACTGTATGCCTTAGACATCATTGGACATTTTGGATTCCAGGCAGTTGTCAATGCCTTCTTTTCTGTTGATTCATTCTTCTTTCTCAGGTGATAATGAAACTTGTTTTGTTTGTTAATTCATGAATATGTTTTCTCTTTTTGATTATGATGATGGTTAAACAATAATATCACTGATAATGATAAGTGTTGATACTCATCGTTATATAAAAAATAAGGATTGACAATGGTAATTCGTTATTGAATATTTACCAATTGACCCATGACGAAAGTTGCTTAATGTGGTCAAACTTTGGAACAAACATAGATTTCATTGAGTTTGATCATTGGTACTTTTTCCTATATTTTGAACTATTATTACATTTGGGATGTTGATGAAATCTCTCAAAATTGACTAGACTCTCTTCAAAGAGCAAGATGTTTACAAATTGTATGAGGGATGGTGGTGGTTATAAAGTAAAGATGCTATCAAAATTAAAAATTATCTAGACAGTTGGGCTTTATTTTCAAGTTATTTGATGTCTTTTTACACCTTTTACGCCAAGACAGGTCAAGATGACTATTTTGTTTAACACAAGATATTTGAATAATATATCAAGTGGTTCTTTGTAAAGAGGTGTTTAAATTTACAAAGTATGTTGACAGTTGGGCTTTATTTTCAAGTTATTTGTTGTCTCTTTACACTTTTTGTTGAATAGTGGGTTGTTGGTTGCATACATGGCTCTGGGTAGAATGGCCAAGACAGGAGGCAAATTACCTTGGTTCTGGTTCTATTTCCATCGATACTGGAGGTAAGCATGAGAGCCTCAGGTTGCTTCAAATTTTTTACATCAGGATTACATGTAGGCTTACATTAATGTTTGTGTACAATGTAGTTTTTAAAAGTGCAGTAGCATGGTTATTTACTATGTACATGTAGTAATAAGGTTCATCTGTACATGTACATGTACATGTACATGTATATGTAAAAATTGTAGCAGTGACAGAATTAGTCATGGTGTCGTTGTAATAATCTACATGTACCATTTAACTCTTTAACCTCATGTGGTTACTAATCTACTAATTTCAACTTCTAACATACATGTACATATACACATCACTTATGTTGAGCAAGGCTGATATTTATTAATGGTGTAATTGTGATTTAGATATTTAAGAAAGTTTGAAAAGGGGAAAAAATCCTACAGTAATTACAATACATACACATGCAGGTAAAATTTATATTGGCTTCATTTTAAATATTTTGAAGCACTTAAATGTTAACCCTCCTTCAACCCTTCCAGCATGAGGTGCTCAAGCATTGAAGAAATTTATTAGTCAAATGTGTCTAGCCAAGTGGTGTAATCACTTGAATTGGAATGCAAAGGATGTGGGTTTGATCTCTGGCATGGCACGTATATCTATGTCTTTGGGCAAAGCATTTTATCTATATTGCTTCTCCCTACACATGCATGAATGGGTACCTGGTACATGTAGGAATAAAATGAGTGCGCCTAAATGGTTGCCATGATGTGAAAACAAGCCCTTTGGGATGGGACAGGTGTCAGAAAGAGTTCAAGCTCCCAACAGGCTGTACTGGCCGCACAGAACGCGTTGTTAGCACTTACAGTAGCCCTGTTACAACCAGTAATGTCACAGCGACGTATACTGTCACAACAGCACATTATTTACATCTGGGTTCAACCTTTGACATAACCATAAAAAGTAATGTGACTGGGCCTACTGTTAGTGCTCTGTTAGCGCTAACAACATTTCTGTGCAGCCAGTACAGGGCAATAATAATTGTAAAATGCTCAGAGAACAAACTGTGTTATACATTGTGTGCTATATAAATCACAACTATTATTCATTATTATTATATACCACTAATCAGACTAACCCCAGCGCTTGGTATGACCATGTTGATCTGGCTTCACCTCAAACCATACCTTGGCTCAGGACCAATCTGGCAATCAACAGTCTCAGATCCATACTGTACCAAGTACTGGTGGGTCAACCTGCTATATATCAACAACTTCTACCAAGATAATGTAAGAATTCTGAATATTCTCTGAGGTTTCATTAGGGGTAGAATGATTAACAGTGGAAGGTTTAATGTCTTTCAGACAGTGACATGCTCACCAAATTTTCTGGACCACCCATACATGTATCCTTAAAAAAGGATAATTGCTGTACCATTTAACCTTCCACTGTTAAGTAATAATTAAATAATGATAGATATAGATTTATAAAACATATCCAGTCCCTGTTAGTATAATGCCTACCCTAACTTTATGGTCACTGTTAGGGCACATAATATGAATTAGCAATCACCCGTCTTAGACCCATACTGCTCCAAGTACTGGTGGGTCAACCTGCTCTACATCAACAACTTTTACCAAGATAATGTAAAAATTATAATATTCTTTGAAGGTTTTATTGGGGGTAGAACGATTTTCCTTAATTTTTGTCTATTTTCTCTCACTAGGGCAGGGGTACATATTGCTCCACCAGCATCGAGCTGGACACACTTTATTTTGTTACTGGGGGGGGGGGGGGGGGGGGGGGGGATAAAGAATAGATCATCCTCCCCTTAAAAAAAAAATTAATACGTGTCTACACCGGTGTATTTCTCTTTTACCTTGTGCTACTGTTTTCCTGTATTAGCCAATATTGTACTAGTGTTCATTTATTTTATTCCCCATAAAAAAAGGTGCAAGAATGAGATACATGTAACAGTTTACTTCAAGAAATTGATAAGGGCTCAGTCTTGTTGTTTTTATTTTTTTGGCGCTGTCAGTCAGGTTCTGCCATAAATGTATTCATTCTAAAAAGTTGCTATTGATCTGAATCGATTGCAAATACATTCCTCTGTATCAAATGTACAGATTTTGATTATCTGAATGGATTAAAAATGCATTACAATTGATAGCAGTCTCAGTCAAGTTGTTATTAATGAAAAGTTTGTATAAGACAGGTCCCAAGAAAACCTTGAGAATGTTTCAGGTTGTAAAACATTTTGATAACAAATACATACATTTTTTATAATATTAAAAGCATGCTATTTGTGTATCACTGTAAATTTATATAAGTAGATTGTTTGAATTTGTTTGCAGGTGAAAAACCATGCTCCATTTTAATTGACAACAATGGATTTGCAGAACATGATCCCCCTAAAGTATGGAAATACCTGCTTTCAAAAAAAAATTTCCATACATCTTTTATGCATTAACACAGGCTAAATATATTGTTCTATGGTAATGACAATTATACTAATTGAATGGGTTGATGATGGATTTTTGAAACAAATGTCATCATTTATGCTCTAATTTTTTTTATTTTAAATAACAGTGTACATGTAATAACAACATTCTAGAGGGATTGTTCAGGAAGTTTTAACCCTTTTATGGTTCATGTATCATGCAGACAAATAAAAATGTTGATGATGTCAGTAATTTGTATTCTGAGCTATTGTCTTCTTTTTCTTTTGCCCTCCTCTCTCTCTCTCTCTCTCTCTCTCTCTCTCTCTCTCTCTCTCTCTCTCTCTCTCCTTGCTTTATTGTTTTTATTTGTAAATTCTTCTTCTACTGTCATACATATGTACACCAATATTGTTTTGTGGGAGAGTTTAATTAAATTTCTTTTCTGAAGTCTCAAATTTTTTTTATTCATTCTCAGGTGATTGGTGGTTATAATAATAATAAGATTTCTATTCCTTAATTTTATTGTGGATCATGTTCTAACCTCTGCATTTACCTGTACAAGCATATTGTGTTTCATCAAGTAAATTCTAATTATTTTAGCATTTATTCACCCTCTTTCAATCAGCGTACATCTTTGTTTTGTTTTTGTGTTTTTTTTTAAATCAATTTAGATCATACAATAGGCTTTTATTATTATAAAGCTACTGGGACTGTGTGTTTCGTTTTGACCAAGTATTCTGTATTATTATTTTGCATGTACATTGTATGACTGATCTATCTTCACCAAAAACATAATAAAATTAAGCACTTCACCTGGGGGTATTGATAGGCTAAACCTACATGTAGTTCATAACAGATTTTACAACATGTACACACAGGTGCTACGGAATCCATAAATTGACCCTCTGTATGAAAACTTAATCCTAATTAACCCTAACCCTAATTTTAAGATTTGGGGTTAGAGTATCAGGGGTCAGGTTTATATGGAAGACCATAACTTTTGTACCCTGGCCATAAACATAAAGGCACATACATGTACATGTAGACTAGCTCACATGCATACATGAATGTTTGAAATTGGTACTGGGAGAACAACATTATATTCATTCATTCTTGTTGTATCCATGGCTGTTATAAAAGGAGTTGACTGTACTGATACACCATTATTCTCTTTGTGCCTTATTTTCAGTGTATTGCATGGGTATGGTATCTAGCCAATGACATGCAGTTTTTTATCATCAGCCCTCTTCTACTCATCATGCTATACAGGTAAGTTTCTTGTGAACCACATTGTTACTCTATTCAAATACTTTTATGCTAGATGGTGTGCGATGAAGAGCAAATCAAAATTACACTACAAACCCTTTGTTCTATCATGGTTATCTTGGCTTATTATGTTTTAAACCTACATGTACACAAAGGCATGGACATGGCATGCGCAAAATATTTTTTCTTGGTTGTAGAAAACTAATCATACATGTATATCACAATCTATGGCACTAAATGTGATGAAAAAATTGCAGAAGAAAGTCTGTTTATTCTGGGGTTTTTTTCATATATGAAACACTACCAGGTTATGATTCATATCTTTATACTTTGAAAAGAAGTTTCCCTCTTGTGCAATTTTATTTAATACAGACCGTCTGTGGATAGTCCCATCATCTGCCTATATCCTCTTTCAATCATTTCTACAATGGGTATGCTAGAGTTTGGAACCTCCCTTCACCCCCCCCCCTTTTTTAATTTTTTTTTTTAGCCCAAGGAGGGGGGGGGGGCGGTTTAAACCACCGAACCCCCCCCCCCCTCCTTGGCCTCAAAAAAAAAAAAATGGGGGGGGGAAGGGGGTTCGAAACTCTAGCACACCCATTGTAGAAATGATTACTAAAGTATGCATCAGATTGCCACATTTCAAATAACCCCCTTCCCACACTCCCCCCCCCCTCGGGCGCTTTGCGCCCTCGCAGTGCCTGGCTACAAATTTCCCCTCCAGGTAAACCCCCCCCCCCCCATGGGAAAAAGCAAGATCCGCACTGTACATGTAGGCCTACGTTAAAACAAAATAATGTAAGCATTCATCAGAAATCTATTTTCCTTGTTTCAGAATACCATTGCTTGGGCTGTTGACTATGCTGGTGATGTGTGTAGTCAGCTCTCTTACTACAGGACTACTTATGGCAAAACATAACTTTTCTCCACTCTTTCTGTAAGTAGTATGCCCACAGGAATATATAGTGCATCCCGGAAGAAAAAAGGAATGTAGCAGTCGGTCATTTTCCACCAGGCGAAAAGTAATAATTCATGAAATACAAAGTGTGTCAATTAGAATTCAATTTTTTCTTCTTTCTTTCAGCACCCAATTGAATTTAAAGGTGCCAAAAGGAAGAAGAAAAATATAAAAAAAACTTTTGGTTAATATTTTATGAATTATTTGCTTTTACCTTACAAAATGACTGACCATCCAGGTTTCACTTTTTATGGGACGCATTGAAGAGCCAGCTACAAATAAGTAGGGCCACTGGCGTAAATCTGCTCAAGCTTTCTATTCATCAGGAGGATGACACTTTGTATTATTATGTAATATCCCCTCAGATGAATAGTATTTACGGATTTACGCCATTAAGTATGACCATGGTCCAAGTTGATTACTCAAGCCAATTTTTAGCTACTTAAAAGGGGGGGGGGGGGAAGGAGCTGGACAAATTTTGTTGTTGTGCCCTTTGAGGCTCATGACAGAGAAGCGTTAAATTTGATTGCGTTTTTGTGAAACGTTTAGTTTCTTAATTACAGTCAGAGAATTTGAGATCCCTTTCACACTTGATTTGCGAAATTTAAGAAAAAAATTCCTGTAACATCATTGTAAAATTTGTCGGTCTCTAAGAAAAGTCAATTTTTAATCAGTTCTATTTCTAAGACAACTACCGCTGAGACAATTACCCATGGGGGTAATCGGTATTGGGGATAATTGTTCAAGGGATAGTTGTCCTGATGTGGATTTTTGCCATTACCAGAATTCAAGATTATATAGATTTTTATATTACTCATATCTTGTGTTGCTGTATGTCAATTCTGCTTTTCCCAGTGATGCATCCAATCCCAATCAACCCCAAGATGTTAGTTCGGGCTTTCAAGAAGTGATCTATGACAAGCCCTACTGCCGCATTGCTCCTTACATGGTTGGCATGGCGATGGGATACTTTCTTCATCGATACAGGAATCAGAGTTTCAAATTGCATCCGGTATGTTATGGTTCCAATGTTTGCATTTCTTATTTGATTTGATTTTTTTTTTAATGTCACCCTCTGGCTCAAAACAACAAATAAATCACCAAAATTCACATTTGAGCCTTTTGCATTTTCTTTAACAAGAGATTCTAACCTTTCCAATAATACCAACCTCTTGCAAGTATAATTTAATTATCATGTTATAAGGATAACTAATCATCTATTATTTTTTTTAATTTGCAATTTATTGATGGTGTTGAGGTGGTGGGTCACTTATGATTTTTTTTTTTTTCCTTTTTTTTTTTTTTTTTGGTGTGCCCACTAGGGAAACAGTAATCATTCTGTAGACACGGCATTACAAGGGGCAATTACTATTTTTCCTCCTATTCGTTTGAAAGGGGACCGTTTTCATACTGTGTTCGTATGAGTTATGGAAATTAGGAATGGAATCTCTAGTTGTTTGGTTGTTTTTTTTAATCTGAAACTTATGATAACTTACTTTACATTATGTAGCTTGGTGTCTAGGTCTGTCAAACACCATGTTCATGGTGCTGCTTATTATTACAGGCAGATTCAGATAAAAACCAACTGAGTTATGATGATTGATTTGCAGTCGATAACAAAAATGCAATGATAACAAGAACTTTTTATGATTTAAAGGACTTCAGTACTTTAGAATTTGCCTGTTCTTAATACTATTTTTTCGTCATCATTTTTGCTTTTCTTATAAATTTCAGGTGGTGGTAGTTATAGGATGGAGTGCAGCTACAGCCATTGGTATGGCAGTGGTTTATTGCCTGTATGGGGGTTACAATGGCCACCCTCTTAGTACTACCCAGAATGCAGTCTACATGGCGCTATGTCGGTTTGCCTGGTCTATCAGCCTCTCTTGGGTCGTCTTTGCATGTCATTATGGTTATGGAGGTGAGAGGTCACCGAGAAAATATTATGAAGAAAGAGGTTATGAGATTAAAGACAAATGAGGTTCCATTAATTTGAACTCTGCAACTCTAAAATTAACTGTAATCGTGGCTCGAGGGCTCAAAACCAACATCAAGTTGCAAACAGAGCAAATGGCAGGAGAAGGGTTTTTTTAACAGGATAACCTTGATTAAATATATTTAACTTGGCTATAATAATTCACTTTGAATACATCAAGTGTGTTATATGTTTGTTATTGGAATGTTACGATCACATATTTAACAGATTCATTTTGATTTATTTTGGCTACAAATTGAGTTTTTATACCAAAAAGAGATCCATCACTTAAAACAAATTAATGGGAAATTTCACAATTTTGTTAATTGTATCCAATTCTAAAAGACTTGTAGCCAACTATTATTATAACAAGATACAAGCCAATTACATGTACCTAATTCTGAGAAAATCTTATTGAAATTAGTTCCAGGATTGTCTTGTCATGACAACATTTTGCTGTATCCATGCTCATAATAACAGCAGTTTACTACTATTTGAATGTTATTCAGGATGGATCAATGATTTCTTGAGTTGGGAGCTGTGGATTCCGATGAGTCGTCTAACATACTCTGCTTATCTTCTCCATCCAATCATCATTATGATCTACATCTACAACATGGGTACTAACTACTACTACTCCATATATATGCTGGTGAGTTTTGTAGCTTTCGTTTTTATTATCCACTTCTCTTATTACGAGGCTCTCGGGAATGAGCCAATGACCTTGTTAATAACAAAATTTTCAGATTTTCCCCGATTATCTTAAGTGCATTTTACCTACTTTTGAGCTTGATATATTTCATGGGAAAATGTATTTGACATGACTTATGTTAGAGTAAAAGACAATAAATAATAATGGAGAAAATATTTAAATTCTGCATCATTTTATAAAACAATTAGAGAGTTATCAAAAAAATACGAGGCTATTCATGGGACCTTTCAAATTGCCATAATTTTCTTTATTGTCACTGATATTCCCCCAAAAACATTATTTTGTTTTAATTTCTCCTCTCATCTTTCTCTTCCTCATATGATTAAATGTCTTTGTGGGTTTTAGTTTCCTTTAAATGTCGATATAAAAGTGGGTAAGGATCAATTAAAATCAACAAAGTTGGTTTACATATAAAATAAACCAAGACAAAGCATCTAATTTGCCAATTTACTTTAGTTCTAGCCTATTTTTCTTGTTTTTATTTGCAGTGCTTTATTTGAATCTATCAACTAAATATCTCACTCTTGTTTATCTTACAGGCGTATGAGGTAGCAGCCATCATTACCCTTGCCTACACTGCAGCTATCCTTCTGGCTGTGTCCATCGAGTTCCCTCTCGGTAACCTGGAAAAGATGTTCATGCCCTCACCAGAAAAGAAGACGAAGTAGCAGCTGCTACACTTCTCTGTAGAGTTTTATTTGATTGGAAGTCCGTCCATGAACTAGACCCCACCAAACTCATGACCATGAGATCATGGCCAATACACTCTTTCCTCATCGTGCAATTCCATTCTCTCTCATCAAAGTACCTCATTTGATTTTGTTCCCAGGATGAAAGGGAAAGTTAGAAAATACAGAGTAGGGAGAGGGATGAGTGAAAGCATGGTTCAGAATAATATTTTAGAATTTTTAGACACATTGGCCCATATTCTGATAGCCTGGTTTAGCTTAACCCAGGGTTAAGGGTAGTTTAACTCTAGGCCAACTCCTCAATTTAACCCTGGGTTAAATTTTCATATTCTGATAGCTAAGTTTAGCTTAACCCAGGGTTAAGTGTGGTAATAAATCATCAAAAACTTAAACTAGCCCAGGGGGTAGTTTAAGTCAGGTTTAATTCCTGGGCATCATCGTTACTACCCAGTTATAAGATCATTTGCACCTTAAATACAACACAATTAAAGTTAACTTTTGTGATAAGGGGCCGGGGGAGGATTATAAGTACATGTACAATATTAAAACAAAAAATAATCCAGGGGGGCATTTCATCGAAGGACTTGTCGGACGTTTTATCCGACAAACTGTTACAAGCTACTGAAATGCTTGAATCTGATTGGCTGAGAGCAAAATTGTCGGATAAATTAAACGTCCGACAAGTCTTTGATGAAATGCCCCCCAGATTGATTACTCTCTCATTTAATACTTCATCCTCAATAATAAATGTATGCATTACCTGCAAAAATAAAATAAAAAATCATCAATCAACCAAACTGCCTCGCCTAGCCCTAGACAAGCGCGGTGCGCACCATTGGCAAGGCGGTATTGCATTGTTGCATGAGCTGCGTTGCACTGCTGCGCGATCTGACCTGGGAGCTCAGCTGGAGATGAGCTCTACTGAGCATGCGTAATCTATTTAGGACCGTAGTTTTATTATTTTAGTCAAGCGGAACGAAGCGGAACGCCTGGAACGATCGGCGCCGAATTATGAATGCTTGCCTGCGCAGCGCTCGAATCTATCGGGCATTTATGAGACCTCAATTGATTGATGAACCGATTCGCTCGCGCGCGTTACGCCGCACTGCGTTCTCCTGGTTCCGCTGATCTAGCTGCAAAGAATTGAAATTCCCTGCAAATTGAATCTGTACGCGCCATCTGTCAAACAAAATAAAACAGGCTATATTCATAAATAAATCAATCAAACTACTATCTTCT
>CALNVZ010000218.1:11403249-11438678 GCA_940671915.1 Paracentrotus lividus
TTCCCTTGTCCAACTTAAAATCCTGAAGCAGTGTCACAACACATCATGTCCAATTATGAGTTATTGTCGAAATATTCTGCAGTAGTGCATGCACGTCCGCCAGCACTGGCCGAGCCGGGCCGGGGCGGGCAGTTTCGGCAGAAGAACGGCCTTGACTCTGGATGGACTCTGGTGGCACGACGAGGCGCAGCGAATTTTAACAGAAAAAAGTTATCACAACCTCACAAATCTAATTTGGTTTTATTATATGCAAAATCATAAAAATCATAATATTTCGTAGTTTATATTTTTTATAAAAATAAAAATAGTGTTTATTATATTATTTTAAATAATTTTATATTTCAAAATTATTTCTAAAAAAATGTTAAAAATTAACAAACGAAACCAAATCAAATCTACAATCTACCAAAAAAGTGAGCTGGAAAATCGGGGGTACCAAAATCTGAGCGGAGTGGACCTTCCTAACAGCAACACAGTATTGTGTTGTCGCCCTCTACGTTCGTTGGTACGTACGTAGCAGCAGCTGCCTACTCTCGATCTCCTATTCAACAACGCACATCAAACAACTTGGGGTGCTTTGAAAATGTTTCTATAAAAAAAGAATAGGATTGGGGGGGGGGGTCCGTTATCAGGACACTTAAGCAGATAAAAACATCATCTTTTGCTCTGGATTTACTCAAAATTTGTGCAGTAAAAGCAAAAATATTTGTTAATATTTGTGCTTTGTTATATTGTCTGGTATTATTTTCAATCGATTGAAGAAATATTGATCACAAAGGTTCTAAAATTGGCGTCTTGTCCGGACAAACATCCCGTCCGGACATACAACAAAACGGGTATACTAATAATTTTTAAAAATCTTACAATATGTAGGCCTATAGAAATACTTTGATAGAACAAAACCATCACGGATTCGGCCAATTTGCTGCTCTGTAAACGACTAGATCTATGTTTGATGAAATATAATCAGTCTATTCATTAGGCGCCAGGCATATCTGTATTATTTAAGACTATATTTATGTTCAGTTAGCTTGACCTCCCTACCCGGTACCCCCCCCCCTCCTTCTTTATGGATTCACTTTTCATTTATCCTAAATTTATTTTACGAAAGTCTCAAAGAGCTTCTCCTTGCTTTCACATGCCCTCTTCCTTTTGTTTTGTTCTCTCTTCCCCTCAGTCTCTCCTGTTGTTCTCTCGATCGGTCAACCAATCAGGGAGTTACTTTATCAGGGTAGGCCTAGAAAGTGCGTAGAAGAAGAAAATGGGACAGTTTTGGAAGGTCTATCGAAATTTGGTTTCAAGTTATGATGTGTATATTTTAATATAAGTAGATGCACTGATGTCACCTTTTAAATGCCATTACAAAAAAAAATTACTTAATAAGTTTCGTTCATGCTTGAGCGAACAAGGAACGTTTTTGTCAGGCAGGGAAAAAACAAACAAAAACAAAAACAAAAACGCTTGCCCTTTTTTTTTTTAAACCCCTGACAAACACGGTCTGTGTTCGCCTATGAACGAAACAAAGCAATCAATCAATCAATTAATTACTAGTAACCAATTAAACAAATCCCTATACTAGGGTTGTGTGCTTTTAAGTTTGAAGGAATGTTCGATGCTAAAAGATAACGTATTAAAATGGAAAAACAATGTAATAAAATAATTCAAGGAATTAAATAGCTTTGTAAATGAATTTTGAAAGTACAATTCGAAAATAATGGCAAAGATAATGAAAAGGTTTAATTCTATTGATCAGTTGATTAGCAGAAAGTCCGATAATCATAATTATTTCCCATTTTCAGAAATTTTGGCGCAAGCCTTTTTTGGAACCCCCGGACAAAACGTTTCCTGAAGTTGACGCAATCATAATTTATGAACGAAACTTATTTTTTAATGACACTTGAAAGATAAGCCTGCAGAGCATAAATTAAAATCAAATTATAAACATCACAATTTGAAACAGAATTTTTATATACTTTCCTATATACCTCTTATCCCTAAAAATGTCAGTTCCAGTGAGCAGGATGGGGGGTTGGGTGTCCGGACACTTAACAAAAATTCAGCCTGGTTTTGGTCTCAGGATTAAGCCAAAAATAAATGCTAAATTCCTCTTATTATCATCAATATTTGTTCTCCACAATATTTTCTAACATTTGGGCTAAAAAACTACATAGACTTTGCTGGTAAACCCTTTCAAATAGCTAATTAAAATTCAGTGTACAGACATCCAACCTGTCCGGACACCCAATAACTGGGTATACCAATGAAATTTCACCCGACAAGCGTGTTTTGGTGATCCTTATTTCTTGGTCATCCGCGACATATCCAATATCTATCCGATGTATACCTCGAATAGATATCCTATTATCAGGATTATATAGGATGAAAAAGTGGTAGCTGACTGATGTCTGTCCGCCATTTTCATCGGCTTGTCCAATCTATCAAATGGCTGTCGATGTCGGGGAGGTTTATTTTAGGGTGGCATGGCACTAAATTGACACTCCCAACATCCATCTGTATTACACCCCAACTCCAATCACATTAATCAGTTACTCCTCGGAGGTCAATCGTACATTGATCCGATACTAGCAATAATCCCCGTTCAGGTTGAAAACGACACTCCTTTGGTAAATCCCCCATTCCACTGACAATCGGACTCTCATCTCGAGCTCACCTGATCCCCAAAATGGCAATTTTGATGAGTTCCGATGAAATCTCACCCGAGGAGCCTGTTTTAGTGACACTGATTTTTTTATTATCCGCATGAAATCGGATGAAAGACTGGTATCTGCCCGACATCTGTCCGCCGTTTTTATCGGCTTGTCCAATCCATGAATTTGCTTTCGGAGGGTAATTTGGGGCTATCTGACTCTAAACTGGCACTTCCAACATCTATCTGATAACGGCCAAACTCTATTCTAATTAATCAGTCACTACTCGGAGATCGATCGTACATTGACCCGATACTATACCAACATTCCACAGTTGGATTGAAAACGACACTCCTTTTCGAAAAGTTGATAAAAAACCGCTAAATGCAATAAGGTCAGTGGAATGGGGTATCAGAACATCAATTATTTGGTTATAGGACAACTACCCCCACCAAAGATGTTTACCCCTAAATCTAATCCTATTTTGGGGTAGGCCGAGTTGTCGGGGTATTGTGCGGGGTCAAGATACAATGTATGATTACAATAATATTGTTTTCATTAACTTGAAATATTAGTAAAGACAGGGACAGTGTTGTGTTGTTTGTTTAAATCGTCCTACATTTTAGTCCCATGATCTCCAAGAATATTGTCGGTTCTTGCTTATATTCTATGCATTATTATATTTCCATGCAGAGTATTATGAAAAAGAATAGCAGCTAGGCCTATCGTTAAACGGTAGCGTGCATTAAATTAAAACTTCTTAAATAACAAAACGATTCATGTAGGCTATAAATATATGATTAAATTTGAAGGCATATGCATATATTAATATGTCGTTGAGAATATGAACAAACTATTTCAGGGGAGCTGTGTCAATCATTTTACCCTATATTTGAATAAAAATGATTATAGACCCTATGATCGCCCTACCCATGGATATATAAATCCATGCCCTACCTAAGCATTTTCAAAACAAAATAAAATGTGTCCAGGTGTCATAAGATTCATAAAACGAGAACTAAATACCTACTTGCAGATAGGAATAGAATGGAATGTTCAGCTGCAAAGCAGCACGCGCGCGATGTAGTAGGTTTCAACCCGTTGCCATGACAACCCCAAATGCCAGTTAATCGAGATCAGAAAATCTAGGACGACCAAAAGAACGGATTCGGACAATAATATATTATCTTGTGTTTTTTTACGAGGTGAGCTTATTAAACGTTAATAAATAAATACAAGGCTTGTGTCTTTTGTTATCCATGATATTATTTTCTAATCGTCGTCTCTTAAGGCATTTATAATTATCTTTCTCTCTCTTCGTCTCTCTTCCGTGGAAGAAAATTACAACGTTGGACTTAAACCAACCAGAGGCGGGAACTGACAAGCGAGTAGGGTTACATGCACTAAGTAAGAGTTCAATACTTCCCCACGATTAACACTCAACATTGGCCAAACATTATCGTGTCAATCAAAAACATAATAGTTCAAACAATATTATTCATACTGACATTACATAATGCACCATCCTTTAAATCATTTCTAAGCTTTGGGAATTCTAAACATGAGATAGTTGAATTACAGGGAGACTCCCATCTCCCTGATGACCAGGCTGGTTATGGCGCGGGTAAACAAACAAAGAAGAGGTCATAATACTCGTCGTTCATTTCAGGTCACGTTGTTTTTCATGTGATAAAAAGCCGACATACTGGTTAGAAAATTACACCGCGCGTTACATACCGGTTGCCCGTAGTAACTCTTTGCAAGATACAATGCAGACTATATGGGGGAAAAGTCAAAACATCGCCTCGATTCATGTTTGGATACTAAAGGGGCTGTCCACTGGAGGCGATCGTTGTTGCGACACCTGGCGATCTTGCTGTTGTGAGTGTGGCAGCAAGTTGTTGTTGTAGCCTAGCTTAGATAGAGTCGTATGTAGGTTTATAATCGCCTTTTTAAAGATGAACTCCTACCTATAATTATGAAATTATCAGGTTGTCGCCTGTGGGACAGGCCCTTCAGGTCTACGTTTTATGAAAGCATTTAAGGTTGATATTCATATGAGCTCGATGGGATTTGAAGGATTAGATAAACCAAACTGGCCTAGAAATGGGGTAAGCCTATTACATAGCCAAAGCCTACGACATAGCCAAAGCTACTAGTATAATATTGGCCTTCATAGCCGACTATAGCTATTTTGATAATAATAATGTTCGGGAGACTGCAAAAGTCCATAAATCCATACGGATATAATGGAGTTTTTCAGACAATTTTAAGTATTCCTATAAATTATTGCAAACTGCAAACTCCTGGATTGATGATGTTGTAATTCGGGGCAGTTATAACGTCCTGTAACTTAATGTCCTTTTTCTTTCTTTACAGGTTCCAGCAACATGCGGCGCAAGCAACCAGTCACACCGGCGGAATATCTCAAAGAGTTGGGGGGGGGGAGTGGTTGAGGGTCCGAGGGGTAGCCCCGAAATTACTATATGGTTACGCCTAAAATAGCAGTGGGTGATTCAGGTGGGGGCGCAGAGGACGCCCCCTATTTGAAAACCACTTATTTATTGACTATATTTTTTGGTCAAAATCTGAACCTCCTCCCCCCCCCCCCGTTGTATAGGCCTACCCAAATCTTTTTTTTTTTTTTTTTAAAAGTGAAATGCGCCATATTAATGGATTCATCATAAAATTCAGGTCTTTCTAGTAATTACATGAAAAATCATTTCATTTTCTCGGTTAAAAGAATGTTTGCTCGTGATTGTATTAATAATGGCGCTGTTCCCCAAAAGATATCTTGCTCTTTAATACACCCAATACGATTATAGTGTATCACCACAAAGAATGAATAGGCCTATAGGCCTAAAATCCAAAACGACCTACCTCGTCTTGGTATTGACCGTCAGATGTGGGTATGCTCTGGAGATGGGAGGAGGTAATGATCTTGCCGGCGGACTTGTCCATTGATGACAACTTACCTTTACAACCTCTCCCTCTGTAATAGATTTTCTATTTTTATTTTTCATTTGAAATTAATGATGGATGATGTTGGTGATGATAAGTGGTTAGTGAAAAAAATAACTTGATTCACGAGTGGACTTGAAGATGGCTTATCTCGAAGTGTTGCGTTCGGTTGCGGTGTCTTGTCATGTGTTCAATGCAATCCTTGGAGTAAAGCCCCCACGTTTGTCTTGAAGGTTTTGTTGTGTTGTGTAACGCAACATTTCGAGAAAAGCCCCCCCCCCCCACCGGCTTGCTCGAAAACTGGTACTTAAACAACACAAACGGCCCAATACAAACCCTTCGAGCACCAAGGACGAGGCGCGGTGTATCGTGGATAGGCGTGTCAGCTTCTCTCACACTTAGAGAAGTGGAGCAATAAAAAAATGAAGATAAAAATACTAGTGCCATGCGCAGTATGCTGCACTGATGCTCTCCGTATTCACCTAAACATTGGCAGAAGTGTAGTACTACCAGGGTGTAATTGTAATATCGACATGATTTAATTGCAGGCCCAAATGTGAATGATAATATGTATTATAGAATTGCGATACACAAAGGAGAGCTTAAAGTGCGCCTAATTAATTATCAGTGATATAATGTGATACCTCTCGAAAATTAGATAGATGGATTAGTTGACAATAAGTACGAAGAGTGATCTATTATGAACACTGTAAAATGAGGATGATGAGAATAGATAACTAGAAAGAGAATAATATAACATAGCTTTACGGCATCCAGGATATTATTGTCTACAGCAAGCATTCATTTGACGCCTGATCACGACAGCATCGAGAATAACATACTATGGTCGATACAGAGTTGAACTTACGCAACAGGTAATAACTTTATCACTAGTATCTATTGTCTCATATGCGATCAGGTTATAAAAAATTAAAACTCTCACTGCTAATCAAAGAGTGAGATATCAGTTCAGTGTTATATAGCTCCACTATTTATCTTGCATCTTTGTTATCGCTTATGCACGCTCTCTTATTTTCCCCAAGGCTCCTGAGACAATTTTATGGCAGAATGGTGGGGGGATTTGTAGAAATCATGAAATTAATGATCTATTCGAATGTGGGGTAGGGCGGAACGAGTGTCTCTGTCTAAACCTTCCGGAGGAAAAGAAATAAAAAAACAACCCCCCCCGCACAAAAAAAAAAGTGAAACATATTATATTGGTGTGTATTCAATAATGTTTCCGGTCTTTATTAATGTATAATGTAGTTCCACTATACCGTGTGAGTGAAGCAAGAATCCATCATCATCGTCGCTTATTTCTTATTGGCATGACATGTATTAATATATAATCACTCTGATAAAATATAGTCTTATGGAATTTATCCAATTTTTAGGTTATTTAATATAATATTATCTATCAATCGGTAAAATTATGGAATTTGACCTATTGTGGGTTGAGTGGCGTTCTGATCTTTGCATATCGGACAACTGATTTGTCCATACCAACCAAATGGTCTTGATGAAGGAATTCCCCAACAAGAGTTTCGTCTTCTGACGGGAATTTTTGGTATTGTGACCCTGTCTAGATTACTCTTCATCTATTCCACACTCATAAGTTGCGTAGTTAACATAGAGTCTCCAGTATCAGATACTCAAATCTTGGTATTTAAAGTCTATATACTTCAGTAATCTATCCTCAATGTATTAAAGACAGTCTTATTCAACAGGCCGAACAAGCTCTAATGCAGTTCTCTTGAGTAGAGGCGCCTTAGTGATCATTCCCGAGGAAGGTAAGCACCTACAAGAATTTAAATGATGTGAATTACAGTAGTGCTCCCGAATAGTAAGATAAGTCTCGAAGTTGTGTTGTGATAATATATTTATTGTAGATCGCATATTTTTTCATTAACTAGTTTGTAATTAATAGGATAATCTGGAATATTGAATTGTAGTTCATAATAACTATATGTATATCAATAGTACATGTGGTGGAAAATTCTAATAAAGAGCGTAGTTTATATAAAATAGAGTTTACATGTATCTCGCTATAAGACCACTCACTTCGTTCAGAGCGAGATCTGCGCGATGCGTAAATTCGTGTGACATTGTAAATAATCAATATACATAAAATTAACGAAGTGATTTCGGTACCGCTTCGGATGTGATACGAGTCGCGCCCGTATCCCTGTATAATCACATGTTGTGAATATAGGAATTAGTCTGGCAAGTAGGCAACCCACTCCGCTTTATAAAATTCTTTTTTTGTCTTCGTGGATGTAATATTGATATCATTGCATAAAGCTAGAGAGGATGTCTCGTACGAAGGGTACATAAGAAAGTGATGACTGTGTCTATGAATGGTGTAAAATAGATACTTCTCGTCACTTGTTTACTCACTGCTACATCTGTATATAATTGGATGGTACAAGATTTAATTATACATAGTTCGAGTCTGTTATATAAAAATTGTGCAGAGATTGTTAGGGTACAATGCAGAGTAGCATATCTCATTATTCGAGCAGTTTATTATGCGGCTATAATAATGTACATGTAATATCATCGGTCATGATGAGCATGTAATGAATAATAGTGAACTTGCCATATGTCACACCCAATACTTCTCTCCATTTTGATTTTAAAACAACTAACATAAACAACAACATTGCAATATTGTGACTGTCAATAATGCAAGTCATGCATAACCTGTATGAGATAGAAGCACTGTGAAAAAACACTAATGGTATGATTAGTAAATATACTCATATTTATAGGGTGAGTACTAGCAGGGACACCCGCAGCTCGATGCGATCGAGCTCCTCTCGTAAGACTCCAGGTACAAGTACCACCAATGGGTAGTAACTTAAGGATTCCCATTAGTTATTAGGAATTGATTCAGGTAGGTGTAAAGTTTCTTGATGATTTTTAATCTTTGTATGTAGCTCTGACCAATTCTGGTGTAGTGTCTTATACGAAAAATATTATTGCATTGTATGAGCCCGTACCTACTTTTCAATGAGTAAACGTCCTACTCGTGACGAGGGAGAAGAACATAAACATCACAACTATAACGCGTGTAATTATAACAGTGCTCATAGTTCTAGTGCGTGACAGTCTTTTCAGCCCACCTCAACCGCACACTCCACTATTTACGATAACGTCGCTACCACGCGACCACCTTCCCTAATAAACCAATTGTCGCCACTGCTATGTAGTCCCCCTGTGTAGATATTCGATGTCTTCAGTAGCTCCATGGCTTCATTCAGCACAATACATATCATAACGCATTTTCTAATCAGAGTAAGATATTGAACCTACACTGGATGTTATACTTTGTATCTTTATCACCCGATTAACAATAAAACAATTTAGGTGCGCTCAAGTTCGATCTACCTGCATTCAAAATTCATTGTGTCGTCTAGATAAAAAGAGGTTCCGCGGTGCAAAGAATATGTAGTTGATGTTACTCTATCACACCATTATTACGGTCATCCTAACGAGTACATTCTCGGCGACGCACGAGAATAGTGGGTCATAAATCGCATCGATCTAAATGTAAACAGTCATCAAATAAGACAGGTTTCCCGCCGTCCTCCATGTTGATCCTGATGCGGAAATGGTCGAAGCAATCATAGGCAATCTTATATTTTTGTGCGATACTGACACCAGACCTTCACCCGGCTACACAAAAGCCACAAATCATGTACGGTCTGTCTCCAGCCAGTTCTACAACGAAAAGAAAAACACCGGCTACAGTTAATGTACTCCAACCTCGTGTGTTGATTGTGCCCGGAATATGAACATAAATACGAGCCTTATCTAACATACATAAACAACATAACAACATTGCGAATTAATATAGTAGAGATGAAATTCAAACTGAAGTTCTCCTTCAAATTACGACCACAGTTGATTACTAAAATTGAGATAGGATCGTCATATGTTGGTATTTGCAGCATAAAAAAGATCAAACATCTAGTCAGAGTGTCAAAAAGTTATGTCAAGGACAATATTCTCGAGTTTAAGATAATTGTCCGTTTTGGAAGGAACATTGTGTGGTAATATGGCGGAGGCCGAGGGGCGGGGGTCGGTTAGTTTGTGATCGACCATGAACGACGTGGAGGAAATAAATGGAATTACGTAAATCCGGATCTTGTGTATTTCATAGGTCATAGAATCTCTATGATTGGATAATGTGGAGCGTACGATGAAAGGGTGTTCAACGAAAGAAATATAAAGTGCGTTTCATGACAGATATTTTATTATTTTGAATTTGCAGAACGGAGAATCACGATTCGTATGTATATATCTTCCAGAGGAGCAGCGCAGCGAAGTTTGCAGGCGCCAAAGGCGCTTAAAGCGCTAGGCATTAACACAGCAATATACACATTCTCGCATTGTGCCATACGATGTTTTACACAGACATAAGATAGCGCAACCCAGCGGCAGCTAATATATTTCGCCGTGAGCCATCGACCTAGTTCCGCTTCGGTTCCGCTGCATCGTCGCGTGGCCGCTGCGCTCCGCCGCAAAGTTGCTGACATGGAAAAAGCTCATTTCTGCGGGTAGAACCCGTGCCGCTGATTATCGTTCTCGCCACAAATTGCTTAAGAACGAAGCGGAACGACAGCAATAATAAAACTACGGTCCCTTAACCCAGGGTTAAACGTAAAACTTGGGTTTTGTTAAACTAGGCTATCAGAATACCAATAGGACTAATAAACCAGGGGTGTGGGTTAAGTGTGGTTTAGTTAACCTAAGGTTAACTTTAGCCCAGGGTTAACTTTTACTGCTATCAGAATATGGGCCATTGCCTCAAACGTTGCATACCATGATATAGTGTAAATAATCTAAAGGTGTTTCCCCTTAGACTGTGTGTTTTCAATGACATCAAATTGATTGTAATTTATTGTAATTTATATACAGTTGACTCCCGTAATAAGAAGGTTCTCTATCAAGCCAGATACATGGGCACATAGACACACGTGCACATGTATGTGACATTGGGACTGGAGAATCACCTAATAAGAAGATCTTGTATTTGTGCCCATTAGAACAAGAGTGGACTGTATCACTGATTGTTACATGAGCCTGGTCAGTTTGTCACGGACGGACATTTTGCAAATTTTCAAAGTTTGACAGCCCGTGAAAAGTTAATCATGAGAAATATTGAAATTTTCTGTGTTTGATAGTGAAGGGTACCACTGGATGTGCCAAATGATGGCAAAATTTTGTTGCCATGGATACATGCTAAGAATAGAATCCTTTTAATGTTCAATGTCACGGACGGACGGGATAGAAATGGGTTTCTTGACTTCTCATGACTCTTTTGGCATTTCTATCTAAAATAACTGCCAATGTTAAACAAATAACATATCATACAATAGCCAAGCAATTTTACTTGGCTGCCATTTAAAAATCATTTTGATAAAAGCTCCAGTTTTTGATTGACGGCTAAAAACATTTTGTCACGGACGGACATTTTCAGTGTCACGGACGGACATCATAGGGAAACTGTTGCAGAAATCAACTTTTCCATCAAAGAATATTAAAATTCCACAGAATACAATTCAACAACCAATCAGAATGAAGGTTTTAAAGTCAAACATGGATCCAGGGGGTCCTCCCTCTTCCCCCGAACACACCCACAACACCCCCTCCCCTACCAAAACAAAAAAAAAAATCGAGAAATAAATTAAATAAATAAACAATGGAGATAAAATGAAAAACCCTCCGCGCTACCCAATGGCTGTTATTTAAAATAAGGATGAACCATTTGGCGGAAACGAAGTTCATTTTTTTTCGCGAGGCGCGGCCTACCTCTCTCTTTCCAGCCCCTCCCCAACCCCCCCACCCCGCCCCCGGCAGTAATTTCACCTCGTGTGCACCAGCCTAGAACATTTTAATTGTACCATGTTTTGCTTGTCCTGCCTAATAATTACCAATTCGCAACTAAATACAATCAGAACCCACCTGACGCAAGGTTATGCCAACTAGCGACCCACACCATGGATCAATGGTTTCACTTGGCCCCAACTATACCCTGACTCCCCCTTACCACACCTCCAAAACAAAAAAAAATAAAAAAAAAATGCCACGTAGCCGCCTACCAATAATTAAACAATCTTAAAAAAATTAAGATAAATAAAAAGGATGAATCGAAACAGCCAGGAAGGTCTCTTTTTTTTTTTCAATCTGCCACCCCTCATCTCTCCCTCCCCAAGAGCGGGTGGAGGTGATCCATCCGGTGCAACATTTTAGTTGCTACATTATTTGCTGCTTTGACTGGAGCGCTCACTTCATGCCAAAACTTCCATGGTGTGATCTAAAGTCATAAATAGTCTTTTAGAAAAAGATCCGCCGCGGCAAATCCTGCGATTTGCGCCTGCCCCATACATGTACCATAATGTTTGTGTGTTATTATTAGAGAATTTTGGGTGTGCAAGTTGTGGAGGGGGGGAGTTGGGCCGGTTGTACCGGACCCAGGTATGGGTATATGTACATGGGTTGTGATCTCATGCTGCCTATTTTGAATAAAATTAAGGGTTTAATTCAAGATAATTACCTGGAGTAATTAAAAATAATTAATTTCACCCAAAACCAGTGCAGCATATTGCATTTAAGTATTGATTTGTCTGTCCGTGACAAAAAAATGTCACGGACGGACAAAATTTCAAATTCATATGAAATAAATGCATCACCCTTGATAAAAGTATAATTCATAAATAGCAAAGGTCTTATAATGGGGAGATAGCTTTGCATGATTTTAATTTTAAACAAGCAATAACAAAGGGAAAAAATACTTTTGTTCTTTTTTTTTTGTCACGGACGGACATTTTTTGGTCAAAATGTTTAAATTTATCGCACAGAATTATTTCCCCAGTTTATAATTTCTATTGTTTTCTTGTTTTGTTTAGAAATACTTTCAACCTCTCTGTATCAGTAAAGAAAAAATTAAAAAGTTGTGTAGATGTTGAACTGAGACTTATTTTACTTTTACTTAAAAATGTCCGTCCGTGACATTATTTTTAGGCACCCCGTAGAAAAATAATACATTTCAAGGGCTTCTCACAATTGCATGTCTCTGAAAATCATATTTTAACAACTTGAGATGTTAGTCTAAATCCTGAAAATACTTTCATCCCCTAAATCTTAATATGAAATTTTCACCCCAGTGCTCACTCTTAACTGACCAGGCTCACATGTACTTTATATTACAAGTTAATGCTGCTTGCCATCTGTCATAGTAGACCAGTTTACCAAGTTTATTTCTTTCATGCGACATAGTAACAAGGTATTCAAACAAGTTGTAATAAAAGAATGAACTGCAATATCCAGTTGGCATACATTAGTTGTTGCAATATCACGTAAACCTCATGCAAGCTTTCAGGTTAAGAAAAACCTTTGTTTAAAAATTATGCATAGCATTACAATAACTTAATAAACTGGTCTATTAATTTTTTGTTTGCCATCTGTCAATCATGTCCAATATAGGTAATATGTAATCTTGTCAAAGAAACTGAATGTAAATCATGTATTTAAGTCATTTGCTGCATATTTAAAATTATGATAAATTATTCATCTTCAAGTGAACTTATGTACAAGTATATAGCAATGTAGATTCCGTCAGTTCTGCTCATATTGCCCAACATTGTATAGTGTTTTCTTTTTGCTGTATTTGCATTTATATTGTGTAATTTGTAATTGTGTTTTTAATCGTACATATACTTGTAGCTGCCATAATGATTGTGTAATTCTTCATTGCTTTTGTCTTCATTATTTAACTTGCCTTTCAATAATTTTCTTGAATGATACCAAAGATGTACATGTATCTACATTGTAAATGTATTAATATACATTTTTACAAAGTACAAAGTGAGGCTTATGCTGTCAAGTCAAAGTGCAAAAATATACTTGACTCTTCACATTTATATTCATAGTTTGCCACTTATACATAGCATTAATTACATTTTTTTCCTTCTACATATTGTATGTACTGGTATTTCGAAAAGACCCAAAGCTTTGTAGAATTTGTCAATTAGGTTTGTTATTACATGTGTAATTTTCATACAATGTACAATGGAATCGACTGTAATGCTCAAATATCTAGCAGAGAAAATGTACATGTACATGACTGTATGTACAGTGTTGTCTTATGTTTCTATTAAAATACTCGTATTACTTTTGTAAGTTGAAACGAATATACAAAGTATGCAAGAAGAATGTATAGATACAATGTACATGTATATATTTGAATCAATGAAAAGAAACTATTTGACAAAACTATGCAGCTGAAAAAAAATGTCACATATTAAAAAATATGTACACTGTATACTGAAATATTTGCATACACATGTAAACAAATCTGATGCATTTGTGAAATGTAATGATACATGTATATGTATGTTACTGACGGGACCCCCATGTTCCGTTGTTCATATTTCAACCATTTTTCCCACTAATCTGTGATATTTTAGTGCTTTGGGGGGGGGGGGGGTTTGTTTATTTTTGTCATGCATACCCTATGAAATTTTAGTAGTTTAGTACGTGATTATAATGGGAAATGACTTGATAAAGACTTAATATGTATTGCTCCAGCTCAGTCCACTTCGTCATAATGATTTCCAAGGCCTCAAGTAATATTTTGTTTGTGCAACATGTTTGAAATTAGTACCTAAGATTACGTGTACCTCATTATAATCATGGTTTTTTTTGTTTGTTTTTTTACACATGCTTGTTGTAATAAAAGTGGACTGTACTGTTTTTAAGGAATCTGAAATTGTAAGTAAAATTATGTATAATCATGAAGAATATGCGATATTTATGCAAAAATAAATCACATGAAAATTATTTTCCTTGACTGAATGTAATTGAGTTGTCTTTTGCATGGCTTTGTTAATTGATTTATGTGTAACCAGATCTGTTATTGTTAAAAATGCTACCTTCAACGATCTTTAAAATTTTCACCTCTAGAGTTATTATTAAAGGATTTATTTTTCAGCCATGAGAATTAAACTTTTTTTAAACTTCCAAATAAAGCAAAAGTAGAGACAATTGTTTATTTTATTGAAATTATATATTCATTGGTATATTCAACAAAAAACTAGAAAACATAATATGAATAAAAAAATAAAAGAATATTGCAGTACTGTCCCATTCGTTTCTCTTTCTCCTTGTCCTCCTCCTCATCAGCCATTAGGGCCTAGCTCAGTCTGTGTTATAGAGAGGATATGAAGTCGCTCTTTCCATAGTGTTCTCACGTTCTCAAGATAATCCTCATTCCCTTCCTCAGCTCCATCAAGCTTCTGCAAAAATAAAAATAGAGCATAGAATTAAATTTACATCAGAAACATCCATAACTGTCTTGAAAGTTTTAAGCACTGAAAAAATCATTATTTTTTTTCATAGGGCAACAGATTCCTGAATAAACTCAGAAAACTGATTCACAACTGGATTTTCGTATTGACTTTTAAATGCCTTTATAGAGCAAAATTAACAAGAAAGTTTGTTTTTTTAATGAGGGCGAGAAAGGCCCTCGGATAGGATATTAAAAGGAGGCCCTGTCTTTTTTCAGAGATTAACCATCTTTTGTAGAACATGTGGATCATAGCACCGAAAAAAAAGTGAAATCTATTTTGCTGGTTCCTTTATTTTGTTTAACTTTGAAATAGAAAGAATGGCGTTGTTATAAAGATACAGTCTACTTCCATCATGACATGCAATGATTCAACAAAATATGGTTATGATGAGGCAATTCATGCAGTAATTTATATGTGCCTTTCTTTTCAGTGTACCAAAAACTAGCAACAATGAAGGCAGATTCAGGATTTGAAAGGAGGGGGGGGGGGGGGGGGGAGCACAGCTCAAAATTTTCTGATTTAAACTTACAGTGAAGGAATTTTTTTTTCTTCAAAATATAAGGGGAGGGTGCCTATTGCACCCCCATGATTTGCTCCTGAACAAGGCTTGGTCCCAAGGAATTCATAATGACTGGAGTGGATTGTAATATCTCTTCTGTGCTAATTATAATGGTGGTAGACTGTAGTAATTATTTACCTGAAGCATAGAGAGAGCCTCTGTTTGTCCATCACTAGTTAACCTGTCCATGGCCGTTGAGATGGTGTTCTTGGTTGATTGAGAGATGTTACCCTCAGCTATCACTCTCTTCCAATTTGCTCTGATGGAAACAATCACACAAAATAAATATCTTATTTAGAATAATTATCTCCTCTATGTAGTTGTTCCTTCTCTAAAAATGAAAGAGAAAGATTTTCAAAATGAATGCTTTCCACCGATGAAATACAAATAAAATTTACACAAAAATTAATATTTAATAAACAAAAATTAATATTTAATAAACAAAAATTAATATTTTATCAAGAATGGTATCACCGACAAGATCCTTCTCTAAACTTTGCAAAAGAAAGACAAAATGTTCAATGAATGATGAACAACAAAATACACTGTAATATGATGTGGAGTTTTGAACATGTAAACTGTTTCTCACTGATTATACAAATAAAAATATTGAACATTTTTTAAAACAAATCTGTCACATAAAACAAGAAAAAAGCCACCACTTTTAGCCAGTTGTGCCACTGGTGAGTGACGTCACTACGATCAACTTTTCTCCAACCGGAGGCGCCATAGCACCATGGATTTTAGACTGATCTGTGACCTCAATGGAGAAGAATTAACATTCTGAACATTCCTGTCTAATCCCATCAAAAATTCTTTTAAAATCTAGTCGTAGACCCATAACAAGATTTGCCTTTTGAGTCAGAATTATCCCACTATAATAAGAACAGATACAACGGAATTTCATTATAACAAGGCAAATTTTTTTTCCAGATCCCAACTTGTGCAAATTTGTGTTTCCTTATTCAGTATACCGAGATTTTGTTACAACAAGGCAGTTAGCTTGCTCCCAAGCATCTCATTATAACAGGGGTGGACTGTACATGTACTTACATCTCACTGTACTCCATACAGAGAATCCTCAGAGCGGTTTGAAGGTTCCATGATGGACCTGATGTACTGCAGGACAAGTCCTGGTCTAGGTTGGCAGACTTTAGAGTGAGAGCTTTGAAGTCCCACAGTTCATCCACTTCCCTGGCTCTACGGCAAGGAAGGGGGCGGTCATCTTGAGATCTTACCACATCGATAACAGCATCTTTAAAACAAAATGTAAAGAGAAATATAATTTTCGAATACATACAATACATATGAAATAAGATAAGTGGTACAAATGAGCGAGGAGAAATTAAAAGGCAAGATAATCCAAGATAATCCATTACGCATGTACAATAAAATATGAGCAATATGTTTTACATTATGGCTCCCATCTTTTTGTTCACACAAAATTTTGCACATTTTGAAAAAAGGCTTGCATGATCATTTCAAATTCTTACTCATATTTTTTGCCTTTTTGTTCGATTTATTTTCATGTTTAAAAGGAGTGGTTGCTGTGAGATGGGAGCAACATTTCTGTTAATGCGCTGGCATGCATCAAGTTTTTGCCCGCATGCCAAGAACAAGTTTTCATGCATAATACGTATACAATATGAAGACAAATTCAAAGTCTCACAAAGGGGAGTAGCTGGGGATTAACACCATTGCAGCAGGAGAGTGAAAGATTTTGGGGAAACGGCGTAAAAGCGAGAAATCTCCTGCCGAAAACAGGAATATAAGAGTCTCTGACTGTAAATTAGAGGCTCACCTAGCTCAAAGCGGACTACATCATGCGGGTTGGACGGGATGACAAAACCATACCACAAGAGAAGATCAATGTTATCATGAGGACCATAGTGAATGAAGACCTGATCATAGGCATGGTAGCTGTCTGATGTCTGGATCTTGTAGCAGTTTGATTCAGGATCGAACCCAGCAGTAACCTGATGGAGGACAACAAAACAAGAAAAGTTTAATCTGCTATTGCATGTAACTACATGTAGACATTTGGGCTCAATTGCATAGAGTACATGTAGGTATATTTTGAAGCCTATCATATCCTATGAACTGGAGATCATGGGTTTGAATCCTGGTCAAGTTGTACGAAAAATTTACAAAAGTGGTATCTATAGATATAGCTGTCTTCTGGCATGGTGCTCAGGGTAATCATAATATATCATGTTGTGCAGGGCCCGTTTTAAACTCGGTTGCTAAGAACTGAAGTTGCTACCCCGGGTAATAATATCATTATACTTGTTATTAATATGATGATGAATAAACAGAGAATTTTTATGTTTTCATGTCTACAGTATTGGAGTAGGAACTGATGGAGAGGAAATTATAGAAACTTTGAAAAATTTATTACCAAAAAGAAATTGAAGATTGTGTAGTAATTAAGTCCATAGTGGATTAAGACCCAATCATATGCATGTACCTGTCTTAAACTGTTAGAAGGCAGATTCAGGGGGAACCTGATAGAGAGAAAAAGGGAAAAGGAAAGAAAAGAAGTTAAACCAAAAGAAGAGACAAGAAAAAAGGAAAGAAAATAAAAGAGTCAAACCAAAAGAAGAGAAAATGAAAAAAGATTTAGCCAAAAATAAAAAGAAAGAATAATGAATGGCTGTGATAAAGAAATGAGGAGATTGATGTTGCCATGTCCATCATAAAAAAATCCAAGACCTGATGAAAACAAAGCAAAAAATTTAACTAAAAAAAATGACAATGATAAAATATAAAGAGATGGCTGATGGTATCATGATGACCAAAGTAGATAGCATTTAAACAAACCTCGGCTCTTGGAGAATGGTTGAGCAAGTCTAGGAAGGGAGCAAGCGCAAAGTCATCGCTTGCTTTGGGATCCAGCGCCTCACAGCCACTCGGCTCCATGTACACCGATCGAGAGTTGATGACGAACCAAGCCCATATGAAGGAATCAAAGTCAAAGACACTACGATACTCAGGAAAGGTTCTCTCGATGTCTTCAAACAGGCATGAAGCACCCTTGAAGGAGGATTGAATCTCATGAAGTTGGTTGGCTGCTTTGTCACGTGCTGCGCGAGGAAGCAGGTCAAAGTCGGCTTGTTTGACGCAGCAGAAGACAGGCGTTGTGAAGTCCTTTGGGAGAACGTTGATGTAGGGATACCAGAATGAGGATTTGCCCTTTGACCTCTCTGTGATGAGGAAAGCACACACTACCTGGTATGGTGTTGGTTTTTGTAGTTGCCTGCAAAGAATGAATTTGCCATTCAAATAAAGTCCATTAATAAATATCAACCTACATGCATTGTAGGCCTACATTGTCTGTTCTTTATTAGTTTTTTACTAGTCTTTCCCAAAGTTTAAAAAACTGTTTCACAACTGATTTCCTTTGTTTCATTTTATCATGATTTTAAATCAACAAAGCGTATAATTATAAACATAACATTTAGTGATCTCGGCTTTAGATAAAAATAATAATAATAATAATACCCTTATTTATAATGCGCTTTCCCCATATTGCTCAAAGCGCTTTAACGATAATTATTACGATCAGGGATAATTCCATATATATTTGTGTAGTTGTCAGGGTTTGTTGGTTGTGCCATATTGTATATGGCGGGGGGGGTTTGATAGTGGAGGTCCTGCGGCCGTGTACAGCTGTCAATTGCGCATGAGTAGGATAGTGGACGTAATTGGTTATTGTCTTTGTTGCTGGTGCGAGTGAATTCTCGAACTCACTAGAACTTTCTGTGAAATCCTTGTGATATTCGAGTGTATAATATCGTTTAATATAACTGCTTGATTTGTTCTGTGATAGACTAGTAGAATCGGCATCGTCCTTGGTAAAAGTTCTCAGATTTATTCTTTTTTGGTGTTTAATAGTATAAAACAGTATTTAGACCAAAAAACTATTATATTATAAACATTGATCATACATGTGTAAGTATGGTATGCAAGACTGTTTCACTGTTGGAATAGTCGCATAAACAGTAGTATGGTAGAATAAGTTTTATATTATAATGAGATTTAAAATTTGCGGCAGATATTATTTTTTAAGAGGAGGGGGTGATGCGTATAGTAGTGCAGTAGGTCTGGGTTGTGGTTCCCAGTCCTTCTAATAGGGTATATTGTTCTCTGTGGTTTATTTTTTTTCGCAGGCGGTTTGATTCGGATTTTTGTTTGTGAGTTGCCTATTTTTTTCTTGCTTTTTTTTTTTATGCCAGAGTTTAATAAGACTGTATTTTAAATGAATAGCTTTTAGATTTTCGATCAAGGTTATTGAAGGTTGTCAAAGGAGTATGTTTATGTTTTTCATGTCATGACCGTTTACTCTTTTTGATTATAACATAGGTCTATGACTATCATGCGTGTTTTTTGAGATTGTTGAGTTTATTTCTTGCCGTTGTGATCTTGTGGTGCGTTAATTTTGTTTGTTTTTTGGGTAACTTTGTTTTTGTTGAGGTCTTTGTTGGCATCGGTAATCTGCTGTTCTAACGTCTTTTAGTCCTTGTACAGCAATGAGCAGTTTCCGTGGAGAGTCTGTTAAGCTATCGAGAGTAACTTCGGCTCACCTCTCTGAGACAAAATGATTGTAATAAAGAAAAATGTAGTTATATGGGTATTATGCTCTAAAACGAAATAAAAATAAATGTGGTATAGTTTGATCATTTCCCCTGCTTGATCTGAGTTATGACATAGGATGATTCTTGGCGCGGTGCCTTTGAATAGTCTCCTTCCATAGGATATTTTTGGAGAAGTTTTTACATAGAAAGGCGTTTAATGGTTCGACATTTCTGGAGTACTATGGCGCAGGGTAGTGGTTATGCTTAAAGCAATATGAAGCGTTTAGTTGGGAATTTATTGCCGTTTAAATTTGTGTAATCAGGGCGGTTTTGTGTTTGTTTTTCCAAGTCTTAAGAATCTGAAATTGGACGAATTGGTTTATCGATGGATTCTTTCGATTGTTGTTCACACGGTTGGTTTGTGGGCTGATTTGGTTGCTGTGGTTTTGTGTTGTTTTGTTCTCTTTTTTGTCTGTTTTGTTGTTGTAGAGTGCTTTCATTTACTATTTTTTATATAGGAGTTAAGTATGGTGCAGTTCTATTCTTGTAAATTATATTCTTCTTGATAGTTAATTGGCGTGTGTAGTAGCTTAGTTTCTTTTCTTTCGAGGAGTTGAAACTGTGAGGTGTACGTAATGTTGGGGGACAGTTGTGAAAATCTATAGATTTGGTGATTGCGGTGTAGATTATATTATGGTATGAATTCCTTTTTCAAAGTATATATAATGTAGTTTTAAAAGTTAATTATATGTTTTGTTCCGATTGTTAATGGATTTGCTATTCGAGTAGCGTCGCCTTGCTTTTTACGGAGGCTGCCTTTTGTATTGAGACAACTGTGATTTGGGCCTAATTCCGGAGTTTATAGTATTTGAATATATGTGTGGATAAGCGCGGCGGGAACTTGGGTTCTTTTACTTAGTTTTGCTTGTGGGGGTTGTCACGATTATCATCGGGAAATGCTTTGTTTTGGTTGATTTCAATTCTTTTTTTTTGCTCACAGTTTGCGGATTTTGTGCTTGTGTAGTATTCGTCGTATTCGGCATAGTGGTGCTAAGAGTTTGGTGTTATCATTGTTGTTTTTTTTGGGGATGATTGACGATTGAATCTGAGATTGTGTTTACGGTGTCTGTTTCACTTGGATGGTGGAGTTTTGTAAGCATGGTGAGTGCTTTGTGCAGTATAGTTTTTGGTTGTAGTTGTTGGAAGTGTGTGTGGAGAGGATGTACCATTGTCTGTGTTGTTGTGTCCTGGATAGAACTTGTTTTCTTGGGATTTTTTTGGGGCTGTTCGTTTTAGTCGATTTGCTGGGAGAGTCTTTTTCCTTAGGGGATTCCAGTTTTGATGAATATGCACAATAGGCGGATAAGTTTTGGTATTTTTAATATTCTCATTATTCTGTACTGATGATAGCATAAATTTAATGGGTTGTGAGTTTGATTTATCTCAATTTAACTTTCGTGTTTCACTTTAACTTGTGTGATTTTTTAGATGACGATTTAGAAGAGATTTCGGGGTGAGATGTGGCTAACGACACTAGTGATACGTACTTGTAATAAAAAATATAGTTGTTTTAGGAGATTTAAGGGACGAGTTTCGGTGAAAGAACAAATTCTCCGCTAGTCAAAGATAGTCATATGACAAAAGAAGATAGAGTAGTGCAAATAGCAGTCTACAGACTTGTAGCAGTAGAGAACTATTGTATATCTTTCCAAGTACATTTTAAAAGCTAATCTGAATCTAGTCTGAAGTTCACGAGTGGTTATTTGATAAGTCGATATGTATAGGGATAATTTATCACATCGAGGATGGTTCTTCTAAAAACTATTACTTGTAGATTGCAACATTGAAGTCAAAGTGTTAACGTGTAGACTATTATATGTATCGCGTTTGTTGAGATGATAAATTGTGCTCTGTATTTTGTGTATCATAGATCAGATAAACATCGCAAAAGGGGGTGTTTTCACTAAGAGGAATAAGATATTGAGCTTGATGTTCAGAATTTTAGCAATTATTGTTATGTTGGTTGTTGATTCTCGCTATTGAATATTGATAAGTGTTTACATTGTTTGAAGATTCGACTAGTCGACGGTTAACTTTCTATTTTTTAAGGTTTCGAATTATGTGTTGGTCGCTTGAAGGTAGTCGTTATGGATTCCGGGTTATTGCGGTGTTTTTGAACTAACCTTATAGTGCCAAAGTTTAATGTGGATGACAGATTGTTTGGCACTGACGAAATGGCCTAGATTTGTATAGGTGGGTTGGTGTTTTCATTATGGTTTTGTTTTGGCAAAAAAATGACTAATATGGAAGTGTATATCCGTTATGGAATCACTGGATATGGTTTATATTAGCGGGAAGTATGAGTGGTTATTTGGGCGTTTTTGTTTTAAGTTTTGCGGCAGTGCCCTTCTTTAGTGAACATATCTGTAAGGAGTCAATGAGGTGATGGGCAATTGATATGTAAGAATGAAAATGTGATATGAATCGGATTTCTACAAGGCTTCAAAATAGGCACGACTACACTATTTTGATTTAAGTGCGACTTATTAAAAATGTTCTACGGGTTAAAAGATATGATCCCTTTGAGAAACTATTCTGACTCTGTCTGGTTAGTGATTGGTTGAGAGTGAGTCTGAATCAAATGGGAGGTTTACTTTGTATATTGGCAACGATATCCTTACCCACGAGAGCAGATTGTGATTTGAGTAAGAGTTTGTCGGGAAATGAGACTTGTACTACTTTTGTATAATGTGATATGCATAATCTATTGTTTAACAATATGTATTCTGAGTATGGTAAAAGTGGAATGATGGCTGTTTGGTGTTAGTATATGCATTTATTTAATTTTTGTGATTGGCTGGAACCAGGAACTGTTCACCCGGTTTAACCCCGTAAAGAGACATGGGCTAGTTTTGAACAACATGAAATGTGTTTATATGAGCTAGTGTGGGGGGCGGTTTTATTTTCAGTGCGCCTCTAAGTATCTCCCTTCAGATTCAGGTGGATTCCCGTGTTGATGCGGCATAGTATTCTATGGTTGAATTTATTTATTGCGCTTTTTAAAAAGGGATTGAGTAACGGTGCACGCAGAGTATTAGCGGTCACAGCATACTCTTCATTATCAAAGGCCTAATGATAATCATTCGTTCGTGAAAAGATTTCATTACTAAGGATTGGTATGCTAATTATGTCATAAGGAGATTATATTGATGTGAGTCTAATAATTTGAAAAGAGGGCCTTGAAAGTTGCTTAATTTTATTGGTTTACAGAGTTTCTGTTGTAAATGCGTTATAAGTAAAAAATAAATATTCTATTTTATCTGAGTATTTTTTTTCGTGTTGAATGTATTTCATGTTGTTGAAATTTCTTGATGTGTCGTTGTTTTTCGGTTCATTTTTGTTTATATTTTATGCGGGTTTTGTTTTTTGCAAGGAAATCATTGGTTGAGCGGTTATTCTATTGCGAATTTGTAATCAGTAACCAACTTCAATTAGGAATTGATTCTTTGAAAAGTTTAAGTGAGAAAATACATGGAGGACATTTGGATGATGTTGGTTCTAAGAGGAACAGGTTGAACAATATCTACTACTTTAATTGGATTTAGTTCTCACAAGATTATGTCTTTACGTGTGTTATTGAGTCTATATATTCTGTGTTCTGGTGTTTTTACTTGCATGTTCACTATAAAATGGTTTAGGGTTGTTTTGATCTGGAATTATCTTGACCGGTGTTGTGGTGGTTAAGGTGTAGTAAGTGTTATGTGGGATAGTCCTCTCTTTCAGTGCGGTACCTGGCTCGGGCAAATTTTGGTGCCCATAAAGTTTGCGCGGCGAGCTACCTTGGAAAGAAAGATATCAGAAGTCTCAGGCGAATTTTTCTGACGAAGCGTGGCGGAACTTATCATGCAGGTAATAATGTCGAGGGGGCGAATTCGAACGGGCCCTCAAGAGCCGCGCGCCCGGCGCCGCCAGCGATCGCCTCTCTGAACGGCGCTCCCCCCCCCCCTTACCCCCCGTTTGCGTCCCATCTTTTAGGGTAACTCGATCTGCAATGTAACTTCCGACTTCCAGTCAAGATGTTAGAGAGGACATTTCATAATTAGAGTTCTTACTTTCCATGTCTGTCTTTGCCATCATTCTTCCGTATTGTAGTGGCAGAAATGTTGATAATCAAGATATTTATTATTATATTGCTCTCGCCAAATAGACATCAAGCTCAAAAGTAAGCAATAATATCTTGTTCTTCAAATTGTAGCAGGAAAGTAATACCTTAAATGAATGACATATTAAATTCAGGTAAAATTAAGATATTTGTGTTTAGAAAGCAGACATAGACCATTTTATTATGGAAGTTCATAAATGATGCTCTTATTAGCGGAAAAGAAAAGCCTAAGGATTATACATTCCTTGAGACACGTAGAAAGGGTATAATCGGTGGAGGAATCATTGTCAACCTGACAGAGAGTTGTTATTTGTTCTGAGAAGAAGAGGCTGGTTTCAGGCAACAGCTCTGCAGTTAGCCATTTTTCAGTCTTCACAGGGTATTGTACTTGCTCTTCACTGTCACCTGTTAGTTATAAGAATCGAGCGAAAGGATGGGAGAGAACTACCTATGAGGATAAGATAAATTTTGAATTGGGCGCCGTCTTGTTTTGAGAGTCCGCCGTGAACGCCTTCTGAACACTATTGTTACACTTAATTCTACTGGCTCCCTATTAGACAACGAATCATTTTCAAGTTACTTCTTTTGGTATTCAAATCACTTAATAATCTAGCCCTAAAATATTTGTCTGATTGTTTAGAAATTTATGTTCCAATTAAAAGAACTAGATCTTCGAAAGACCCACTTAAGTTGACGTACTTAACTAAACGAAAACTGACCGTAGATAGAACCTTTACTGTTGCATCCTCAAAGGAATGGAACAAACTCCCTCTCACATTAAGACAATCCCCAACCACGCGTGGAGTGGAGCCGTTAGAATCTTTATCCGGACTAGCAAGACGGGACTACGTACGAAACATCAACACAGTGTACTCAAAGATTGAGCAACTGAACGATATGAATAAAACATGGAAAATTCACTTACCGAATGTATTGCCAAATCTTCTTCTCCTTATTATCTTCCTGAGCAGCTGCTCTTATGTCCTCAAGTATGAATTTTAGTATTCACACCGCTATATCGTACATCTTGCACGATTCCACTGGACCAGAGAGAAACAAGTTATTCAATGGCGGATAAATTGTGCTGCCCTCTTTTGTCGAAGGTTTGCATTCGACGTGTCTCCCGTCACGAGTTGAATGTGAACATGGCACAGTTAGTTACCGTTTGTTTATTCGTTTGTTTAGGATGATTAGCTTTGATACTCGGCAGAATAGATTGAAAAAAATATAACTAAATGAAAAAATAGTAGGGGCTAAGTATAATAAATAATAGAATATAATATAACAGTTTTATGTTTATTGTTTTTAAAAGCTATATATTGGGTAGAGAGGGCCTGGTTATTTCTAATTTGTTAAAGTGACAGGGGCTGGGTCACTAGAGTGGGGGGGGGGGGGAAGCGGAGGCTACAGTGGGGGGGCGTATAGAGGGGGACAAAAGCTAAAAAATCGTGAATGATAGTAACTTTTTGTTTTTATGTACAATGTTTGCTGAGAAAGTTGCTGACCCCACTCCCCGCCCCCCTTATAAATACTACTAAGAGATCTTTTTTTGCTTTTAGTTTTTTCATTTCATGTTTTGTCTTGTCTTATTTAGTGTTTTGGTTTTTGTTTTATTATTTATTTATTCATTATATTATTTTATTTTTTAATTTTATTTTATTTTATTTTATTATTTTTGTTTTTATTTATTATTATTTTTTTCTATTATTATATTTTTTTTTTTTTTTTGGGGGGATAATCAAATTCAATCCAAGATTTACTGGGCAATTGTAGGCCTAAATTTCCGTGCCCCCTTTTTCCCCCTCCGCCAATGAATAGGCTTAGATAGATATGTAGCTTTGTTAAAAGAGAAAATAAATAAATAAAACAGAGACAAAGGAAGTTTAGATTCGTATTTCAATCAATTTAATTTTATTACAAAACATGAAGAAAATACAGATTATAAGGATTTAAAAAGCAAAGACAAAGTTAAACAAGACTAGCTCCTCGGGCCCCAAAAAAAGTCAAGAAAAAAAAAAAAAAAAAAAAAAAAAGGCTAAGCTAAGCGGGCCCCATGACAAAAATATCTCGTCGCAAGCTCCCCCCCCCCCTCCCACCCCTAAGAAAAAAAAAAAAGGAAAAAAAAAATAAAAAAGACCATGCAAGCTCCTCCGGGCCCATGACAAAAAATCTCAGCCACCCCCCCCCCCCCTCTCCACCCCTAAAGAAAAAAAAACTAGGAAAAAAAAAAAGGCTAAAGCCTTCCGGCCCCATGACAAAAATATCTCGTCCCCAAGCGGCCCCCCCCCCCCCCCCCCCAAAAAAGGGAAAAAAAAAAAAAGAAAAAAAGGGTCGGAGGGAAGGGATTGACAGGCAGGCCCGATTTAGGCACTCAATCCTACCCCTAGTGCCGATAACACGATGACCTTATGAATGCGAGGGCGGGAAAAAAAACATCTTCCATTTTTTTTTTTTTTTTTTTTTTTTTTCCAAGTGTTGGAAGGTAGGTTACATTTGCTTATTTTACGCGATGTTACATAACACACTCTCCGCAATAATCGTGATCCGATCAGCAGGCACTCTATCTAGTCTCTATATTTCCATTTCATTTTTTTCTCATAAGCGACCATACGAAAATCGAGTGGCAGAAAATCGGAGAACTGCTAAAATCGGTGAGATTTTGCTCTCATTTCACCTTTTTAGTCAGTTAACATTGATAGAGATTAGTTTTGATTTTAAAATAAATAATATTTTAAAGTGACATTGACTCCCAAATTAAACGTTATAACAGGGATTAAAAGTGTAAATTTAGCGTTAGAAATTTATTTGTAACCAAGCCAGAGTCACGTAGAGTCGGAGGCACGCAGTCTTGATATATCAAAGACGAGTGTAGTGCATGAGTGTCACCCAACAGTTGAATCGTTCAGAGAGTCCCTGAGACTTTTTGTTTAAGGAACTACTTTCATTATTATATGTGGTTCTTATTGTGTTATTTCTTTTGTGTGATATATGTAAAATTGAAAATTGTGAAGCGCTTTGAGCCATTTTGGGAAAGGCGCGATATAAATAATGGGTATTATTATATTATTTATGTCTGGATAAAATGCGGGCCAATTAAGACCCAGAGGATCTAGGCCTCCTTGTATTTTTATATCTAAGCCACATTTCCCTCACTATACACTTTGCATATATGCATGGTCAGTTCATAATTTCCCTAATTGCATTGACCCCAACATCATTCTATACCCAAGTTGAGCACTACCCACATCAGCTGGACAAATCTTCTTCCTGACCTAAGCCAATTCCAACTGCAAGTAAAGAAACATTTCCATCCTCAGAAAGTAAATCCAAACTCGTAACCTCCTCACTCCGCGAGAGAGCTACTTAAAATCAAAATGCCATTAAGGGCTGGTATGCCATCTTTATATATAGTAATGTAATGTAAACAATATCCTACACGTAACTGACTGTATATTATAAAGTTGTGACAGTGTCGAGTACTCGTCCCTAAATTCTAACCCCAGCTCAGAAGAGCTGATCATCAACTAGTTACTTATGTAGACGCCGAGCCGTCGGCTGCACTGTCTGCACAGTACCGTACAACATCGCGGAAACAGCACCCACGTTTTAAAGCTTGCTGTAGCCAATGAATAGTTCCCATCGACAAATTCTTCCTTATAAATATCAACACCACCACACACTTATACTCATAAAGATAACAAAATTATAAGCAAATCCTTTTCTACTCGCTTTTTAGAAGTATTGACACATTTCTTCCACGTCGCGTCTCATCATGATATAGAATAATTATGACGTCATATCATGCATATTCATTAAATTCTCACGTGTCGACCGCCAGGTTTGAAAACAAGTCAATAAAATGGATGTTTTAAAGATTTTGAAGGTGATGCCAGCGTTTCTAATGAAGATTTACCTTTTTGATTCCAGTGCAAAAGCTGTAAATCAATTTTAGTGATTCTTACCTTTCTCGCCTCAAATGACGATTTGAAACCATCACTGTTAATCTGAGTATGTGTCCATATGTCCGAATCTATTTAGTGAAATAGTGTGTGTTTGTTAGTGAAACTTTGAAAGCTACAACAAGATTAAGAAAGAGAAAAAAATACAAGCCAATAAAGAATAATGAATGATAATTTCGCCTTATGACAACTCGCCATTTTATTAGGCCTTTTTATTGTGTTGAAACTTTACAGGTCATGTGTAGTAATTATTCAGGTTTTAATTGAATGGCTTTTATTTTAAATTTTAAAACAGAAAGTTGTTTTTTTTAGAAGAAAAAAAAAGGTGGATCTAGATCGAGCTCGAAAGAAAATATGCCTGATAATTATGAGCCAAAGCTGTTTGAAAATCCACCAATTAAGTTTGGTGTTGTGAATGTTCCAAGTTTTATTTTTAATGTCACTTGAAAATAAGCATGTGAAAGTCTCATGAAAGTGAGTATTAAAGGCCATCTTCCATAATAAATCAACTGTGTGATTGTCATTGACATAAAGCCTAAAACGTAATTTGAGGACACTATGCGACATGAAAAATTCTCTTTTTCAGTTCAGGGCCTTTATCCCCCCTCCCACCACCCCCCCCCCCACATAATGCTTTGATAACAGAGGAACCTAAGCCATAATGATATCTGCTCACAAACAAGGCCAAAAAAAGGCACTCCTTGTGTGTGGACACTTTACAGGCCGGAAATTAGTTCTGGAACTACATGTAACTTTGTCCCAAAGTCATTCAGTCATATTTTTCTAGAACTTAATTTGTGTACAAGATTATATACATGAGCATATGACCTACAAAAATGAGATATTTCAGGCACAATGGAAATTGCTAAATGATGAGAGTTTGAGATTTCTTCCAGACCTGGGCAAATTTATAGTTTCTTAACTTTATTAATTCAAAAATGAAGAGTGGCTTGGTTCAGCATTTAAACTGATTGATGGATTTTATCCTAATAGTTTTTTTTTGTGTGTTTTTGTTTTAACATTTTCTTCTTTCTCTCTCTCTTTCTTCCAGGAGTAAACACTTGTGTTAAACTGTCTCCTAAGTTGATCACATCAACAGAAGGTGTGGATCAAGGAAGGTAAGTGAATTTCAGGGGAACAACCAACTTTGAAAAAGAAGATTCGATTTGTTAGTGGTGTATCACAAAGAAATCTTTCTAAATGATTTAAAGTCACTTAAATTCCAAGATGCGTGTGGTTTATTACACATCACCTCATGCTCATAAGTTGGGAAGTCTGTCAGTGAAATTACATATTGGATAGCATAGAGAGTGCGCTTGGAATACAAGAGTGACTTTAAGACATGATAACTCTTTGTGAAACATCGTCATTGAATAATCATGGTATATATCGGACATAAATCATTTGCAAAATATGTTTAGTAGAAATACTGGTGTTTAGATGCAATGAAGAGCATGGTGGCAAAGATTATGACAGAGTGTGATCTTTATCGGGGACCATCACATTGAAGTAACTGAAAGTTGACCTTTTAATAATGGACCTTTTGAGACTGTTAAAATGAAGCACAGTGTCAACCTGTTAGTTAAGTAATAACTGTAGGATTGAAACCTTTTAAATATGTCTAGAATGGAAATTTAATTATCTCAAAGGTTAATTTAGTTGATGAATTTTTTTTTTTCTAGCACATACAGCCCGGTAGTGTGCCATGACTGTCACTCCATCTTGGCCTTGATGTGACGAAGCCAAATGAAAAACACCTTCAATACAGAGATCAACCATATTGGCTCAGACCAGAACTCGAAACAGACAAATAACGATCTTGAATCATGAGTTCTTGAAATATGGATTAACGAGCTACAAAATATTGAGACACAGCTCAATACAGAATAACGCTGATAAGTTGACCAAAGACCTGGAACAGAAGCAGATAAATGAACTGACTGACAATGAGCACCTATTGTGACTTTGAATAGTGGATGGAAACAGAGATCAAAGCGTGAATAGACCGATTGGAACCTGAAGCAAACGATGATTTAGACCTGACAGAGACATCAATTCTGTAATCCACGTGATCAAAGCCTAACATTGAGACAAAGCTAAACACCAGAACAATCCGATATTTAGATTCGACTTGAAAACTGGAAGCAAACCAATGAACGAGACAGATCAAATGAAGACCCATTCAGGCTTGTTATGGAAGTGATTTGAAGCAACTTGAACCACAGAGAACCTTGATAGTTGACTCGACTGGAGCTAGACAAACTAAATGAGCTGGATCTGACATTGAGTATCTAAACCTTTTTAGTGGACAGAAATTGAAGCCACATGAGCACACTCAACACAGAGATAAACCTGATAAGTGGATCTGACTGAACCGAAGAGAACTAAATGAACTAGACTTATCGTAAACCTCGGGTTTTTGTAGAATGGACATGATTGAAGCTCACATCAGGCATACCAACACGGAGATAAAACCGAGAGTGACTCTACTTGGAAACTAGAACAACTAAATAATAAGACTGATCACAAGTCGTCTTGTGTCTTTCAATTGCCTTGTTTAAATGAAATGCAATTCTAAAAAGCTGCGTTCATGTCAAACGTTTTTCAACATATACTGCATGTTCTAACATGTAAGATAGATTTGAATTGACCTTGAAGTAAGAATTGAACCTTAAACACGTAATTGATTACACTTGTGGTGAAATGGAATCCATTGAAACGCAAGATCACAACAAGTGAACTCAACAATTAGAAGTAAGCATAATTGGACTTCGATCATGACTACTATTTGCATCTTGAGTACACTCGTCTTTAAGAGTGAAATGGTTCTGAACGATCTGGATTTCATCAACCAAAATCATATTTCAAAATTAAATTAGTTTAGTTTATGAACCAGTACTTTATTAGCTGGTCGAATCTAACTACACTTATTGCACAAGAGATACATGTAAATGCAGATTAAGACCTGTAAAGTGTTTTGAACGCAAAGACTAAAGGCACAGCTTACATGACCACACACCTTTGCACCCATGTACTTAAGACATCTTTGCAGTGCTATAGACTTAGAAAATAAAGCAAGAACATATCTCAGAAAATCGTATAAGTACTGGATAAAGGACAATGTTATTCAAATAGAAAAAACTTGACTGGTCAATGAAAAACGAAGCTTTAATATATGAATACATTTAGAGCTTGAATGTGAAACGTAACTTGGTTAAACTTTGTCATATTCTCAATGACTAAAAACAGAGTGAGACATTATTAAGAAAAGTTTTCAATGAGTGTTTGTGCTTCTCCATAAGCCCTAATCTTTTCTGGATAACACAATGATATAAAGGAACAAAACATTTGCAGAATCGTTTGAGAAAATACCCAAGGATTAACTTTCAGAAATCAGATCAGTGTATTATGAGAAGTTAGATTAAGTCTCTTTGATAATTTCAATAACATTAGTTAATAACAAATGACTCAAACTGGACTGTAATGATTTCATAAAGAAAATGTGTCCAGTGATTATACCAAAACATACTCAGATACAGGAAATTCATGATCTATTTTAAGCAAAGCCCACATTCGTTGAACAAATATGAAGGCCATCCGCTCGACACTTATAACATGAGAAACTATATTGAAAAAATATAGGTTATAAACACTATGTGGTACTCGACGGTGACTGAAGTAGGTAAAAACTAAATATGTCACCCATTGTTCAGACATAGCAAGCTACAAATACATATTGTAAGCCCCCTAGACTTTAAGGCACCCTTCAAAAATGCCAGTCATAAAATCCAACATAGAAGCACTAGATACTACTTCATTGCAGAACTACAATGCAATATTTTGTTGTGCATCATTAGTGGTTCTGACAAATGAAACACTGCAAAAATCCAGCTGTTATAACTCATTTGTGATGCCAGCACACACTTGTTTTGGTTATTGAAACTATGCTTAAATTTTGAAGTAAAGAAGAGATATATTTATTAGTTGTATGCTTTCCGCAAATGTATAATATTTCAGATTTTTTTCTTTCTTAAATCTTTGGGGGCTAAGAGCTCTCTCATAGATAATATTTAGAAATTTATTTTTATGTTATTTTTTTTCATGTATTTCTATTAGTTTAAAGCATGTCATAGATATGTTTATTGTATCATATAAGCTTAATGAAGTATCTATATAAGATAACAACTGTAACTTACTTTATGAGACCAAAACTATTGTATTGTATGTACAAGATTAATATATGACATTTATGTCTGTTTCCTTGTTATAAAGTGTATATTCAAATCTTTAGCTGCAACAGAAATATCACATTGAAACACAGCAGCACAGGTTTACTAATAAAGCTCATGTCTTATTGTGCCAAATCAAAACGATAAAATATGCCAAACATGTGTTTCAATAAAGGAAATATTTGTTCTAAACAAAAGTAAACAAATCAGACATGCAGATTATGAGTTTTTTTCTAGATATCTGTTAATATATATACTTTGAAAAAATAACTCTGTGTTCATAAGACTCATCAAAAGAAACAAGGAAGGGGCATACTTTATGAATACTGGTATGTACATTGCAATAAAAACATTTAAAAACAGCAACATTGTCATTTAATGAAAGCCGAATACAAGACTTCAGTATAAAAACCAATTCTCCCAGTCCAAGTGTTCTTGGGTGTTTACTCTTCATTAAATTGATGTACTGGTAATAGCAACGTAATTGCCTTGGTCCCAAGCATCTTTTTATCCAAATTTTGTACATCTTTGCTTTTTAAATGGGACTGTATATGAATCAATGTACAATGACAAAGAGTAGAGGAGCTCAAAGACCAAGCAATTACCTCATTAAAATAAACCCGCATGTCCACATACACAATGTAGGCGTGCACATGTTTGAAATGGGATGAGGAAATCACCTTATATATACCTTGTTCACCTGTACTTAATTAATAAGGGAGTAGTTGTACACATCGTACATAAAGTAATAAAAAAAAAAAAGAAACCACCTGTGTATACTTGGATAAAAGTCAGAAAGTAATTCAAACAAATGGCAAATGTTTTGAAAATACCTTGATTTATGAGTTGTACTAAATTTGTTTTATAACAGGTGGCACATGTTATTAAAGTACAGTCCATTCCGGTTATAATGAGTACATGTGTAAAAACAATTTGAGTTCGGATTAGGGACAACCCTGAATGAGGCAATCCAGGTAAAAAGTATGCACATTATGATTATATTGCTCTTTTGATCAGTGTCACAAGATTCTATTGTAACAAGCTAAACGAATTGGTCCCAAGCATCTCATCATAACAGAGGTGGACTCTACTGAATACATATAATTCAGAGTAATTTTTGCGAATTCCGCAAGTGGTTATCGCAAAAAAAAATTCCACTTCAGTACAGAGGCTATATAGTAATGAAGTCATCACCAAAATTGCGAATTTGCTCTCGGGAATTTCCCCAACTAGTCTAACATCGCAAAAATATTGGCTTATACAGTAAATTGGAATGGCATAATGACTGACATTGTCAATTTTTTAAAGAAATGCTTAAAAGGTATTTATTCATAACACCTGTATGATGATTTTCTAAAATTTACATATGTACAATGTATGTCCTTTCTTCAGCATTCATGTATTTCCAGATTTCTTAATTCTCTTTCTGCTTGCTCATTTCCATCATTTCTTCCCCCAAAAGACGCCTGCAAAATAGCACTCTTGGCATTAGATCTTCTTGGTTTCCATTGTTTGAAATGACATCTTCGTCGCCACTATTGTTCCTAAAACATGATTAATATCGATCCCAAACGTGCACTGGGATTTTGGAGACACGACCCGTTGCTTGTTGCTTGGCTTCTGTTTGGGGTTTGAAGTGAGAGGCTTCTGATGAGGTCCTGGCTTGCTTCGGCTGGTACGATCCCCCAGTTTCCAAAGACTGTTCTATGTTTGCTATCCTCTCATGCATTGTACACATTAAGACTTGAAGCTGTGAGGGGGGAGGGGACAAAACAAAGAGAAGATTACATTTAGGTACTTACTAAAAGAATAAAGTTATTTTACATCAAATTGAAGATAACAATTTGTTTTATGGCATATAATGTGAATAAAACAGCCTCCCCCTGCTTGCTACGACTATGTTAATTGACAATTGCAGCATTTGCGAAACAATTTAGAGGTTGTTTTACTATTTTCATTTTTCCAACAAAGCCTATGAACTTTAACAACTTATCTTTGAAGATGTGCCAGTTCATTTTTATGAAGTTGTGTAAACGATTGGCACAATAGGCCTGGACAAAGGTACAACTGCCTTTTGCTGGCTTTGCTGAGCCAAATGGGACTTCAGCACCCTAATTTGTATTTACGTAACTTGTCTAACCAAATCCTGCAGAGTTATACTATGGTCGTGCAAAAAAGACAAAACTGTTCTAAAGCCTGCATATTGATATGTTTGGAAACGCATTCTAAAACCAATTTACTTCAGATTGTCTCTTTCAGTGTCTTTAAATCAGTAACATTTGGAGGGAACTTGTTCCATCATCTGCTGGAGACACGGTGGTACCACCACATCCAACTTGATAGCTGTCAAAATAGGAAAAGTTGTGCTACTTGTTTAGTCATATTGCTAATCACACTTAGCAACATTATTACAACATATACATATACCCTGCAAGCTAGAAATTCCAGTTAAAACTCCTTAAGTTCTATTGCTTCTTGGACATCCTTCATTTAGGCACAGAAACAAATAATTATTACTTAGATTTAACATTCGGTCATTATAAAGGCTCTTGTATTCTAGGAATTCATTGTTTCAGATCTACATGTACCCAGTTGCATCAACAGTGGTCTTGTCAAACATTTCTTGTGAAGAGGTCAGGAATCATACCGTGTATGGTGATTGACAGCCCATACCTATCCAATAGACAAAAAACCTCTACATTATGTCATACAAATCTATCAAATCAATTTATTGAAACAAAACATCTGCATTTTCGGATTATTAGCAATACAGAGAAGAATACCAGAAAATGGAAAATGAGTACATGTAAATATTGTAATAAAGCATTTATGTCTACACTCACAGATTAATTGTAACCCTTTAAATCCTATTTTGACTGCAAAAAGAGTTAGAAACATACATTGAAAGTTTGTTGGCATCCAAGGTGTAGAAGCTCTAAGATCACCAGAAGTCTTGGGGTTGTCCTGTAGACCTTTCCAAC
>CALNVZ010000218.1:11438703-11463657 GCA_940671915.1 Paracentrotus lividus
TAAACAAAAAAAAAATAAACAACCACCTTGTATATCATTGGATAAAAAGCAGAAAGTAATTCAAACAAAGGCAAATGTTTTGAAAATACCTTGATTTAAGAGTTGTACTAAATTTTTATAACATGCACATGTTATTAAAGTACATCCATTCCGGTTATAAAGAACGATGTAAAAACAATTTAGAGTTCGATTTAGGGACAACCCTGAATGAGGCAATCCACAAAAAGATGCAATAAAGAAATATTGCCCTCTTTGATCAGGTCACAACGACTATTGTAACAAGCTAAACGAATTGTCCCAAGCATCTCATCCATAACAGAGGGGACTCTACTGAATACTATATAATCAAGTAGTTATTTTGCGAATTCCGCAACAATGGTTATCGCAAAAAAAATCCACTCAGTACAAAGGCTTATTTATATAATGAAGTCATCACCAAAATCGCGAATTCGCTCTCGGGAATTTCCAACTAGTCTAACATCGCAAAAATATTGCTTAACAGTAAAAGGAAATGCATAATGACTACATGTCAATTTTTTAAAGAATGCTCTAAAAAGTATTTATTCATAACACTCTGTATGATGATTTTCTAAAATTTACATATGACAATGTAGTCTTTCTTCAGCATTTCATGTATTTCCAGAAATTCTTAAGTCTCCTTTCGCTCCTGCTCATTTCCATCATTTCTTCCCCCAAAAGACCCTGCAAAATAGCACTCTGCATTAGTCTTCTGTGTTCCATTGTTTGAAATGACATCTCCGCCACTATGTCTCCTCAAATATGAACAATTTATAACGGATCCCAAACGGCACTGGGATTTTTGGAGACACGACCCGTTGCTTGTTGCTTGCTTCTGTTTGGGTTGAATGAGAGGCTTCTGATGAGGTCCTGCTTGCTTCGCTGGTACGATGCCCCAGTTTCCAAAGACGTTCTATGTTTGCTATCCTCTCATGCATTGTACACAATTAAGAACTTGAAGCGTAGGGAGGGGACAAAAACAAAGAGAAGATTACATATTAAGTACTATAAAAAGAATAAAAGTTATTTTACATCAAATTGAAGATAACAATTTTTTTATGGCTCTATATGTGAAATAAAACAGCCTCCCCCTGCTTGCTACGACTATGTTAATTGACAATATGCAGCATTTGCGAAACAATTTAGAGGTTTTTCCTATTTCATTTTTCACCAACAAAGCCATAAACAAACTATCTTTGAAGATGTGCCAGTTATATGAATAGTTGTGTACTACGATTGCACAAATAGGCCTGGACAAAGGTACAACTGGCTTTGCTGGCTTGCTGAAGCCAAATAGGGACTTCAGCACCCTAATGTATTTACGTAACTTGTCTAACCAAATCCTGCAGAGTTATCTATGGTCGTGCAAAAAAGACAAAACTGTTCTAAAGCCTGCATATTGATTATGTTGAAACGCATTCATAAACCAATTACCTCAAGATTGTCTCTTTTCAGTGTCTTTAAATCAGTACATTTGAAGGGAACTTGTTCCATCATCTTGCTGGAGACACGTTGTACCACCAATCCAACTTGATAGCTGTCAAAATAGAAAATTGTGCTACTTTATCAATAGTGCATCACACTATCACATATTACCATAACTTACATCTACAGCTTAACAGACTTACATGACTAAGGAAATTCCAGTTAAAACTCCTTAAGTTCTATTGCTTCTGGACTCATCTTCATTAGCACAGCAACAAATAATTATTACTTAGATTTAACATTCGGTCATTATAAAGTGCTCTGTATTTCTAGGAATTCATTGTTCAGATCTACATGTACCCAGTTGCATCACATGTGGTCTTGTCAAAACATTTCTTGAGAGAGTCAGAATCATACCGTGTATGGTGATTGACAGTCCATGACCTATCCAATAGACAAAAAACCTCTACATTATGTCATACAAATCTATCAAATCAATATTATTGAAACAAAACATCTGCAATTTCGATTATTAAACACTAGCAGGAAAATACCAGACCGAATGAATGGAACAATACAATCGTAATACTATAATAAGTAATAAAGTCACCTTTAGTATCTACACTCAGAACAGATTACATCGTACACCCCTTAAATTCCATATTATGACAGCAAAAAATGAGTTATAGAACATAACTCTTGAAAAGTTTCTGTTGCAATCCAAGGTGTAGAAGTCTCTAAGATCATCAGAAGTCTTGGGGTGTCCTGTAGACCTTTCCATACAAATGAGAGTCGACAGTCATGCACATCTAACCGCTGGACTATTGCGAAAAAAAAAAATTCATCAGACTACAAAAACCTTTTGAATAAATTATAATTTCCATTCTACAGACATATTTTAAGAAAGTTCTCAATCACGTACATTATTACATACTAAAAGGTATACACTGTGCTTCATTTTAACATACCAAAAGGTACCATATTAATTAAAAGGTCAACTTTCAGCTTACCTTCATGTATGTGCCCCCGTATAAAGATCACACTCTGTCAATAATCCTGCCACACATGCTCAACCTCATTGCATCTAAACACCATTATTTCATTAAACAGTATTTGCAAATGATTTAATGTCCGTAAATTACACATGATTTAAAGAACAGATGTTCACCAAGCAAAGTATCATGTCCTAAAGTCACTCTTGATACCAAACGCACTCTCTATGCTATTCCAATATGTAAAATCACTGACAGACTTCCCAACTTATGAGCATGATGATGGTTAATAAACCACACGCATCTTGGAAATTAAAAGACTAAATCATTTAGAAGACATCTTATACAACCACTACTACATAATCGAATCTTCTTTTTCAAAGTTGGTTGTTCCACCCTTAATTCACTACCTTCCCTGGATCCACCCTTCTGTGATGTATCAACTTAGGAAAGAACAACACAAAGTGTTTACTCCTGGAAGAAAGAGAGAGAAAAAAAAAATGTAAAACAAAAACACACAAAAAAATAACTATTATAAATCCATCAAATCAGTTAAATGCTGAACCAAGCACATCTCTCAATTTTAATTAATAAAGTAAGAAAACTAAAAATTTGCCCAGGTCTCTGAAAAAATCATACAACTCTCATCATTTAGCAATTTCCATGGCCTGAAATATCTCATTAGAGTCATATGCTCATGATATAATCTTGTACACAAATAAGTCTAGAAAAATATGACTGAATGACTTGGACAAAGTACATGTATTCCAAAACCAATTTCCGGCCTGTAAGTAGTCCAACACACAAGTAGCCTTTTTTTGCCTTTGTTGTGAGCAGAATCATTATGGCTTAGTTCCCAATCAGATACGAAGCATTATGTGGGGGGGGGATAAAATAGCACCTGAACTGAAAAAGAGAAGAAGAATTTTCATGTCGCTATACCTGTCCCTATCTACGTTTGATACATAATATAGTAAATGGAACAAATACACACAGTCAGATTATTAAATGGAGAGCCCTTTAATACTTACTTTATTACTATTGAGACTTAACATGCTTAAATACTATCTCAAGTGCATTAAAAAATTCAAAACTTGCGAACATTCACAACGACCAACTAAATCATGATAAGGCCATAATCTTCATAAACAGTTTGCTCCATAAATATATCAGACGCATATTTTTCTTTTCGCGACTCGACTGATACCATCCTTTCTTATTAATCAACTCAAATTCTTTTTCTTAATTATTTAAAAACTAAAACTAATACACTACCCGTATAAACATTTCCTAAACAACTAAAGCTCAAAAAAAACTACTATTTCTACAATGACCTGTAAAAGTCAAACTATAAAAAGGCCTAATAAAAATTGGCAGATTTCAAAGGCGAATAATTCCATTCATGTAACCTTCTTATATATTGGCTGTACTTTTATTTACTCCTTTTCTATAATCTTGTTGTACTTCAAAGTTCACTAAACAAACAAGCAACACCATCATTGCACTAAGCTATTAATTTCGACATAATGGGACAACAACATTTACCTCCGAGGGTTATACGAATGATGGGTTATCAAATCTCATCTTGAGCGAAGAATAGGCTAAGGAAAAATCACATAAAATTGATTTACAGCTATTGTGCTACTGGAAATACAACAAGTAATCAATTAATAAACGGCTGCATACACCCTCTCAAATCCTTTAAAACAATACCATTTTATGACTGTTATCAAACCATGTCGGTCTGACTATCCGTGAGATATAATTAATGATCATCATGACTACTGACCTCTAATTATCTACATACTATCATGAACTGAGCCCACGACGACGTCGAAGAAAGGTCAATACTTCTAAAAAAGCGAGTAAAAAAGGATTTGCTTATAAATTGTTATCTTATAGAGAAAGTGTGGTGGTGTGTTTGATATTTATAAGGAAAAATACGTCGAGATGGAACCTATTCATTTGCTACACAAACCTAAAAACGTGGGTGCTTCATCGCAATGATGCGCGTACTGTGCAGACAGTGCACCGACGGACTCGGCTTTACATAGAGTAACGTAGTGATGATCAGCCTTCGCTAGGCTGGTTTAGAATTAGGGACGAGACTCACACTGTCACAAACTTTATATAATACAGTCAGTACGTGTAGGATATTGTTTACATACAATACCTATATAAAGATGGCATACCAGCCCTTAATGGCATTTTGATTTTAACGTAGCTCCTCTCGCGAGTGACGGAGATACGATTTGGATTTACTTCTTGAGGATGGAAATTGTTTCTTTCACTTGCAGTTGGAATTGCTTAGCGAAGAAAGATTTGTCCAGCTTGATGTGGTAGTGCTCAACTTGGGTATAGAATGATTGTGGGTCAGAAATTAGGAATTATTGAAGTTGACCAACATATTTTTTTTTTTTATTACTTACATGTACGATGTGTACAATCTACTCCCATTATAATTAAGTACAGGTGAAACAAGGTAATAATAAAAGGTGATTTTCCTCATCCCAATTTCAAACATGTGCACGCCTACATTGTGTATGTGGACATGCGGGTTTATTATAATGAGGTAATTGGCTTGGTCTTTGAGCTCCTCTACTCTGAATTGTCATTGATAATACAGTCCCATTTAAAAAAGCAAAGATGTACAAAAATTTGAGATAAAAAGATGCTTGGGACCAAGGCAATTACGTTGCTATTACCAGTACATCAATTTAATGAAGAGTAAACACTCCAAGGAAACACTTGGACTGGGAGAATTGGTTTTGTTATAACTGAAGTCTTGTATTCGAGCTTCTCACTATAATGACAATGTTGCTGTTTTTAAATGTTTTTATTGCAATGTACATACCAGTATTCATAAAGTATGCCCCCTTCCCTTGTTTCTCTTTGATAGAGCCTTTATGAAACACAGAATTATTCTTTCAAAGTAATATCATTAGATTCAAACAAATAACAACTCATAATCTGCATGTCTGATTTGTTTACTTTTGTTTAGAACAAAATATTTCCTTTATTGAACACATTGTTTTGGCATTTTTATCGTTTTGATATTGGCACAATAAAGACATGAGCTTTATTAGTAAACCATGTGCTGCTGTGTTTCAATGTGATATTTCTGTTGCAGCTAAAGATTTGAATATACACTTTATAACAAGGAAACGAGACATAAATGTCATATATTAATCTTGTACATACAATACAATAGTTTTGGCTCCATAAAGTATGTTTACAAGTTGTATCTTATAGACACTTCATAATAAAGCTTATATGATACAATAAACATATCTATGACATGCTTTAAACTGACATAAATACATGAAAAAAAAAAAAAAAAATATGACAAATTTTCTAAAATAACTTAATCTATTGAGAGAGCTCTTAGCCCCCCAAAATAGACTTAAGAAAAGAAAAACAATCTGAAAATATATTTTTTACATAGTTTGCGGAAAGACATACAACTAATAAAAATATATCTCTTCTTTAACCTTCAAATTTTAAAGCATAGTACAGAAAACCTTTCAAACAATAAGTGGTGCTGTAACTCACAAATGAGTTACTAAAACAAGCTGGAATTTTTGCAGTGGTTTCATTAGTCATGAACCACTAAATGATGCACACAAATATTGGCTTGTAGGATTCATTGCCAAATGAAAGTAGTATCCAGTGCCTTATACATTTATGTTATAAATTTATAGTGTTTATAACCTCAAGAAAGAACAAAAATATAATATACTTCCAATCAAGTTCTAAAAGAACTCAGAGCAAAATGGCCCCTTCCCTCAATTTGTTCAACGAAATGTGGAGCTTTGTATAGAAACAGAATTTAAATCTACCTGTATCTGAATATGTTTGACATAATGCCCTGTGGACACACATTTCTTTAGGAAATCATTAAAGTAGACACACGGAGAAAATACACAATATTTGCTAATAATGGCCAAATTACATGTTACTGAATAGATTTTCCTTCGTTTATACGATTGATATGATGAAAATGACTTGAATCTCTCAGAAAAAGCTGTAAATGGTTTTTAGCGTTTTTGTTTAATCCGCCCCCAAATGGGCCGCTCGGCGTGCGGGGAAGCTCCTGGTTTGTGACGTCGCACCTTGGACAGCTCGAACAACAGCCAGGTGATCTGAGCTTGCGCGCACAGCTTGATGCATGTATATACGTATACACGTAAACACATTGCTCGCACTGTACTAGCTTGCTATAGCTGCTGTTTCTCGGATTAATATGGCTCTTTTATCACAACTGATTACACCATTGGACAAATCATACAGGGTTGTATATCCTTAGAATATCGTGTTTTGAGATATTGTTAACGATTGTGATTATTTTGTAGATTTGAACTTGCTGCGATAAATTTTTGAAGAGTTTGCAATCATGATAAAAGCACGAATTGCCTTGCTCATCTCTCACCGAGGGGCCGGGAACGGTGCGGCCCGTTGGTTGTTGGTGAAGCGTTTAATTTGCCCATTGACATTGGGAGATATAATGCATAAAATTCCATGTAAATTTATAGTGACTTCATTCTTAAGAAGACTTATTCTGTGTTGAATCTATTTTGATTTTAATATGATTATTATTTTTTTTTAACGTGAATCCCTCCAAATAAGGTTTTAGAGCAAAATGTAATCATGCCACCGTCATGACTTTCCCAACTAACTTACACGGATTAACACTACCATCATTAATTTGACAAGGTGGTCATGTCACATTTCCTCCAAAATTCCTTATTTATCGAAATTCAATGGCTAAAAGACCAGAAACTTTTTTAAAATAAAATCAATATTATATTGAAGATACAGAATATTTAAGAATCAATGATGTAAGCATTTTGATGCTGCTTTTATCACAAATGCAAAATCGGTCAAATTCATTGCAACAAGGTCGACTCTACAAAATAATGTTATTTCATTCTGAACAATATCTAAAGCCATTAAAAAAAAGTTCATATATACTGTAACTGAAGAACTAAGGAGCTACTCCATCCGAAAGTTTGGACGAATTATTGTTATAGCTGACGGATGAAATTATCTCGGGATCTGCACAGCACAATAATATAAGGACTTACAAAACCAAATGAACAATTTCAAGATTATGATAACCTTACAATATAGATATATAGGATTATTGGTTATAATAATTTGTCATATATGACAACAAAACTGAAAGTGTGATTTGAACAATCCACAATGAAAACAATGTCACTTTGTTTTATTATCTTCTTTTTTTTCCCCACTCACTCTCGTGCTGAGGATAGGCCTATTTTGATTATATGTTAATATAATGAAAAATAATACATTATTGGAACGGATAAACTTAAATATATAGATAAATGATAGATCAACAGTCGGCAAGATATATCACTTTTGACCAGTTAGTCAGGGTCTGGGGTGAAGCATGAGATGAGAAGAGAGAAAGAACGTTTTCAAGAATCAGAATGTGCAATGTACGCGATATAGCACAGTACAGGATATATATATAGTGGGCATACAGTGGACACGGTACGGGTGCCCACGCTGTGACGTCATAATCTCGACGCCCTTGCGGTGTACCGCTGAAGCCTGAAAATGGGGGCCCTTCTTTGAAAGGTGATAACTCCCGATCTAAAACAGATATTGACAAGGGGTTTAGATATTCTGAATCAGTTAAGATTTTTCGTTGCAGTGGTATGAATTTTGTTGCAATTAAAAGCAGTTTTGACTCTCCAGTTGTCTACTTTAACAACTCATTTGTTTCTGCTTGTCATGAACTATATGAAACACTATCAGTGAGAAACATCACATTACATCTTATTTTCATAAATACACTGCATCTGAATTTCCAAAAAGACCTTTCCTCAAACACATCCAAAAGGTATTTGTTCCCTTTTATTTTAATTTTGTTCCTCAGAAGACATTAGACTCGATGGAAAGAAGGCACAACACAAATAATTGAAAAACATTTTCTTCATAGTGTCTCACTCTGTTGTCGGTCAATTGTGAATGGGACAAACTTTACCAAAAGTTTCAAGTTTCGCAATTCAAGCTCTAATTGTATTCCATTCATAATTCATAAAAGCTTCAGTTTTCAATACTTTGCCAATACAATACATGATCCATTCATCCAAGAATTTTAACGATCTTTATGAGATTTATGTCTTCCTTACTTTCTTAGTCTACAGCACTGACAAAAGGCATCTGAAGTTAAGGGTCTGCAAAATAAATCAATGTAAGCTGACCCTTTAGATTTTCATTATCAAATTACTGTCTAATTCTGTATCTACGGTATGTATCTCTTGTGAAATAAGTGTAAACAAATTCGACTAGTACTAAAGTATTGGATTCAACTAAACCTGGGGTGTTTAACTAAAATCAATTTTAAACTTTGAAAAATTGATTTTGAGGATTGATGAAATACCCCAAGTTCTTACAGAAATCATTGCACTCTAATTCAATCCAAGTTGACCACAAAATTTGAAAAAAAGACCCTAAAGTAGTAGTCATTGATCGAAGTCCAGTCCATTACCTCTAGTTCTAGTTATAAGTTATAATTCAACTTGTTACGTTGATCTATGTGTGTCAATGTTGGATTCCATTACATGTACATCAAAGATAATGAAGCCTGCACTATGGTAAACACTGATAAATGTCCAATTCTTTGAGTTTTGCTTCCTGGTCAAATTCAAATATATCTCCTCAACATATAGAACAATTAGAGTATAAGTTGGCCAGCATCAGTACAACCAGACCAGGATTTTTTTTTTTTTTTTTTTAAGCAATTGCACTTTATTTCACACCAAGCGGACCATGAAAGACCTCAATGAGGGTACTCATTGATCAAGGTCTAGTTCATTTAGTTCTGCTTCTAGTTCCAAGTCAGAGTCCAAATCATCAGGGTTGATCTCCCTGTTGTACTGTATCTCGATGTTGTCTTGAATCATGTCCAATACTACAAAAACCCCAAGAAGGTTCTCAATGATCAAGTTCTAGTTCATTTAGTTCTGTTTCTAGTTCCAAGTCAGAGACAACTCATCAGGATTGGTCTCTTAAGCTGTGTCTTAATGTTAGCTTCCATCATGTCCACTACAAAAAATCTACAAAGACCAGAAGAAGACAGTTCTGCTTTGAGTTCCAAATCGGAGTCTAATTATCCAGCATTGTTTGCTTTGATCTCATCCACTATCACAGAGACCACAAGAAGATACTCAATGATCAAGATCCAGCTCATTGAGTTCTGCTTCGAGTTCTAGGTCTGAGTCCAACTCATCAGCGTTGATCTCGGTGTTGAGCTGAGTCTCAATGTTGGCTTCAATCACATCAAGGACCACGCTATACTGCTGATCAAGACCAATGTAGCAGTCGCTCATGATGTACAGACTGTAGATTACACGACCTAGAAGGACAGATAAATAGAAGAATGTTCGCATAGTGATAGATTATTCCTTAAAATTGCATGATCTTGTGGATAAGTCACTGAACAGTAGACTATAATTTATATAGCACTAACTTCCAATATATTGAAATGTTAAGCTCTAGTTGCCACATTTGAACCAAGGGTATTAAAATACATTCATACAAGTAAGTGGGTGCAGTCTACTCCCATCATAACTAGCAAGAATAGAAAAATATTTTGTTACAAAATTTCACATACATGTAGGTAGGAAATCTTGTCACCAAAGGCCTCATAAAGGGGTTTGGTAAAAAAAAAGATTTATGCCTTACCAAAATAACATTGTACCTTATTCTAACAAAATCTGGTTATACTGAACACATAGGCAAAAAGACTTTTGTCCACTAGTTTCAAACTGAGACCTAGAGAATTGCCTGTTAATAACAAATTCTCATTATAATGGGAGCAGACTGTATAGTATTGACTGGTAACTCTTGCACAAGAACACTGTTCTACAATCTGGACCATAACATCTTAGCTTTAAGATCCATTTGATCAAACAAAAAACAAATGAGCAGAGACTTACCCAATCTCTCTGGTGTGTAGAATGAGAGTTGTACCCTTGATCTACCCCTGACAAAGCCAATTCTCTTCATGGCAAGTAGATCCTTGTTATCAATGTCTCCTAGAACCAACCACCAGCCTTCGTCTTTGGCCTTGGGGAATTGGGGTGAATGGGCTTTGCTATCCTGGAATATAAAAGCAAACAATAAGAGCAGATGACTTGAATAGTTTTGTATCTTTATCACATGAATATCACCATGAATACAATATAATATAATTTTTGTTTTTTTCTTACATTTTGAGATTTTCTTGAATACATTTAAGGTGCCTAATCAAATCTTACTTAATGGTACACGACTCAATTTTGAATGACCATGTGAAATGGGACACAGCAAATGTTAAGCTCTGAATAAGATCAAGATAGAATTACATCAAAGACTTACTGTGTACAAAACAGAAGAAGGGAACTTGGGTAGCATTGTTCATCTTCTAGCTCTCAAGAGTCATTATTGAAATTTGATATTGAAAAAGTTTTATTTGACATCATAATTGTCATGGTCATTTGCTGAATAGAGACAATTTAATAATCATAACCATTATTGCTATCCAGTAGATAAATGTTAACCACTTTAAAATCTTACAAGTACAACAGAAGAATAATAAATATAACTGTGACATAATTTTGAACACTAGGATTATTACTTGCATATGTCGTTAACACACAATCATAATTTGTCTGTAACGGTAATATTAAATGTAGAAGAAAAACAATATTAACCCTTCCTCTGTTGAGCCTCTTGAGTTCTACCTGTAGAACATACTGCTGATCAGCATGGACCTCAATAAACTCATCATCTCTAGCTCGTCCATCTGTATTCATATAAACAACAAATTTGATTAAATGATCTGTATCTGGATCTGGATCTGGATGTTGACAGTGCAGGACCGTTTCGGTATAGTGCACTGGAAAGAGAGAGGGCTGGTGAAGACTAGCAGTAGAGAAGATACTGGCCTTCAATAGCAGCCTTGAAGTTTGCTACTGTTGTGGAGTTGACTATGGAATCTGGAAGATGGTTCCAGTCCACTGTTGTTTCGATGAAGAATGAGTTCTTGTATTGTGGGGTATTGAAATTTTCAGCTGCAAAGCATTTACTATTATTATGTACTTGCCTTTTAACTGGGTTAGAGGCTGATTGATAGATTGATTCATTATTTATATCTGAATGTTTTCTATGTTATGCCGACAAAATGAATTTCCTGAAAGGACCAATAAAATGAATCTGAATTGATTGATTGGAAAGTTCTACTGCTGATCAGCATGGACCTCAATGAACTCGTCATCTCTAGCTCGTCCATCTGTATTCATATAAACAAACAAATTTGATTAGTTGATGATTGTGATTGATTGATTCATTCATTCATTATTTATATCTGAATGTTTTCTAATGTTATGCCGACAAAATGAATTTCCTGAAAGGACCAATAAAATGAATCTGAATTGATTGATTGGAAGTTCTACTGCTGATCAACATGGACCTCAATGAACTCGTCGTCTCAAGCTCACCCATCTGTATTCATGCAAAGTTTGATTGATTGAATGATCGTTTCATTTACAAATTTCTCAGAATGGAATTAAATACTAGTATGTAATAGTGACAGGAGGATTTCGTGACAATCAGTGCTTTAAAAGTACATTCAACGTTGCCCACATGTAAGTGGGATTTGTTGGAATTGAAAATATAGTTTGGACTTCAAAAAAAAAATTGACTCATGAAGGGTCAGAGAGAAGATGACTTGACAACTCTTTTAACTTAGGTGATTATTTAACCTACATATATGCAAGTTTGACATGGGCACGGTTGACTGCATAAGTAAATCAATTTGATATTTAATCCTAGACCTTCCGGAATAATATGTTGAGACAACCCTTTATCAACTGACCCACCACGCCTCTTCACAAAGATTTTTTCAGGAAGTTTTATTTCTTATTTAAGAATTGATGAGCTCTTTGTGTAGAAAAAACTGTGAAGCTCAATTTTTTTTCCTTCAAAATGCAACCCTACAGCCTTATTCGGTTATTTAGTCTTGATGAGAACTATGGCCAAAGTACAGTGAGTTGTGATGTTGGTTCGGACACCCTATACATTTACTTACGAATATAGGTTGCAGGTAGTTGTTTGCTCTCTTGTTGGCCTCCGTCAACCCACCATCCACTCATAGACACACCAACATCAATCACTGGTAGCTTATCAACTACATTCCAAATCTAGAGATCATAAACAAATAACACATTTTGAAATCAGTATCTTGAACCATATACCATTTTTCAAATATTTGTACTAAATCGACTCGTCTCAAAGCACCATGCTAGGACTAGTAGATTCGAGTGTACCATGAGTTAGATGAAGACAAATTCCTGTCTCAAAACAGACATACACAAAACATGAAATTAACTTTTCATTAGCCAACAAAGTGAAAGCCCTGTTCCACAGTGAATTTCTTGAGGTGTACTTGTTGTCTTGTAAAGATTTTCCAGATTCTCAAATCATAGTATGACACTTTTACGTTCAATGACAAAAGAGTTTTCCATAAAACGGGGTATGGGTTAATAACCTACAGTAATTGTTACGGAAAATTTAATTTCTAATATTTGTGCAAATCAATGAAGTTGGTAAACAAAGCACACAAAGAGTAAATTTACCTCATCAATATGTCGTTCATTGAGCTTGTTCTTCAGCATGGATCTCAGGGAATGTTTGTTGCGACAGGCATCCATTAGCTCTGGTAAGCCTTCGATTGAACCAGACTTTGTCCTATCACATAAATGAAAAACAAATAAACATGTTATTTGACCAAATTAAAGGATTCTAGGACAATTACCCCACGACAAAACTACTCTTTGGCCCTGACCAATGGGGTCATTGACCTACAGCTACATGTACTGTGCAATGCAATGGGTGGTAGTCCTGGAGGTAATTCTGAAGGAAGATGTTTGTCCAGGGGGTAGTTGCCCAGATAAGAAAGAAAGAACCTGTAATATATTGGGCAGCAAATAATATAAACGTGACACAAGTTGTATACCAGATTAGTGTGTATTTTAATGCGCAAATGCGTCCACACGCAGCATACAATCTAGGTGCACATTCCAGGCACGAATGCCTAATGTAATATACAGTCTGTGTAAAAAAAAATGGTACAGTCGGGGAAAAAATCATTTAGGTGTGAAATCTTCTCATATAATGTGTGTTTGTGGTACCAAATTAAAGCCAAAAGAATTTTCTTGCTGATGCGCTTTGTCCTGTATAATTTGCCTTTGTAAAACAAAAGTTATGCTAAGTTTTGTGCGACGAGGAACAAATCGAAATTACGCACTTCTATTGTTCTGGAGCGCTGAATTCACGATCATTATGCGAAATCGTACACAAAGGCATGGGACGGCGTGCGAAAAATGGATTTTCCTTGATTGTAGAAAATTATTAATATCTCAAAAAATACTGCACCAAATGTGATGAAAAAAAATTGCAGAAGAAAGAGTGATATTCCTGCTTTATGACAATAATAAACAATACCACGTTGATATTAACCTTCACACAATAAAAAAATGTTTTCCAACTGTACCATTTTATTTGACACAGACTGTACATACATGTACGATGTAACTTTCATTGGTATGCAAATGTAACTAGCATTGGTATGCAAATATACAACAGATCCCACATGTACATAATACACATTTCCGACAAGGAGAGATTAATCTCTTTATATTTTGAACTTATCAAGAAAAGTCTTAATTACAGTGGTATATCATGTATCTCCTATTGCTTTTATCTGGGAATAACTTTTTCTTGAAGCTTGCACTGACCTGAAGTACTGTAGATGTGTATGGTCTACATGTGGGAGTGTGAGTAGAGGAGAATCATCAAACCATCTCGCCTGGATGATAGACTGTACTAGATGCATTGTCTGAAGGGCAGTCGTCAACCAGCCGTTGAAGGATACCACATCAATCATTGCCTGCAGATGAGAGTAATTTATACATTCTTACATACATGTATATAGTCGAAATTCTATGTGGTTTTATGCTGGAGAATATCATCTTCATTTTCATCATCCCTATTTTCATCACCACCATCATAATGACCGTCACCAATATCATCATCACTTTATCACCACCACCACCACCATCATCCTTATGAACATCACAATCATCATCATTATTCCTGTTATCATCACCACCACTACTATCATAAACATCACCACTATCTGCCATCCATCATTTCATCATCATCATCACTGCCAACATCATCATCATCATCATCACTGCCAACATCATCATCATCTTTATCACCACCAACCGATACCCACCTGTAGAACCCTAATAGCTTGGTCCAGGACTGACTTTGTATCAGTGAAGTAATCACTGCATGGCAGCTGAGCTCTTGACATATGGGCCTGGAGTAGTAGATGTGTCTTGGTGTGAGGACTGTCAAAGGTGTGTTTGTTTACCTCCAGAGGGAGCTTTTCTGCTAGAGTGCTATGGTTGAACAGGAAACAAAAAGATGTAGAGAGAGATGAATGATCAACTGCAAGGCCTCTCTTGTTGGTACACTAGTGCCTTTTAGTAAGGAATTGATCATCAATTACCACATGATTCAGAGCTGTATATGAATATGGAGGAACCAATTTCTAATTGGTGCAATGTACATTGGGTTTTACAGACATGTATTAACCAGATATGATTGTGTTTACATGTTGGATGTTACCAAGGAAATGCATGACTAAGATTCAAACCAGGGACCTATTAGAGTCAAATTGTAGGCAAATTCAAAGAGCTGACATTGAGCTGTACTGTTCAACCAACTTGTGATCCCTACAACTTTGTATATTTGATTTTGTTGAAGATTATGTAATTAAGCTCTTATTAATTCAATGATCAGAGGTTTTGACATGCTGCATTAATCAGATCCAATGTAGGGACACCTTCTACCATTGCTACTTATTCATTTATATTTTCTTTTAATTGTGAACTAGTCTATAACCTACAATCATGCAGATGAAAATAAGTGCTTACCTATTGGTAGAATCCTCATTGTGTCTCACCGGCAGGTCTTCATACTCATGTGCATCCTGCAAAAAAGAAAGAAAATGAAATTGTTAATAATTGCATATTGTAGCTTCGAACAGAACATTGTATAGCTTCAGAAAAATATGACGTGACTGATTATTTTTGAAAATGTATTGTTTCTTTCTTCTTTTTTGTTCCTTCTCTGCATAATAATAAATCAGAGTAGCTATTTGAACAACCAGCTTCTCTTACATGTAGGATGTATAAAATGGATATACCTTTGGCAGGTACATGTACAAACAAAGTATTCACTTTCTATCAATAATTATGAACATTCCCCTGAATGATAACATATTCCTCATAAAGCTTGCTCACGTAAATAGGAAATATTATCAAGAATTACTACATGTACTTACTGATAATATTGTGAGAAGGTCTGGGAGGGAACACTCTGGTCCTAGACTATCTTGGAACATACGTACTGTTCTGTGATGAAGGTAGTAGTAAGAGGAGATCCTACCCAGGGTCTGGGGCTCAAGAGAGCGATTGTCCTGTACAGAGCAAAAGAGATTTAGATAATGAGAGACAGAGTGAAAGAAAGAAAGTGTAGGAGGGTAGAAAACAGATGATTTGACAGAGATTTGAATATAGTCTACTCCAGTCATAACGACCACAAGAATATGTTAGAACACGGTAATTTTCCTTGTCTTACTTTCAAATAAGTGCACATTTGTCTAGTTTGTCTAGTTCAGTACAGCTAAATTCCAAGTTTAACTAGGTCCAGAATACCTTGTTACAATGGGAGTGCACTTCACTAATACAACTTATCATACACATAGTAAGTAAATACATAATAGTCTCAATGTGCTGTATAAATGATCTTATTTTTATGTTGACTTAGTTATGTTATAAAACTGGCAAAAGAAGTTAAAGTGATATCAATCATGAATTCATAAGTCACTAAAATACTATCCTTAACCCTAATCAGACTGGGGTGTTTTGGTAGCTGTCAAGACTGGGGGGGGGCCATGATGGCCCCCCCCCTAAGATCTCAGCCGCCGATCGCGCGACCGCGCCGAAAATTTGCACGATGGTAGTGAGCCATGGAATCTACAAGACTGCGCTGCTAATTTTTCCAAAATAATATGAATTTTTTTTATATGAATTAATTATGCTAATTTATGCATGAAATCATACTTTTTGCTCTAATTGAAAAAATAAAGCTCCAGAATGCTAATTTTGTGTATTATTATTCCTTATAGCATTCCTAAAAATTGTACTAGAAAAAAAATTCTCGTTTCAAAATTAATTTCTTATGTATTTTATTGTTTTATGAATTTCTTATGTATTTCTTTGTTTTTCGACCTTTTGTTTTTCTTTTTTTTTTTTATGCAAAAATCATTTAAGAACCATTTTTAAGCATAGATATGCTAAAATAAATTGATTTCAGCCAATGAAAGTGAAAATAATCACATCTTTATGAATTAGGTGAGAAAACTCAATTTGCATTGACTTTGTACACAAAATCACGTTTTTGAGCCATTTTCGGTCTGACGGATATTTTTGAAAATCGTGCAGCGTCGTAACGGTACGACCGATTTTTTGCGAAAATGGTTTAAAAGATGCGCGAGACTTGAAAGTAAAAAAAGTCAGTAAGCGGCGCGATCAGAAAATTTCGTGCGGCGGAGTGGTCGCGGAAAAATGTTGAGGGGGGGCCATGATGCCCCCCCCCCCCCCCAGTCTGATTAGGGTTAAGTTTGACTTGAACTTGTCATATTTTTCTTTCATGAAATAAAAAGGGAATCAATAAAGCTTAAGAAATATAACAAAATCCACCACACTTACATCTCCGATCTCGATGCAGTAGGAGTAGGCCAAATCTACCAGAGATTTCTCCACTAATCCTGACAAGAACTTATTGATTCCTTCATGAGAGGTATCCTCTAGCTCATAGTAACTATGATCACAATACACAAAGAAACAATCTCTAAATCATTATGAAAATGGATTTCAGCCTGTCATATATTTACATCTATTTCATCCACCTTCAGGAAATGACTGTTAAAAAAAATTCAGACTTTTTAAATTAATTTTCAGCTCCTTGAAGGAAAATTGAATTTGAGAGGAATGAATGTAACCAGATGCACATGTGTATAATGACCTTCCAGAAGGCAGAAACAAAATTAGTCTCGTTAAGCAGGTGGTCATTCAATACACAAGGTTGTCGCTAATTAAATCAAGGCAAAAATGTGTAACACCAACTTGAGTAATTTACATGTACATAAATCTCTTTACATTAATGTCAGTACATTTATAATTTAACATTAATCCTTAAATACACACATACACGCTATATAGTGATCGAAATGTTTGACTGTTCCCAAAAAAAAAATAATAATAATAAATAAATAAATAAACAAAAGGAAAAACTCCACAAAATTGAAAATCATAAAGTGATTAATACCTGGGATTCATGACCAGTCTCCTGAAGAAGTACGTCCATGTGAGATAATCCATTGCATCTTGTTTGGATGTCACAGTGCCAGCTACGATCTCTGCATTCAAATGCTCTGGTAGCACCTCTAGTAAGCTGTTACACAATTAATCATTGATTTTAATGTGCAATACACAGTGATTTCACATTCATTTTTAATGTTCTATACTGATATGAACTGAAAATCTGGGGTAATGTGGGAAAATGGATTTTTTCGTAATTTTATGCAAATGAGTTTTGTAAATTTGCATAGAGGTATCATAAAAAGAACCGCGCAAGGAAAGTAGTTCTCGATTTAATTCCTTATTTGTTAATATATATTATATTGAGAAATAATTCATTGTGATATTTACAGTCTTAAAACAGATAAAGAGTTTTGTGAACAAATTAAGTGCATTTCTCTTGCAATGTCAAAGACTTTATAGATAGAGGAGTAATATTTTAGGTCAGCGTTCTTGTAAACGGTGCAGCTGTATATGCACGCAGTTGTACTGCCTGATCTAGCGTTGCCTTTAGCAGCAGACACACTACGTTATGTCATGGCATGGTGACGTTTGGAGCGTTGTGTCGTCCGTGTTTTGGGCCTCGCCCTAGTGTTGGTTTCAACATAGTTTTACCTGATGTAATGTAAGTTGTTTTCCTTTATTTCAGGATTTAGATAATGGTATTGATAGCAAAGACTATAATATTTGATTTAATGTCTATAAAATGTTTACAGGTTATTGAGAAAAGGAAATGTTAAGACGATATCTGAGAAGAAGAATTACGCTTTGCACTTGAATAACATGCTGAAAACTCAGACAAAATATATGTTAAAATAATGTTAGGTCTACATTTTGTATTTACTCAATTATGAAATGATTATGAGATTGAATACATGTTCAAGGACGATCGTTTTATTACTTGAAAGCAAAGATTATGTAATCAGTGTATGCATTAGTGTGTGAAATTTGGCGCCATGTTTAATTGGTTATAATGATTTTGGCGTTGGGGGCGCAAGATGTAAACATTGAGATAAAGTCGGCGGCGCCCATAGAACTTTAGTATTGGTGATAGTATTTTATTGAAATGATACTATTGCATGAACTTTTAATGATTTATAATAGGAAACATTGATAGTGAGGTGCACTGTCTTCAGCTAGGGTGGTGTCAGCAGGTACCTGGTCCTTTTGCGGTCAAGGTTTGATCCAGGGAGTTACAATGTAGTTAGAGAGGTGACAGGGGTTTGTCTACTTCTATTGCTCAGGAGGGTACAGTTGCTGTTTGTTGCTGTTGGCTGTTGCTACTTATTCCTTGGGTACGAATTACATTTAATGATTATATCAGTAATTAACAGAGTGTTCTTTAATAAGATGTTTCTTACATTCAAGTAATCAAGTATTTGGAAGGTACTTTCGTGAAGTGAAATGTAGCACATTATGAGAAAGTTTCAAGTTTAATATGATCATTATGATTAGTGATATAAACATTCTTTAATTGATGTCAGTTTATATTATGATCACTTATATTTCTTATTTACTTGAAAGATATTGGATAAACCTTTATGGTAGTGAGAACACAAAATTCTTTAACTCAGTATTACTCGGCTAGAGGAATTCATTTTGTTAGCCTCGTTGATATTATGATAATTAACATGTTACTGTTAATTGTTAGTTTTTGATTATATTTCTGCAAGTACAAAGTGACTGCTCAAACATGTTACTATAGAATAATTATGTACATGTATTTATGATTGTCATTTTTATGTTGATTTGCAGGGTTTTCATTTTACCATGATTTATCCGATGATCCACCAATAAAAGGGCTCATCACCCAACTATAAGGCATCAACTGGCTCTGTTGCACTCCTTAATGTTAAACGACCCACACACACACTACGACAGTAAACTAATATCAATGTTTGTTTTTATTACTATGATACATGTGAATGGCTATTTACCAAACTGAGTGACTTCCAATTCAATAGTGATCCTTCCAATTCATAAAGCAAATTTGCAACATCAGGGGAGGGAATGAAAAAGAGGGATGCCCCTCCCATCACCTGGAGCACATCTACAAAACACTGTAATAATAGCTTTCTATAGAGGTAGAGTTGTACTTACTTGGATTCTACAGGGAATGGTTCATAGAGGAACTTCTTGTAGAAATGCTTCTTGATATCATGCACTAGGATGACAGCTGTTCCTTGATCATCATACTGAGGGCGTCCTGCTCGACCCATCATCTGGAGCACATCTACATGCACAAAACATAATAAAGTAAATTACAGTGCTGTCTATTTTGTATATTGGCAAGAGTGGAAACACTTATCTAAATCTGCAAACCTTAACTCAGGAAAAGTGGTTACAATATTAACTTGAACTACCTGGATGTGCTTGAAAAGAATCAAGAACAAATCGACAGCTTATGAATCCACACATCAGAAATGGTTGATAAATATTGATTTACGGTCAAATAAATATTGTAAAACTTTCAGGAGTGGAATAAAGTGAATGATGCAGTATAATGCAGACCAAAACAATTGCATTACGTTTTCAGAAGATGATGGGTACCTAAACCTGCATATTGCTACATGTACAGGTGAGGGACAAGATACTGACTGATGATAGGAAAGTCACATGATACCAACCTGTGAGTCACATGATACTAACCTGTGATAGGGAAGTCTGCATATCTCTTGGTCTTGCCATCAAAGTACTCTGTGCCTTTGATGACTACCAGATGGGCAGGGAAGTTCACTCCCCACGCTAGGGTACTGGTTGCTATCAAGACCTAATCAAAGAAATGGATAATTATATTAAATGAAAGCACATCTACATCATTCTTTATCTACCTGTTTGTTTGTTTTTTATTTATCTATTACTAGGGATGTCCACTAAAATTTTAAGTTATTTTTAAGTTGTTTTTCCTAGGCTTATTGGATAGAGCATTTTAAAAGAAAGATTTTGGTAGTTGAATTATCACAATTGGATGTTCCATTTCAAAGATATGACCAAAAGAGTGTCTCAGATTACCAATGAGCTGCTAGAACACTTTTACAAGTTTCAGACAAAGCCAGAAAATGCAATAAAAGCTCAAGTTTATGGTCCTTTTGTCTTTGATTTATTCAACCAAATCATACCAAACATTTTCTATGTGTGTATCAACATGAAATGAGATTATAGTAACATAATTGAGGCGTATGAGTAGATTATACAAAAAGTTATGGCAGCACAAAACTGAGGGTTTGACAGGTATGTTACCGTATGTGATCCAATATGACCACCGTGGAAAAATACTCCATAGGGCATGTTTCAATAGGAACACCCTAAACAATAGGCTATTTCATGGTGGTGTGGTTCAGAGCTGAGTGTTGGAGAGGGTAGAGTAATTTAAAAACTTAAATGGCCAGTGGTAAACGTTGTTCTTTGTTTTTCACCCCAATACATTTTTTGTTCAAAAATAGTTACATTTTATAGATATCCACTTTTCCTTATCTGAATCTATTCCAATCATGAGAAATTCCAGTCATAACACACATCACACACAAGCATCACTTTGAACATGCTGTAGTTGTTTTCATATCAATTTTTTCAACAGGAAAAGTTAATCGCCTGCTGAGGTATTTTCTAAGGAAGAAACTGACCAATTAGGAATAAAAATGATTGATATTTACCACTGGCCAAATGACAATTTCGTAAGCTGTTTTTTATTGAAAATTTTGCTATTCCTCTGCCTGTGTATTATTGAGTAGGCAGTGCATGGGTCATTGTTTGCATTGTAAATGCATGGGTGACTACATCCATACAGTGAAGTGGAAACCGTTCTAGTGGCTTTTTGCTGTTGTGTGGCCATCCCCACTATTACTTGAGTCAAAGAGGTCGTTGTGAAGCTTTAAAAGCTGTCACTTTTTTATCCAAATTTCATTCAATAATACAATCTTCCTGATGAGTAAACATGAAATGAACCTGCCCCCTTACAAAAAACTAATTTTGTATTTTTATTTTGTACACCAAAGCATCACATATTAATTTTCTGAGAGTGGGCTGGGGGGGACTTGGATCTAAGAAACTAAGCCATATTTATTTGAATTTCAAAACAAAAATGATGCATGGGGTTTTAAGACTTGTCTACAATTCATGGAGGCAAGAATTGTTACCTGGATCTTCTGGTTGCAGAAGAGTTCCTCCACAGTTTTCCTGTCTCTCTCGTGAAGACCTGCATGATGCATGCCAATGCCGAAAGACAGTGTCAGACGTAGGTTACTGTCCTTCACTACCTCTATGAGGTTATCCATCTGAAAATATAAGATCAAGAGTTGAATATTCACCATGTTGGATAATATTGATGTGAATAAATGTCCTTGGCACAGGCACATGCATTATTATTATAGGTATTGAATTCAATCCTGTGTTCACATCTACTGATGATAAATTTAATCATGTGTTCACATCTACTGATCATGAATACAATCATGTGTTCACATCTACTCATGATAAATACAATCAAGTGTTCACATCTACTGATTATGAACACAATAATGTGTTTACATCTACTGATGATGAATACATCAAGTGTTCACATCTACTGATTATGAACACAATAATGTGTTTACATCTACTGATGATGAATACAATCAAGTGTTCACATCTACTGATCATGAATACAATCATGTGTTCACATCTACTCATGATAAATACAATCAAGTGTTCACATCTACTGATGATGAATACAATCAAGTGTTCACATCTACTGATGATGAACACAATCATGTGTTCACATCTACTGATCATGAATACAATCAAGTGTTCACATCTACTGATGATGAACACAATCATGTGTTCACATCTACTGATGGTGAATGCAATCATGTGTTCACTTCTACTGATGATGAATACAGATATGTGCTCACAACTACTGATGATGAATACAATCATGTGTTCACATCTACTGATGATGAATACAATCATGTGTTCACATCTACTGATGATGAATACAATCATGTGTTCACATCTACTGATGATGAATACAATCATGTGTTCACATCTACTGATGATGAATACAACCATGTGTTCACTTCTACTGATGATGAATACAGTCATGTGCTCACAACTACTGATGATGAATACAATCATGTGTTCACATCTACTCATGATGAATACAATCATGTGTTCACATCTACTCTTGATGAATACAATCATGTATTCACATCTAATGATGATGAATGCAATGTGTTCATATCTACTGATAATGAATGCAATTATGTGTTCACATCTACTGATGATGAAGGGAATCATTTGTTCACATCTACTGATGATGAATACAGTCATGTGTTCACATCTACTGATGATGAATACAATCATGTGTTCACATCTAGTGATGATGAATACAATCATGTGTTCACATCTAGTCATGATGAATACAATCATGTGTTCACATCTATTGTTGATGAATACAATCATGTGTTCACATCTACTGATGATGAATACAATCATGTGTTCACATCTACTGATGATGAATACAATAATGTGTTCACATCTACTGATGAGTGCAATCATGTGCTCACATCTACTGATGATAATAACAATAATAGTAACACATTTGTATAGCCCCATCTGTCTTGTTAAACTATTCCGAGGCGCATTGTAAAATAAGATGAAAGTGTTGAACAACATACAACATATCCATGTAGTTACAAACACATTCTCTAATAAAAACAGAAAAGAGGGACAGCCTGTGAGGCGCACACTCCAAATCTGCCATGTCAAAGTCAAAGAGGAAAGGATTATCAATGCCAAACACACAGACACTAAAAAAACAATATATATTTTGATAATTATATAAACAACTACAGTTTACAATATAATACAACATTAATATTCAAGTTAGTATTCCTTCACAAAAAGAAATGTTTTGAAATTAGATTTCAATGTTTCTAATGTCTCCAAAGAACGAATCTGTGTTGGTAATGCATTCCATAAAGCTGGAGCAGCTGAAGAAAATTACCGATCTCCGTACATTGATACATTTCTTTTTGTAACAAGCAAGTTTTTTCCTGAGGAGCGTAGATTACGACTAGGAACATATTCTGTAAGAAGATTGAATATATATGAAGGGGCACAGCCATGCATTGCCTTCCAAGTAATAAGCAGAATTTTGTATTCGATACGTTCCTTTACTGGTAGCCAATGCAGCCCTTTCTAGACAGGGGAAATGTGATCCCTTTTGCGGGTTCTTGACAAAACCCCAGCAGCAGAGTTTGTGCACGTTGTAGTTTAGCTAATTGAAATGATGGCATATTATATAACAGAGAATTGCAGTAGTCAAGGCGTGAAATTACAAAAGAATGAATAATGATGGCAAGAGTTTTATTTGACAAAATCTTGCGAATTTTGCAAATGTTTCGTATTTGAAAATACATGGCCTGACGTGTCTTTTGTACAAATTCATTCATTGTCATGTGACTATCGAATAACACTCCAAGATTACGTGCAGATTGTGACGATAAAACATCCGAGTTACCAACACGAATAGTATCAAACGGTAAGTCAACCTTCTGGTGTTTCTATTATTCAAATGAATAATTATAAAGTATTTCAAATACCTGACGTTCTTCCATATGCATCCACTGTTTTGGATTGTCTTCTCCGGCTAGGTAAGAGATGAGATCCAGTGCAGTGAGTCTAGTCTGTCTTCTTGATGATACAAAGATCAATGTTGGCTTGGTTGGAGAATGCACCTTGATGGCTGTGTACAAAATATTAGGACAAATTAACAAATTTACTTCAATTCAATCTTCAAAGGTTAATTCATTCAAGCAAGAACAGAGTTTTACAAAAATATTTTGTTTAAATTGCCAAGTGATTGAAACTGTACATCCATAAATCCAAGTTGGCACAATTAAAGAGGAAATACAGGAATGGAATGCAATTCAACTCAGGATACATGTTTATCCGAGCCACGGGCTCCGTGTATTACCACATGCTTACTTATTTCACATATCAATTACTCTCTGCTCTTGACCTTAGTTTAC
>CALNVZ010000218.1:11472070-11512228 GCA_940671915.1 Paracentrotus lividus
TAATGTATAGTTTTGAAATGACAAATAATTGTTGTTCTTATTATTGTTTGATTGGAATATGTAAATAAACTGAACTGAACTGAACTGAAAGTAAACTCTCTATTGGCAAGAAATGTTTACTGAAACTCACCATAGCACTCCTGGATAATACATGTATGTAGATGAATGCAATGAAATTAGTCTCAAATATCTAAAGCAGACTCTCAGACTATGACAACAAACACTACAAACAATCAGAAACACTAAACTGACAGTAAAAAAAAAAAATCATTATTGGTAGGTTCAGAGTATTATGGGTGGTTCAACTGTAGTATAAACGAGGACTCACCTTGAAATGTTGGTTTGTTCATTGTGGCCATGCGAGGGCAGTAGTGCTTGCCAGGAAACCCGCTGATATGGACCTCTAACGGAACAGGGCGCACAGAGGGACGGAAGTTGAAGAGACCCACCTACATGTACCAGGGAACAAAACATAACGTTTGATTTAGATCTTAGATGTTCAAGTTCCTTGTTGGCTCTTTGTTTCATAATGAAACATCAATTAATGAGAAATTACACATCCACTTAAATAATACACATGTACTCTCAATGTGCTACTTAACTTGTTATCATTTTCAATGAGAAGTTATCGCTGCTGTGTTTCAGGACTTTTTTCAATTCTTTGAAGTCTTGGTAGGCGTTAATTTTCTTTTGGGGGGGAAGGGCCGTCAAGAAGGTCATCACAATATTTGCCATAGGGGTAGGGGGCTCTATTGGGCAATCGGATGTTGAAACTAACACTAACACTAACCTCCTTTATGCCCAGCCAATCAGCCAAGTCTCTGGCATTGGCGAGAGCTGTGGAGAGACCAATCACTCGCACCTTGCGCTCAGTGTGGTGAGAGATGAAGTTTGTCCTGGATACGATAACTTCTAGGACGGGTCCTCTTTCATCACCTTCACGGAATAAAAAACAAAAACTTTTAGGTAATTGGCTCAGCAATCGAGTTATCCTCACTGGCATCGCTCCTGTATACAGGAATCAACGCTAAAGATTAAAATTGCAGTCGGTCCTGAAAACAATTAGCTCTACAAATGGTCCTCTGTCTTCATATTAATGGAACAAAATGGAACTAATTGCAATATGAAACAATTTGCAACAAGTTAATCTTAACTGAATACCTAAGGGCAACACCTTTTCCAACATATTCAAACAGTTTATATCTTCACAATGAAGTGACGAGCTCTATGATCATTATCCCCCTAAAAATGAGGAAGTACTAGTAAGATCAACATGATTTGCAAAGCACCTATGGACTGACCGATAGACCACATGCTAATTATTAACAATATTTCAAAATGCATATGCAGTATTCCATGTGAATATGCATTATGGAAATGGAAATGGAAATGGAAATGGAATGCTCACCCAGCAGATGAATCTCATCAATAATGAGCAATGATACAGCCTTGACGTAGTTTCTGTTCTGCCAGCTTCGGCTCACTCCATCCCACTTCTCAGGTGTCGTCACAATCACATCTGCTCTGGCTATGGCATTGACGTCTGGTGTGACATCACCGGTCAGTTCTACCACCCTTGAAATGAAGTTTGAAATTTTTATGAGATTTTTATGACCAAATACATATGTGTGTACATGTATATAAACACAACTGGCATAATAAGAATAATTACACTTAATGAAATGATTATTTGGTATAGTGCCTTTTCTTTTTTGTTACATGTTCACAATTATATCCACAAAATATGCACATGTAGGCCACTACATTTTACTTATATTTAACACTTAACATCAAGTTCTTTTGAACTGTAGACATACATATACATGTATTATAATATAGCTTGCGCAAGATGTTAAAAGTTACAGTGCACATACAAAAGTACTTGTATGAGGAGGAACAAAAACAATAAATTCACACTTTACTAACCAACAAATTTTCTATCATCCATTGTTAAAAAGAATTCTTTGCTTTAGTAAACACAAATATCGGACTACTGCAAGATGAATCCTTCTTTGACTTACCTTTTACCAAGCTTTTCCTCCAGTCTGACTTTCCAGTCTGAGATTCTCTCCCTAACCAGGGCCTTCAATGGAGCGATGTAAACAACCTGAGATCAATATCAAAGTCAGATTGTAGATAATTGATCAATACATTTCAATCAACAGATCAAACACAAACGCCATCTACAACAATCTCTTCTTAAAAAACTGTATAGTAATGAAGGGACTTCAATAATCAGCCAGTTACTCTCTTCATGATTAGAGCTATAAACTTTTGTGACATGCTGCAATCCTACTTGGTCAGTGGGATAAACTTAAGATGTTAACACCCCCTTTAAATTCTTCAGCTGCATTTTAGCCCGACTCTTACCCTGTATCTCTCATGTATAGGTTTGAGCTTTTCCCCCTCCTCTCTATGAATAATGTAATAGTTTTTTCCGAACATACACAATATCACCTATTATATCCCTTATCTAAGATTGTTTGCATTGAGAGTGTACACAAGGAGAAAAAGAATAGTTTAACTAAGAAAAACGTTTCCAAGAATAGTTCGTTTTTCTTCATGACGTCACGCATAGTACATTTTTTCCCTAGGAAAACTGGACTATACGTTTTTCCGACCCACCACTATTCACGGTTGCGCGAGTTGCGCGAGCGTGCTAGTCTGCTGCTTTTACCTGAATCTCACTGCATGCGCGCATGCCACGGGAAACTTTCGGCGAGCTGCACTGAACAGGTGCGCAACAGCTGATTTTTGTTTGTAAACAGACAAAATGCTGCCTCCACTAGTTGCAGATTGATGGTAATAACGGAAGATTTCAGCAGTATATGCGAGGAAATTGTGGATTTATGAACTCGATCTGACAGCGTTAATACTCAGAAAACAAATTAAGTATGCTGTATCTATTTCCGTGAATTTTTCACAAATTGAGGTGTGAGGTGGATGAGATCGACCATCAAAATCACTCGATTCAGCGCTGCGCAAGATTTCGTCGTGCTCGAACAAAAACGGCGCTTTGGTAAGTACTTGTAACTTATTGATCCAGAAGAAAGGTAAGCATAGACTATATAATTTTGTTCATTAAAAAATTAAAGGATAGGGAGGAGATAAAACAAATATACATGATCATTCTCAGAACAGTAAAACTCGGCACTCAGGAAACACATAGTACTTCTCTCCGGGCGAGGCCCGAGAAAGACTATGTGATGTTCCTTCGATGCGAATAGTTTTAACCAGATCCTCGATTGTCATTGTATATTTGTATATTATAGTACTTTAGTCTTGAGTTGTACAATTCATGAAACTTCAGTTTCTCTATCGGTGAATGCTATTTACTATATCCATTAGACTCTCTGGCTCAAAATTAAACTAGGTAATGTTAAATGGTTTGTAGTTTAAACTTTTGAAACCATGTATAGTACAAATAACTACCTTTGTCTTGGGCTGTACATTGAATACTCTAAACATGGCTATCTCTGCTGCAACCGTCTTGCCTGATCCAGTGGGAGCTCCAAGCAACACATTATGGTCTGTGTGGTACAGTGTATGGAAGATCTGTGTCTGTAGACAATAAACAAATTACAAATACCAATCATTATTTGCAGTGGAAGGTTTCACGGTGCATCAAGTATTCTTTCTTGAGGTTATGAGTGGTCCTGAAAACGACCTGTGACCAACTCTTGATGTTTTGAAGAGAATGTTCTCACCATCTTCAGGACAAGAATTATCATGAATCTACAGTATTAGTTGCCATGGGAATCATAAAGTAATTAAAAATTATGTTGATGAAGATTATGGCTCACCATGTGGTGAGTCCTGTAAATGACAGAAGAGATGAATAGATTTTCTAATTGATTGAATCCGGAAAAGGAGGTGTAAACCAGATTTCCTAAGGCTTCTAGTCAAAAGACGAAACAGTCTTTTTAATTGGGTGTCTAATTACAAAGGACATCATAAGCTTTCTTACCTGAATGGGGTTGAAGTAATCAAACTTCTGTATCATCTGATACTGTGCATTCTTGAGGGCAGTCTTGGGGAGAGGCACAAGGTCCGGCAATTCTGTGACACAAGAATAACAAGATTACCACTTTCTTATTTTTAGTACAAATTATCGAATCATATGTTTAATAGATCATTAGTTCAATTTGAATAAGCCTAAAGCTTTATATAAAGTGCATGTATCTATTAAATCGAATATTTCATCTAGCCAAGTAATCAACTGTCTGTAATGTAATAACCCATTGTGGCCTTAGCCCACATACTTGCAAGAAGAGCAAATAAAGTTCATGCCTTTTTTCTTTTTTTTTTAATTTCATTCATTGTTGCATAAATAAACTAACATTATTTCAATGATTAGTAATTGATGATATACATGTAATGGAGGTATTTGATTTATCTTGATATAAAAAATTAAAAAGTGGGGAAAATGCTTGACAACAACATTCATTAGCCTTTTGCACACAAAAAAAACAAAACAATGTTAGCCTGGTCTACAGAACATATTTTACGTTGAGATATTAATTGCATAATACTCTACTGACCAGTATGTGGTGGATGTCTTTCTGGTAGAATGAGATGCTGAAAGGAGATTGGGCAGATGGTCTCAGATCCGAGCCAGCGATCGGATACAGCCTTGACATAGTACTGGGAGGGTAGAGGCTCAAAGAGGAGGGGATTGAACACCAGGGCTTGTTCCTCTCGCTCATTGCCTAGAACACAATAATATGAATAAAGATTGTAATAACAAGAAAAGATCCTGCAAATTTTTACATGCACCTGGTATTTGATGCTATGCTCCACTTTAGTATGAAAAAGATTGATTGAACTGTTTTAATTTTTGTTTCATCCTGACCACTACTCAATATCATCTTTAAATTTGTGAATTCACCTGTGTCTTCTGAATGATAATGGGTTGTTCCTGGGTCCATCCACAACTTGCATTTGAACCACATACTACAACACTTCTACTTCCCATAGAAAGAATGGTGTGCAACTAAACGATTGGTGGCTACGCACATGTTCATTTAAAGATCCCACTATCTGATGAATTTGGGCTCAGTGTTTCATCAAATTTAAGCACTGGCGGTGTGGGGGGGAATTTCAGGCGTTTATTCATTTCAAGACTTGACTATATGACATTTAATAAGCAACATTTTCCCCAATCATGTTAAACCAAATTAAGCCAAAAATTTGATTTGCGCCCATTCCATTTACAGCTCTTCGATTGAAAGTTCACCTGTTTCTTCTGCAAGAGAAAGTACTCTGAGTGATAGATGTGGTTGTTCTCTGGATCTTCCACCCAGATCCACCAGGAATCTGAGCCAGTGCCACGGACTTTGTTACTTGACCACTACTTTAGATTATGGTTAAGATTGTAAACTCACCTGTTTCTTCTGCAAGAGAAAGTACTCTGAGTGATAGATGTGGTTGTTCTCGGGTCTTCCACCCAGATCCACCAGGAATCTGAGCCAGTGCCATGAACTTTGTTACTTGACCACTACTTTAGATTATGTTTAAGATCGTAGACTCACCTGTTTCTTCTGCAAGAGGAAGTACTCTGAGTGATAGATGTGGTTGTTCTCTGGGTCCTCAACCCAGATCCACCAGGATTCTGAGCCTGTGCCATGAACCCGATCGTTCCAGGTGAAGTCTGGTGTAATGGTCAGACGTACCCGTAGTACAGTACGCGTGATTGGTTGGATGGAGGCGTCGAGTTTGATGGCGGGAAGCTGATGAGCGCAGCTTTTGATCTTGGGACCCATGTTGACGTGGTGTACCATCAGCCCTGAGGAGATTGGAATAAATGAGAAATACATTAAGAAATTTGCAAATATTTTATGATGATGATGATGATGATGATGACAGTGGTGATATTTTATAATGATGAAGAAGCTTATGAAGATAATGATGATGAAGATGATGGTGATGATGATGATGATGATGATGATGATGATGAAGATGATGATGATGGTGGTGGTGGTGATGGTGGTGATGATGATGATGATGATGATTATGATGAATTTGATGACTATGATGATAATGATGATGATGATGTTGATGATGATGAAGATGATACTTACCTTCATTCATAACAATAGAATGAACTCCTCGTCTCATTTTCTCTGAGTATGTAGGGTTAAGAATGGAGTTATGCCTTACATTTGGCTAAACAGTAAATGAGAGCAAATGCCATAGAAAACCCAAGAACTTAGAATAGGCTACAGGTAAAAGAAATCAGATCTTCTTACCAATCTCCTTTGAGTCCATCTCCTTGAGTTTGTCCAGAGTGAGCTTCCTGCCTTCCAGCTTGCGAAGGATCTCATGAGAGAGTATCGGGAACTGCCTCAGAGGATTCTCCCAGGCCCACAGACGTCTATCAATGGACTTGGACAGCATGAGAAGATTGGCTGCCATCAGGGGCCAGCCGGTACGCAGGGTGATCTCAAACAAGGCTCGGATTATACGAGCAGCATTCTAGAAGACGAGTCAAAAGTCTGGTTAAAGGGATGATTGTACAGTAAATAATTGTGTAATAAAACACTCTGTATCTCTCTTTTTGAACAAATGCACATTAATAAATGGATTTCAGCTGACAACTTAATCGATTTAAAAGGAACTGCCTCAGAGATATCTCAAAGGCCCACAGATGTCTATCAATGGATTTGGACAACATGAGTAGATTTGCTGCCATCAAAGGCCAGCCCATAAGCAGGGTTATCTGAGCACCTCATTATAACAGGGATGACCTTTATTCACTAGCGCACAGATTCTCCCAGTCTTAATGTCAAACATGTACAAGATTTCATTATAACAAGATAGTTGGCTTCGTCCCGAGCACTATATTATAATGGAAGTGGACTGTACTTACCTGAGCCACGTATGCTGAATCCGAGACGAGTGAAAAGCTGTCTACATTGCCCCTGGAGATGAATGTCTGGAGGAGGATGTTGACTTTCCCATGAGCATTCTCTACTCCACCAGCGGCTGGCATCTCACAGTCATCTTCAAGATGGTCCTGAAGCTCCCTCATCTCATCCTCACGAACCTAATAGCAGGATATAAAATAGTACAGGTTCTTAATAACTCTATGTAGGCCTACATATTTTTTTTTTAATTCTCTGACTTTCTATGACTTCCCAGAGCATTGTCTTGTAACATTCTCTACTCCACTAGTGGCTGACATCTCACAATCATCCTGAAGATGGTCCTGAAGCTCTCTCATCTCATCCTCACGAACCTATCATGTGGAAGGCATGAGAATATTATGCATTACCCTGCTTGGATAAGACGAAGATACATTTACTGCCAGTTTTTAAAAATATAAATAGTTGAAATAAAACCACCCAAGAACACAAAGATTTAGGATTATACAGGTTTATCAACTAATTCAAAAGATATCCATGTTTAACATTTAAACAGCACTTATTGGTAATTAGGGGAATCGAAGCCACCATTTGAGGCATCCTCCATCTCACTCATGACAGATTTTATCATCTTATTGAAACTCTCAATGATGGCATGTTTGATGTTCAAGTAGAGGTGATTACTTGACTTTATGTCATCACTTTAAAACAAAAAGCAAAAAATACGTACCTTGATTTGTTCAAACTCCTGTGCCTGGGAGACCATCGAGAAGACCTCCGCTTCACTCATGACTGATTTCATCATCTCATTGAACTTCTCAATGGTGGCATGTTTGATGTAGAAGTGACTGGCAACCCGGCCAAGATCAGTGGAGTGAAGGTCACCGGTGTGCTCTACGAAGCGGATCATCTTGGCTTTGTCAAGACTGCGTGCCGCTGTGATGATCAGGTCATTCCTGAACTTGGCAAGACCAGGGTCATTCTAGAGATAATAATCACAAAATGATATTAATTACTGACAGCAATTTTAATAAGACCCCTGTGTGTGCTCTATGAAGTGGATCATCTTGGCTTCGTCAAGGCTACATGCTGCTGTGATTATCAGGTCACTCCTGAATTTGACAAGTCCAGGGTCATTCAGGAGGTAATAATCAAAATAATTATGACAAGGACACCCTGTGTGCTTTACAAAGGTGATCATTTTGAGCTGACCGGCTGCAAAGATTCTCTCTACCAAATTCCAATCACCATCATCACCATCATTTTTGCAATCATCATCAACAATACCATCACCAACATCATCATCTCAATTATCATCTCTATCACCCCTCCCCCCCCCCTCCCCCCCCCCCCCCACCATTCCCCCATCATTGTGATCATCATCATCAGGCCACCCTGAATATTTATATAGTTTAACCACATTGTACATCTCAAAGCACTTATCAGATTCCATATATATTATTATCCCAGTCATATGATTAGGGTAGCTGACACACAATGTGTGCACATTCTCCATTTGACGAGAGCATTCCAGCCAAGCATCAATTTTGGTGAGCAAACTGTTGGTGAAACCACAATGTTGTAGTATTTTAAAATTTTTGTTTAATTTCTGAACAAACAAAAAATATATATACAGTGATTCAAAGAGCAGTGTAAACATTCCCATCTTACCTGTGTGTCTTTGTACATGAGGCCATATGCCATGGGGTTGAGGTGCATTCTCACGTACAGGTAAGTGTAGCTCAACCATCGTACAGCCTCATCCACATTGCTCACTGTTCCCAGTGCAATCTGAATAGCAAAAATATGCAATAATGAGGATTATTGTAAGAACATCAATGAATATTTCTATCATTTTTATACGGCTAGCAATTGCTTTCTCGTAATTATGTCCCATTGAATGAATATGAAATTCAGACTTTAATTTTGGAGACAGTGTGAGTTTTTTTAATTAAGATTATATAATTCAGGTACAGAACATGCTGGAGGGCCAGCGAATGTGCAACTGCCACCTACCTACCTGGTCGGCCAAACTCAGATACCTCAGAATCCTAGTTATCCCTGTCATGCATACAGTTTTCTGCTCATGTGTGCCAACTTCCCCAACATCAAATTTCAGAGTATCTAGAAATTGATAATTTCTTCTTTTTTTTTTACAATATCAGAGCTAAATTGGGCAATTGAAGTTGAATAATGTATACAGAAGTATGTGCCATGTAACATGAAGAATTAAGATCAATTGCAAATTTGAAACCACCATACTGATTGGTTCAAAGTGTGACTTTTATGTAAGAATGTATGCAAGAAAAATCCCCAGTGATTTCTATCAAGTTCTAACATGGTACCTCTGCATTGAGATTATCAGCAAGACTGTTGATGAACTGACTCTCAATGGGGTTCTGTCTTGTAATCAGACTCAGGTAATGGTTGAGCTTCTCATGGCTGGTGATGATGAAACCCTCTCCAAAGCTGTCATATTGAGGGCGCCCTGCACGTCCGAATATCTGAAGGACGTCTAGAATACCAAGGTCCTTGAATGCTCCCTTGTTGGCATCGTACAGTTGAGTTCCCTAGATAAAAGTTGCGAGGGTAAAGGGTTACTTGATCTTTCATATTCAGCTTTATACAAAATAGAGTACACCTGTACATGTAGCGACAGTTGTATGATTATAAAATCTTTCATTGACACCATTCATGTAGTGATGTTTCGTATTCACACTCATCATCCTCTTCATCATTATCACTATCACCATCACCAACATCATCCTCACTATCATCATCATTACCAATAATTATCAACATCATCACCATTACAATAATCATCATCATCCCCATCATCATCATCATAATCATCATCATCATTATGTTATTTATCCTCATCCTCATCCTCATCATCATCATCATCTTTCTCATCATCATCATCATTCTCATCATCATCATCATCATCCATACCTTGATAACGACAGCATGGGCAGGTAAATTCACACCCCATACCAGGCCAGTGTAGCCGTACACACAAGCACTTTGAGATGACCGGCAGCAAAGAATCTTTCTGCCAGAATATCATCATCATCCTCATCATCATTATCATCAACAACATTTTCGTCAGGATCGTCACCATCACTACCATCATATCGTCATCACTACCATAATCCTCATGATCATCCACGTCATCATCAAGATCATCACCACCACCACAATTATCATCCTCACAATCATTACCATCAACGCTACCATCACCACCATTATCATTTCAATCATCACCACCACCACCACCACCACCACCACCATCACCACCACCACCACCATCGCCATCATCACCTCCACCACCACCACCATTCCCATCATCACCACCATCATCCATACCTTGATAACGACAGCATGAGCAGGTAGATTCACACCCCAGGCCAGTGTAGCTGTACACACCAGCACCTTGAGATGACCAGCTGCAAAGAACCTTTCTACCAGATTCCTATCCTGTCTCAGCATCCCAGCATGATGAATGGAGAACCCATCGGGAAAGAGCTCTCGCATCTGTTTGTTCCGAGATCTAGTCATCTAAAAATAATTTTCAGGTACAGAAAAATGTTATCAGAGTACCAGACAATCTAGACGCAGCTCCTTTCCATATCTATTCAAGTTTTTTTCAAGCTGACTTCAAACATTAAATAAAGTTTGGTCATTTATTTGTTACTCTTATATCAGGTGAATGTATCATGAGTTGTAAATGAAGTAAATGAATCATTTAACCCTCTCGCCTTCAAATCCCCCATAAAATCCGATCAGCTTATTCCTCACACTGCCTGAAAAGGTTTCAGCCCTACATATTCTTCTATCTACTTCTATCTTTGGTGGTTAGAACTGCATTGATACACATACCTATGTTACCATTTAGTTCTATAAAGGTATACGCTGCCTTCCTCTGCTTTTTCCCCCCTTCATTTGCTTTTTAGTATTGTTTTCTCCATGCCTTCTTCCCTCTTTATGTCTCCCACAAACTGAAACTGTATCCTCATTATGATATTAAGAAGGCATCCTTTTACTTATACCTAATCAAGTATTCCTTTGTTTCTACAGTATGTATACATATGATTGAAGTGCAAACCAATTGACTGGGGATGCAAAGATAATGGGCTTCATCCCTCCTGCAAGGCATGTTTCCTTTTTAATATCTATATTTGTTTCACTCCACCCAGGTGTAAATGGTACACAATATGCTAAAGAGCTACATATTTTACCGCTATGCTAGGACTGTAAAAGAACCCGCCGATATTATTATTACTATTATTACAACAACTTCCTATACCTGTTTGAGTGCTGATCCATATTCTGGTGTCTGCTGAGCTTGAAACATTCCAATCTCTCCTTCGCCCTTAGCCGTCTCTCTGAGGTACATGGCTGTCTGTACTGTGGCATTCCTAGCGTGAACAAACACCATCACCTATGGCAAAGCAAAAAACAAAAATCTTAAATGAAAAGCTAATAATATACATGTATGTACATTGAAAATCACTAACATCGCACTTTCTTTAATGAAAATCTGAAAATGATAACAATGAACATTATTCTCTGAAACATGGACATTGCTTTGAGAAAAATAAGATGATTTTTTTTTTTTTTTTTTGGCGGGGGGGGGAACAAAAATATAAGAAGCTAAAAATTATACTTTATTTGTCAAGTATCTACTACCACTATTTGATTTGAATTAGGTGACACATTTCATCTGGTGACAATTGCTCAAGAATTTATCTCATCTAAGATGCAGAGTTAGGGTTGCAATAGAGTTTTATGTTAGGTTTAGAAAGGGTATAGTGTCAGTTCAGGGTTGAGATTAGTCATTTCATTAGTTTACGAAATTTACTTGGAGCAATTTACATACATGTACTTGCCAACCTTGAAAGGCAAGGAATAGGAACAAAGCATTAAAATCTCCCCAAAATAGGAATATTCCTGAATTTCCTATACCCTCACTACGGTCAAATTTGTACAAAAATAGGAAATGCGGGCTAATACAGCTCTTTCCTCTTGCAATTGTCACCACAGCAAATTTCATGAAATTTTAATTGAATCTAATAAACATGAAAATGTAAAAATATGAGTGTACCTGATGGCCCCTGTCCACCAACTCTCTCACTTTCTCATAGCACACAAAGTCCATATCCCTTCTCTGCTGCATGATGTTATTTGTCTTGATCCCAATGAAAGTCTGGCCAAGGGGAACAGGCCTGAAGCGAGTGTCGAAGAAGAACAGTCCAATGTATGGGTTGACATTGAGGAATCGGGCTACGTCCACATAGTTGGGAAGGGTGGCGGAGAGACCCACTATTCTGATCATGCTCTGTGATGACTCCACCTGATAAGAGCCAGTATAGTAAATAATTTAAATTCAAATTTTTCACAAGAAAGAGTGAACCACTTTAGTCAGTAGAATGGTGGTTTATTAGCAAGGGAATCCCTGGTTCAAAATCATTTTGATGCAATAGTGCCCTTTGGTAAGGCATTTACCCCCATTACACTAACCCTAAACTAATCCCTGGAACTTAGTACTGGGAGCCCACTATGTGCTTTGTAATTATATGATTTTGAAGCAAAATCATTGCGTGAATAGTAACAGCAAATCGAAGATTGTCACAATACCATATATTCAATGTGCATACGATTGAAATTGTTACAAAAGGGTATTTTATGTAGGAAACGCAATACGGTACAATACCTAAAAAGTTATCATTCTGGGAAAGTTTCGGCAGATCCAAAATCAGGGTCATGGGACAATGGTGAAAAGGAAGGAGGATGAAAAAGCATAGCTTTCTTGGAGGTACTTTACTTGTCTCAAGGTGCGAGCGACCAGGCTTTCAATGACAGCTCCGCGGTCGTCGTGCAGGAGATGAACCTCATCAATGATGAGGAGTTTGACCAGCTGTGTCAGAGCGACGTCCCCGGTGCTCTTGCGTGTCACAACGTCCCACTTTTCTGGAGTAGTCACCAACATCTATAAAACACAAAATAATATAAAATTTGATTTTAAACGCCTTCATAACTTACTTGATTAATTTGAGTGCCATCTTCTCTAAACACAATGGCCCCCATAAAGTACAGTATAATATAGGCACTATTTAGAATAATTACATGTACATGTATAATATTTTGCTGCTAATTTTGTTTTTCATTTTCATTATTTTTTTCTCCGTCCTGTATACAGAATGTGTAATCCAGTCAATTTCGGTCTTGATTCTTGTACCACGTCAGACAGAATTTAAACCTGGTGTATAGTTTTGGTAACAAAAAAGGAATCAGCATAAAACCAATTAAATATAGTCTCATGTTGTTCACATTGCACTAAAAGATATGTGTGAGAGATTTTGTGATATTCCTTTCACGATTTCTGGTGAATTTCAGTGAAATGTTTCAACCCAAACATAATGTAACGGTTTTTGAGACCTTTGCTTGGGTGTCCAGTCCCCCGAACTTCCCGCATGAATGGAGCGTAGCGATCTGTGTGTATCACCCACACAAGAGAATCCCCATTGGTTTTTCATGTGAACGCCTAGTGCACACTGAGATGAGTCGGATCCCCGACTTATCTTTTTCTATACCGGGTACTTATATCGTGAAATAAAGACACTAAAACGAGATTTCATGTAATATAACTTTCTTTGTTACAGTTATAGGATTCAGTCTTTCATATTATCTAACTGTGAATCCAAATTGAATGTTTCCTTCTTCCAACACTATACACCAGCTTTAAGGATCACCATCAGTCAACTTTTTTTCAATTTTCAATTAAAAAAGCTGTGAAATGTCCCATACAACACCACATTGAATCACTCTTGAGTATAGTCTGTCTCTTAAAATATGTTAATGAAAATATGAATCCACTTTGAACAAAATTGATTTAAGACTTTTTGCTTTTAACACAGATGTGGTCACAAGCATTTTTCTTTGAAATAATACCACTAATTTCCTTGTTCCAGGATATATTTGTAATTTTATGTCTTAATCACCTTAGTCTAAATTTACGATGAAAAAACAAAGTTACTCTTTTATTTATTTTTATTTTAATCTTTTTGGGGGGGAGGGATTGGAAACCCACAAAACAGAACTGATTCAAGTTAATAATGTATAAAATGTAATATCTGTGTAAAGCTTTAAGGGGAAAATACCTGTGTTTTCATGATTTCATTCTTTGTGAGTTGCATGTCTCCAGTGAGTTCCTTCACAGACAGACCAAGAGGTGCAAGACGGGTGCCAAAGTTCCGCACCATCTCTGCAGCAAGAGCCTTCATGGGGGCCACATACACAATCTTCATAAAGAGATATAAATACAATAATTGCATGGGTACACATATAAGAGATAGACAGTAGGAAGAGAAGAAAAGAGGGGGAAAGAGAGGCGAATGGATGGAGCAGGAGAAACAGACAGACAGCAGAGACAGAGAAAGAGAGTGAAAGGGAAAAGGAAAGAGAGAGAGAGTGATAGATAGACAGAAAGGGAGATGAAGAGAGAGAGAAGAGAGAGGTAGATGATATTGACCATAAAAAAATAACTCTTTCATGTGCCAATCAAATGATAGCCCTATCGCATAGTGAATTGTGGAAGGTGTAATTTTACCAAAAGTTTCTTGATTATCTTAGAGTTTCCAAAAAGTATCAAACTACTAGCTGTGACAAAAATTTTTTCACAGCTAAGCAATGCAATTTAAAGAAGGAAGTAGCCAAATATTGTAATGCAAAGTGCGATCATGGTGCTAAATGATGTCACACCATCAAAAGATGTAATATGAAAAAAAAAATCATATTACACATTTCTGAAAAGTTTCCTTCATTGTTCAAATTAAAAGGTGTAAATACAGAATTAAAACACTGAGGGGCAACAAAAAAAAAGTTATGTACATATCACATGTCAGAGATTGAGTGTAAATCACATTTAATCAAAGAAGCAAGTCATTTCACTCACCTTGAATTCGTCCTTCTTGATAACACCTTGCTGGATATGTTTCTTGACCTCCTGCAGGATGGTCAGCATGGCAATGTTGGTCTTTCCTGCACCTGTAGGGGCACAGATCAGTAGGTTCTCATTGGTGTTGTACGCAGTCTCAAAGACCACTGACTGAATACGGTTCAAGCTCTTCATTCCCTTGAATGCGATACGTCCGATCTGCAATGAGATATTATATAAAATATATATTTGTGCTTTTTATATTCAAATATGACCACTTAGGCTAATTGCCAATTTTCGATTTGGTCTAACAATAGTCAATAATGTGTAACAAACTGATAACAGACTAAATATTCACTTGGGAATAAAACAAAGTATGATTAGACTATTAAACAAATTGGCAAATAGACCATCGTGAATCAGACAAAATATGTATTTAGACAAAGATGAAATTTGACAAACTTGTTAGTAGACCAAATATGCTCAGTCCACATGGTATTAGACCAAGTGGATATAAAGCCATCAACCGACCTATCAAATTGTGTGATTGGGACCAGGTTCCTGCCCACGCTGACAGGTGCTTGGTCTACTGGTGGGATGATAACCTCTTCATACTATAAAGAAATGTCCTACTTGCACCATTTTTATCAGATACAGGCATGTGCACCAACCAACCAAGATAAGCCCAACTAACCAACCAAAACAAGCCCAACCAACCAACCAAGATAAGCTTTGTAACTGACCTCATCAAGCTGTGAGATTGGGACCAGGTTCCTGCCCACACTAACGGGTGCCTGGTCTGCTGGTGGAATGATAACCTCCTCATACAGCTTGGTGGCTGACTTCTGGAAGCCTAGGGGTAGCATCATCTAGCATGGAAAAGAACAATTCATTCTCATTGACTTATATTGATAAGAATAATAATAATAATAACAATTGTTGCTATTTACATAGCACCTGATGTGAAATAGTTTCTTCTCAAAGTCTAAGCGCTTTACAATTTACCCTGGTCATCAGATGCTTGTAAGTCTTTCTGTGTTGAAGGTTATATCAAATACTACCAGAATGTGATCTATATTCATACAACCAGTATAATATTTCCAGGGCTGTGTTTCCCCAAGTCAGTAAGGTATGATTTTACGAACAACTGGTGATCAGTTCTTGTGCTAAATGATTATGCATGTGATTATTATAGCACCTGAGAACATGTTCCAGTCTTTTATAAAGTCATTCGTAACTTTATGAACAACTTGATGAATCAATCCCCAGGTAGTACCATTTTCATTGATACAGAGTTTAGATTGATTACCTTGGCACCTGCAATGAATGATGAGGACATCTGAGCTGTAGCTAGAGAGTCATAGACATTAGGAAAGAACTCCTTGGGGGAGGCGGTCACTCTCTCAAGGCCCAGGGTTGAGGTGAAGAGTGGCGCACGTTTGGCATTCTTCAGGGCTTTCTCTCTGATTTTGAAGAAATAATAATAAAAAATCATAATGATATTGTATTAATTACCCAGGGTAGCCACTTTAGTTCTGATAACTGTTCCACCAGAGGGTACCTGCACAGCATGATATGTTATAGTACAAGCTGCGCCACTGAATAGTTTACTACATAGTCAGCGCATTATAAATGTTCTATAATATTATTATTATTATTACTAACCCAGGTGCGTTGCGAGAGGGCAGCTATAGGTACCATTTTTGTAAGTCTTTGATATGACTCACCGGGAAGCGAACCAAAGATATTTTTGAAGCAGGTTATCTTCACTAATTCTGATTACACTAGTTGATCATAATAAAACTCTCAATGTAACTCTCTCTGTAAAATGCTAAGCCCGCTCAGGCACAGAGACTGCATGTATGCAGGATGACCTTTTTTTTTTCTTATCTTTATAACTTACATACAAGTTCTTCAATCTTAAACATCTTGAACTTCAGAAGTCACTTTCAATTATGTACATGCACCTTGAGCATTGTGTACAGTGTAATAAATCGAATTATCATCTTTATTCAATTTATTCAAAATCTACTGTTTAATGTTGAGCGTTGATACATTTATGAACCAGGACCAATAACTTTGTAAAATCCCATCTTACCTCTGTGCCTTGAGGTATTGTGGATCAAAGACTTCATCACTGCCTCCTCCTTCTTCTCCCCCTCCACCTGATGATTTAGCTTCTTTCTTGAGTAGTTTCTTCTCTTCTTTCCTCAGTGCTTTCTCAAGCTCCCTCTCCTTCTCAGACTGAATTGTGACTTGGGTGGCATAAGATGGTTTCTGATTGCTCAGCCGCTCTCTACGACTATCTGTTTAAACATAGAGGGAAATGCATTCTTTTATTGAGATGAGCACTCTTGATAAAAGATTTGTATTCCTTGTGTCATAGCAGAGCTTTTCAGTGCTCGCCTAGGCTAGTTCATTTTCCCATATACAGTAATTACATACATGTGACTGCTAATAAATAAACTCTAACCACTGATAAAATGTAATAGATATAATGGAAAGCAGCTGAAATTCTTGTTAAATCATGTTTGTTACTCTCAATAATGAAATTGCACTACAATGAATAATATCAATGGTATGAAATACATTGAGGTGTTTCACCAAGTCGTTTTTAAAGTTCTTTTGTGCTTTACCAATCACATTCTCAATTATTTAGCAAAAGAACTGATTACCAGTCGTTTGTATGGTTGTTTGTAACTTACGGACGACTTGGTGAAACACCATCCATTTATTATTAAACCCAAGTGCAAAGCTGGAGCCTGACAATCATGATTATTCTCGGTATTTACCTGCTGCTATCCTAGCCATGCTAGCCTGTGTGGCTGCTGTCACAATGTCTGCTCTCTTGGCTAGAAGCTGCTGTATCAGCTCAAAACAATCAAACCCAAGTAAGTCAAACAACTGAAAGGAAATAGAAAAAAAATAAAACATGACTTGATTAGTCTGACTTTGGGAAGAACTATTTGATAATTGCATATATTCATTGGTTGGATACGTATCATTCAAAACATTCCAACATATTTCTTGATTCAAATTCTTTCCCCAAGATGTAGAGGGGCAAAAAGAGGGGAAACCACATTGGATGAAATGCTCATGATTTACAGAGAAAATTTCTCAAAGTGCAGTGTACTGCTCAAAGTTCAATTTATCTCTATTTCTTGACATCACAATTTATATAGAGTACATAGAGTATGTTTTGTCTCTGACGAAGATTCTGCAAGGATCGAAAGCTCAGGCTCCTTTTGACTTCATTTCACACCATTAGCTCTCTTTTATTGGATAAGCAGTTTCAGCAGTTCTCTTTTTTTGTTTTTACATAAAGTATTAATACAAATTATTCAGCACCAGTATTGACTTGAAATGGTCACCTACCCACAAGATTGTACTTAATGCAATAGCAAACACATTTCACTTTGTATTTTCTTGCAGGAAGGAATCAATATTATCTGCAATACAAGAATAAGATGCTGTATAATCCTACTTACATCTGTCTGAAGTTCATCACTAGTCTTCCCTGAGGTCAATTCCACCAGTAGCTTGCTACACAAAGCATCCACTGTCAACCCCATTGCACTATGTCCTCCACTACCAAAGGACTTCTTCACTTCCTTCTCCAGCCACACCATCTGGGAATTAGTCTCTAATGCTTTAGTCCCATCTACATCCTTGGGTGTCGGTTCACTCGCTATACGAGAAGCAGCCGCGTTGTTCAGGTTGAACTGTTTGTTGAGTCCAGGGGAGCGCGGATCAGGCTCCGCATCGGTACTCAAGAAGTGATCTGTGTCAATGGTTCTCTCGTCGAAGGAGAATGCGTAGCTGTGACCGAACTCTTTGGCTTTCTCATTCTCTCCCGATTCTCCAGGGTTGAGCAGTGAGTCCAGGACTTCTCCTGGGACGTTGGACACAAGAGCTTTGATCTGATGATGGATCTTCTCCAGGAGGTTTTGCTGACATGGTCCAAACTTGGTGCGCACAGCCTGGATTTCAGTCTGGCCCAGCGTCTCTGAGTCATAGAGAATCTCACAGAAGCAGACTACTATGGCCGATACCTGCTCAGGATTAGCCTCTGCTCCAGCTAAAGGAAAAATTATGGTCACAAAAAATAGTGTTATTTATCATTACAAAGAAAAATAGTATTTTCACACTCATTACTTATATTTATGTATTCATAGTTTATTTGCAAAATGATTTGAGTACTAGAGACTGTCTTCGAAAAGACTGATATTGTGACTTACATGTGTACATGTATATCTGTATTATTTTCCACTTTCACTTTTTTGTTTCAAATTACTTTTGAGCCATGTATCTAAGAAATATTTACCAATATTTCTCGCAAGCTGAATAATGTTTCTCAATGTCCCAGTAACATCGCTTCTGCTAGCCGTGCTATGATGTAAAATCGCTTCACCAAATTCTCTCCATGTTAAACCTGTATGTTGAAAGAAAAATATCAATGACAACAGTGTTCAAATGTGTAATTTTCAATCATGAAGTGTAGGAACACTCCTATCAAGTTTTTGGTTCAATTATTTATTTATTTTTTATTTTTATTTTTTTCAGGGGGGAGTGTCAATCTTTCAATCTTTTCATCAACAAATATAGCTATTTTGATTGAGAGAAGTTACTTTTTGTAACTTGTGTTTATTAAAGCCCCAAAATTGTTCAGTTTGCCTACTCTAAAGAGCCTAGAATCATACCTTCTTTTGCTTTCCTCTGTGACTGATAAATCCGTTTCTGAGCCAGACTGATCTGTCCTCCATCCAGCGCTTCATCACCAGCAGTCACAGAGGCAAATACCCTAACAGCCTTGGTTAGCCTAGGCAGAGACGTCATGACTTGATTTTGGCTTAGGAAAGTGGCTGGTGCCTAAGACTACACCTCTGATCTGCTTTCAACAAATGGTCACTTATCTGTAAATGGAGTAGCAAAATGAGAAGCCTAGATGATAAAGAATGTTCCTGAGAAATACTAGCAGAATATGTCCTAGCAAAAAGCAGGCAAACTTTCAAATTGAAATTCTCTTCTGATCTACAGAGCTAAAAAGCTAAAAAGATTTTCAAACTAAAATAGTGAAAAGTAAAGTTTTGAAAATATAATTAAAGGGGAAGTTCACCCTGGAATTTTCTTGGTCTTAAAAAATGAAGAAAAATAAAAGAAAAATATTAGTGAATGTTCGGAGAAAATCGACCAAAAAATTATGAAGTTATGAATATTCAAAGTTTTGATTCTGTGACGTCACATGCGAGCAGATCTCCCATGTGTTATGCAGTGTAAATTCCATAAAATGTCATTTTTTTTCCAAAGAAATTAATTATGTCACCTATGCGGGTGATATATCATCAAACATATGTTCATATACATGACTATATCAAACTGACCCATTCCTTTATCAAGAACCACGACAAAAAGACAAATTTATGGAATTTACATACACAACCAATGGGAGAGCTGCTCGCACGTGACGTCACACAATCAAAACTTTAAATATTCACAACTTCGCTATTTTTTGGTCGATTTTCTTCAAACTTTCACTAGAGTAGAACCACCAAATACCGGACACTCAAGCATTTTTGGATTCTAAAAAAAATTGCAATCGCCGAATTATATAAAACTCATATGTATTTGGTAGTACAAATGTTCATTAATCATCTTATTAAAACGAATTGATAAAAATATGGTAAACATTATTTATTTGCTTTTACTGAGAGCTTGTTTTTTTTCAAATATCGGATGCGCGTTTAAATATCGGATATATTCGGCGATTCCGCCGGATCGATTTTGGCAGTCAAAATCACGCTCTAAAACATGAAATAATGCTTGATTGTTGAACAGCAACTTATTTCTGTCGCGCAAATGCCGTTTTATAAAATTACAACAAAAAAAACATAAAAGATCGGTAATAATAATTATTTACTTACCAAAGAACCTCTTTTCCGTCTCTAAATATCCGATGTGTTTGATGAGCTCATGCACGCTGCGCCCCTAAAAAAAGCCAGCGCATGCGCGATGTACAGCACGCATTTCCCATTCACTCCGCACCAATGTCCGATATGAAGCACGTGGCTTTTTTAGAAGGGTGTGGAAAATTCCATTGGTAGACCGTGGGCCGGTACCGATTGACTTTTTCACTTTTTTTTTCGATACAGCGAAATGTGACATCTCAGCTTTATTTCCAGCAAGGATCGTATCTCCCGTTCGGAATTTTTTTTTGGTCGTCGATCTTTTGGAGTCCAAAATTAACCTGGGTCATAAGGATTTCTGGAAATCACAATTATGGATTTTACCCCTGGATTTTATCCCCTGGAAGATATTTTTTTAGCAGCAACCTGACTCTACTGTGTTTGCAGTGCAATAGAAGGTAAGTCCATCTATCATATGCATGCAAGTCACCCTCCGGTGCGGGGCTCATTAGCTGTTTGGGGGGAGTTGAAGACCAATTGTCCGATATTAAACAACGTCCGATATTTGGTGGTTTTACTTCTAGATATTTTTTCTATTATTTTCTTCATTTTTAGACCAATAAAATTCCAGGGTGAACTTCCCCTTTAAGATAACTTTTGAAGAGCTAGGCCTAAAGCTACATGTAGTAAGACTACCAGTACACGACAAGACCCCTGGTTTGAGCAATCCACATTTCAAGTTCCTCGGCTAGGAACCCCTATTAAAAGGCTTAGAACTTGTATTTTAACTGTATGTAACAAAACAAACAAATTAAATTTTCTGCAGTGCATTTGAAGGCGGACACGAATGGGTGGTTTTGGAGGTTGGATGGAGGGGAAGGGTGGAGGGGGAGGGGGGGGGGGGGGCTATCGCAATCTAAAAACCAGAGGAGGGCCAGTTTTGTGTGTCTATCATTTTGATGCATGCATTTTCTTCAGGCTCAACAAACAGTTAACGTTACATTGGTCGTTTGTTATGAACTCGCCACCCAAATGGGGTGGTGCTGTTACGCTTTTTGCTATTTTTCAGCACTAATTTATCTTTTTTTTTCCAAAGTAAGAAAGCTTATGTAATGAATTTGATCTCATTTTGAAGCTATGTTATTTTGCTAGCTCCCTGTGAAGTTTCATTGTTCTAGGTAACATTCTGGTGGAGTTACAATGGTTTAAGTTTAAGACAGTAGGGGTGGTGCCGGAAGCGGAGACGCCGGAAGCGGAGACACCTGTACAAAGTCAATGGGAAATTTTACATTTTGTGGTTGATTTGGGGAAAAATTGAATTTCTCTGCAAAATTTTAGATATAGTTCTCCAGTCCGTTCACTCCCATTCAGTTCGTCATGCACACAGAAGAGCTCGCACACACGAGAAAAGAGACAAATTCGAGGATATATTATAATTAGCCCCCGACATTCATAATTGAGAATAAATTCGAGTCTAATAAATAAATCATATTAACAAATGAATCATAGACAATAGACAATAGAATAAACAAAATAGAAGTAGGCTTAACGTTAGCTGAGAGTCCAGACTTTTTTTGCCATGCCGCAACTTTCCCAGTGATCGAATCCCGACGATTTCTCATCGGACTAATGCTGGATCACTATCCCGTTAGACCCGGGGAGGAAACAGTGCGATTCCTGTACGGCTGCCAAAACAAATCTCGGTCCTCGGATGACAAGCGCGACGATCGGCAAAAAGTAACATCTTTTCTTCAATAAATAATTAAACAGAACATCAGATAAGAACTCTAAAGACAGCAGAAGAGACAATGTAATATTTACGGTACTTTAAACTTGGAATACGTAAACCAAATTGTTAAAACTAAGCACTTTCCTGGAAAATACTTACCTTCTTCCTTCTTTTCTTTCAGCCCATCTGTGGTGTCTCTATGGTGTCTTTCAATTTCAATCGATTGCGCAATTTCCATCGAGACCGTGCGTGTCGCGTCGTCCGACGTACGGCGTCGACTGACTTGTGAATTGTTTTGTTTTTTTTTTTTTTTCTTCTTTTTTTTCGTTTTTTGCCTCATGCTAAGGCCTTCAGGGCGGATGAGCACCGTGCCCCCCCCCCCCATCCCTCTCCAAATGTAGCAAGAAAAGTAATAACAATTTGGATTATTCCCAGCCCATCGCCAGCACAAAAAAAAAAAAAAAAAAAAAAAAAAAAAAATTGTATAGGCAAAGTATACTTTTTAGTGAAATGTCCCCCTCCCCACCACCGAGATCTCAGCCAGCCTGAATTTTACCAAGAGAATTTTTAAAGTCTGTTTAGAAAATTTTAGGCCTTTTTAAACATTTAATGTAAATTTAATCGTCTCATTTGAATTATAGCAAAATAATAATAAACATAGGCCTAGGTCTAAAACTAAATTCTTAAGTCGATTTTAACATCCATACCAACTTTACTACATGTACATGTAGTATCTCGTTGAAGACAGCTTCTACCATTCTTTTTTTGACATCTCTTCATAAAAAAAAATTTAGATGAAATATTTTGGTTCAAGAAATCTTGCATATAATGCACTTCCAGTCCATCACCCTACCCTACCCAAGGTAATCATAGTCAGTGGCTGATGTCGTAAACCCTATCCCTCCAACTCATAGCATTAACCCTATCCCTTCTCGTGTGGATACCCGTCTGCATTAGCACCAGAATTCTTCGGCTCAGAGCTTTCTACTTCCGAGACTGTTCTTTAAAAAAAAGGTAACTTCATTTGAACAAATTACATGTCACTCCCATCATTATCACTTGCATGTATAATTTATTGTCATAATTCATCTCAGGTCACATGAAACATTGAACGGCTTTATAAAAACATGAAATATCAATTAACAAGGAAATTTCATACATCAAACAATCTGGATGTGTTATTTACAGGAAAGGGAGCTCAATTCATTCAAATATCTGTATGGAGACTAAAGCATGAGTGCTTTGATTTTCCATTCCCGTAACGAGAATGACCCTACATCTATGTCAAATTGAAAGTATTATTGTTATTTGCCAAATTTGTTTCTTATTGATTCCCTTTACAAATTTCTTGTTGTTTTAAACAACAAATTGAAGAACCACACATGTGCTATTTTGATTCCAAGAAAATTAAAAGATAATTGTGAAAACAGACATAAAAGCTGTTTTTATGGCCAATCTCATTCAGGTTTGGCAAAGAGTGTATCATTTGTCATATGTAAATATATATGATTTCTGCTTGTTCTTGCATACAGCCGGTACTGCATGCGGCTAAGGTAATAATGTGTAATATCACTCATAATTATTTCTATTAAATAGTTGATATCTGTTATGCTCACAAAATATACTGATGCCATAACAAAGATCTGGAATATAGGAATATGGTACATTGTATGTTTCTATTCTTCCTAATTACATACATGTATCCTTGCTACAATTCATTTATGACCTGCGACCAATAACACAGGGAACATGATGGACTAACCTCTTTCTGAGTTTTAATTCACCAAATCCAAGTTTTCATGAGCAATTGAAGCTGCAGTACAAAGACAACAAACTGAGCTCAACATGATCAAATCCAAGAAGTCATCCGTATTACTCCTGCTGATTAGTTAGGCAAAACAAGAATTCTTACTCTATTCTATAGACCTTTTCTATGTAAAACATATCGCATGACAACATACAGCCCACTAATGTTTGAATGAGATACTCACTCCAAAGCCAATTACCTCGTAATAACAAAATATCATAATGCTATAGAAGTTACGCAAACATGCATGTGTACATGGGTCAACTTTGGACCCCCTTCCCCCCCCCCAAAAAAAAATAAAAATGCCTAGTTATCACAAAATTTCATTTTCATACTCATTATAATGGTAGTGGACTCTAACATATCAATATGATGTCCTACATATTATAGTCTGAAGAAAATACTTATACTATCATAATATCATGCTAAAAATATGTCTACCATGAAGGCATGAATAAATACAATAACATGGTTCAATGTATCATTATGTAATCACTATAATTACAATTTTGAATTGACTGATTATCCATTTTCTACACATATAAAATGCCCAATATATCAGCATTGTAAAGCTAAGACATCATTCAATGTAAACTACTACTTTGTGAAATCTTAGCCTGGGACTAGAACACATATGGATAATGCATTTCTTGGAAAAGTAGATACTGCATCAATGCAATGTCCATCTGGGGGGCATTTCATCAAAGGACTTGTCGGACATTTTATCTGACAAATTTGCTCTCGGCCAATCAGATGCAAGCATTTCAGTAGCTTATAACAGTTTGTCGGATAAAACGTCCGACAAGTCCTTTCATGAAACACCCCCCAGATGTCTGGCTTATTAATGCCATCGAGGTACAAACAATACATTCAAACAAAATACTTCAGCATTGGACTAGTCATTACCTTACACAGTAGAATATTTACTGTTATTTTAATTTTTAATATGAAATGTTACCCATAAATAATGCAATGTCTTAGGATGGGTCATCTTTCATCAAGGATCCTATATTAAAAAAAAAAAGTTTATAATAAAACAAACTAATTTTTTTAGGATTGCACTGATCATTACTTAAAGTTAAACAGAAGAATACTTTGAAATGTTTCCCACAAAGAATTATCATTCAATCCAAAATAACTAGGACTGGGGTCTATGTAAATGGCATTTTTATAATGAACAATTACAAACATACGAACCTTGAGTAAAGAGTTAAATCTATAGATCTCATTTACTGAAATAGTTCCATATCCTAAAGGGCTTTAGCCCTGAAGGAAATGGGAATATTTGTTCGCTAACGATTTAACCATTCTTGCAAATAAAGGACATACATTTATATCATATCAATTCATCAGATATACATCACACTTTTATCATCTACTTGGACTTAATAGGAGTTCAAGTATAACCTTTCAGCATTATAATCAATCTGCTCAAACCCTGGCTTCAGCTGGTAAGTCTCAGCACAAAGGCCAGCAAGTACAGAAAGCTAATCACAACACAAAATACGTTGCCAAGCAGGTGCAATGTAGAAGGGTGTGAACTTGGGCGCAACATTGTCATTATTGAGGTAGCACCCTTCTACGGCCTGCTGGAGTTGCTCCCTCCTGCCAGCTGGGCAACAAATCCACATCTAGCTCATGAAGATGACATTACAAATTATATTTAATCAATTAATGATGCGTGATGCTAATGGTCATGTGCCTGAAGAAGCCCACTGAGTTTGTCTCTTTGGGTCAAAAACATTCAATCCATTCAAGAGTGTCTTGCTTTGTTGTCTAGCTCTGTTGTTTTTGTCATTGGTAACGTTTGTCGGACAACCTTGCAGCAACATTGCCTCAGGATACTCATCCATTCAAAAGTGTCTTTGATTGTGGCCCTGATGGTGTTGTTGTTGATGTTGTTGATGATGCTGTTGATGATGTTGCTGATGGTGTTGCTGTTGTTGCTGCTGCTGTTGCTGCTGATGTTGATGGTGTTGCCCATGTGGTACCTTGTTAGAGTGATGAGGTCCTGATGTAGAGTACATCATACCCTGCTGAGGTTTATTGTTCTGTGATTGTCCACCCTGCGTTGTGCTGCCCTGATAGCCAGACATCCTCTGCAAAGACACATAATAAGTATAAATAAATTTTCATTATTAACCTGTTGGAGACGAGCTGATTTGGCTATAACACACATTTCCCATAAACCTCAGCCCGAATATATTCGGGCTCAGTCCCCAACGGGTTAACAAAGTTGTTCCTACGTTAGAAACAACTTAACAAATGACATGAAATACAGTCAACTTTACCTAAGACTAATCTGAGGGGACTGGAGAAATAGCTTTGTTTTTAGAGAAAATGTGCCTTATGAAGGGTTAAAAACAAGCATCTAAAGAAAAGGTGACTGGAATATAACTTTAACTTTGGCAACTATATGACTTATGCAAGTTCAACTTTAATAGGCAAAGTTGACTGTATAGGAAGCCAATTTCTTTTTGTGAGTTTTGACTGTATTTCCAATAATCTCAAATAAATTGTAACTAAAAATATTCTTGATATTCAAAATGCCTGTATTAACAATAAGCATAATCTATATCTGCATTTTGTTATTTTATCATTATTATGTAAGAGCACAAACCTGTTGTTGTTGGTATTCTTGGGGCATAATCCCTCCCTGAGCTCCCCCATGGCTGGAGGTATTGGTGGTGGCTACTCTCAAACGCTTTGCTCCTTGGGCGTGACTTGATGATCCCCCGGTCTGTAAGAGATGGAAGTAAAAAAGGGCAAGATTAATCAAGAAAGAAAACACTTGCAAGAGAATACAAAAATGCAGTCCATTCCTATTATAAAAATGTGCTTGGGATCAACCCAACTACTAATTTAATGAAATTTTGCTATGATAATAACAATCTCATTGCATAATAAACTAAAAGTATCTTTATGCACCATACAATATTTAGGAATAACATAGTGTGTAGGATTGAAAAACAACACTAGCTTAATCTAAAAAGTTGTACTAAACAAATTTTTACCTAGAGAATTGCCATGTTATAACAAAAAACATTTTATCTATACCTCTAGTTAATGGGAATAGACTGTAGTTAGAGAGACAAAGCATGAAGGAGAATTATCATCCGCTTGTCCTTGCATAAAGTTTTGGCAGATTCCAAACTTTTAGGTATTTAATCATTATGTTTAGTTCATTTTAAAATCCTGGCACACAATGCTAAATGATAAACACAGTAGGCCAGGGGGAACTTTTGGGCAGTTTAACCATCTAGTACCTAGATACTGCATAAAAGGTGTCAGCTTATTCCCTAATAGAAAGTGTTGGGCTATATGCATTAGTGAGTGAGAATGTTTTGTCTTCACTCTACACAAGCATTATTTAGATTTAGATTTAGACACTTCAATAAAAAAGAAAGAATGCTATGTTTGTGTGGTAGTGCGAAGCATAGCGTGTACAAAGGAAATCAGCAATTAGCAAAATGAAGCAGCGTTCTCAGTATTTTCTCACTAAATCATGAAACTCAAGATATCACAATGGAAAATTGATCACCGTGGTAACTTACATTCACCATAGAATAATAATATTTAATATCAAAGAATTTTCTCTCAAAAACTGATCTCAGTTCAATGATTCCCTAAACTTGTAATGTATCATTTTTGTCAAACAAAATCATGAGTTGTGCAACATGCAGTGCCTTTGGAAGCAGCTTTATTCTTAGCATTTCATCACTCAAAAATTAGTTTCAAAACAAATAATAAGTAAAAACCCATTTGCATTTAGCAGATGGGAATTGAATATAGCGATTAATATTCATCAAATCGTCATGAATATTCAATGATTATCTCCCCAAACATAAATCAACCCTTCTTCCACCTACACTTCCTTGCTGTGAGGTAGAACCGGCCATTGACGTCGCAACACGCTGTCGCCTGGCGTCGACCATGTGGGTGGAGTTACGACTGGATGACTTCTGCAGGGGTGGAAGGGTTGGGTGGGTGGGGTGAACACCGGGGTGAGGGAAAAAAGTGCATAAAGAAATAAAGGGATCCAGCGAAATGAGTGCACACAATCTAAAGGGTGTAGCATTGGAGAACTACAAATAAATGTAGCAGGGAAAATTCAAGATAAAGGCTGGGTTTCACCATAGCATACCTGCCAACCTTTCATAATGAAAATCTTACCAAATTGTTCATTTATAAAATCAGGTACAAATATTACTGTCTCAAAAAATTATACAAATCACACAGTAAAGAGTACCATTCATTTTGCATTTTAAAAAATCTCATTTTTGTATTAAACAAATCTTATTCTGTAAATTTGGATGACAAAAAAATCTTATTGGTTTGCCATACTTTACTTACTGCCCATCATGCCGCACATAGGCATGGTTTGTTATAGCATTTAAAAAATGATGGGGCTCAATAAGATATTAATAATGAGCCTCCGCAAGTGCGCAAAATGATCTTGGCCGAGTCTATTTGCATGATGCCAATGGGCTCCTGCCATTAGGGCAAAATCACTGTTCTTGCTATCACGTAACCCAGACTTAACTCATAATAAAGAAGCAATATTCATCATGGATTTTAACACCTGTAAAAAGCCAAAAGGTGGACGCCGGGTGCAGGTCATACTGTGATATAATTAAAACTGCACTAAAAACATATTTCGGATCTGCAAGAAGTGAATGATTTAAGTTCAAAAGGTGCTGTACACTGATGATACATATTTACAATACATTTTTGATAATAGAAATGAGAATATTATTCTTAATCACCCCGATTTACATTCCACTTTAATCATGCCTAGTCAAGGTATTTCTTTTTCACATTTCTTTGGCAAAATGTCACCTTTTCCTCTAAATCTATTGAAATACCTATCAGATTTATACCAGCTAGATTGAATTCTTGTCAATGATTATCAATTAAATATAAAATACCAAGAAATAAAATATCAAGAAAACATTCATGATAATACAATAATTTTAGAAACATTCTATTAAAGGTATATAGATTATTCTAATAAGACTGATTGCCAAAAGCTGCATCTTCATTTACTACTAGTGATTCATCAATTTTGATGAATTTATGCCCTTGTGAAGATAAAAAAACAAAGTCACAAGCAAATGAAATATATGGTGCAATATAATTGTTTGTTTTCACTTTCCTGAAAGAACACAATTTGTATATGGCATTAGAACTGCATATCTTTAAATTGAATAGCAAATCATGCAATGTAATCTGCAAAACTTCAATGATGACTTTGCCAGATTTATTAAGCACTTTGAAAACTAAAAGGAACATTAATCATGCATGACAAAATATAGATGCAATAAAAGTCAAATGCTCCACATGGACACTAGATGTTCTTATTCTAAACATTTTTTTTTTCATGAAAATTATGCATAGAAGGTGCAGTTTACTTGAAACAATCTGTAATTTACATGCCTTTACAACATGCATCCTTTACCAAAACCATAATATGAGAGTGAGCAGTGATCACAATTGACACATCAAATATGACACTATCTACTAAATAATAATCAAATATCTACTGTACAGATTTGAAGGATAACATTCAAACCTATAATCAAAATAAGAATTTGCAAAGCGTAGATTCAGAGAAATAAAATGCAGGCGCTTATGTTGGCAAACAGTGTAAAAGTGTGGGAAATTTAAGACGGTATCCAACACATTGAGGCACATTTGTACTATCACAAACCAAAAATATATACATTCATGCACTTGAAAATGAATGCTTTCACTTCTAAATGATTGAAATATTACCTTATTATTGTCAGACTTGTCATCATTGTCATCGTCAGTAAGAAACTCTCGCTTGGGGTAAGGGATCGGCTTTCCATCAAATACGCTGAAAAATAAAAACAGAAAGGTAACGAATTACAAGATGATAGATATCAATTCAGTTTATAGAGCTCTGCTAAATGTTGTACTTGTACGTGTTGTAGTAACATTATGAACTCCATTTGAATAATCTTTACTAATCCTGTCTTCAGATTGGTTGAAATGCAGTCCTGCTCTTAACTATACCTGCTAAGCAATTCATAGTTCTTCCTGGTCTAGATCTATCTTTTATTGTTTTTCTGCCTGGCTATGAAATCATTTTGCACAATACTGTACGTCAATACAACTCATTTTTATCCCCTTTTTTTTCAGCCAACAAATTTGATTGCTACATGGACATTCAGGTGACAAATTCACGCAGATGACTGATCGACAACTTCTTTTCAGGGAAATTTCTTTCCTAAAGATCATAATGGCCAAGACTTGGGATCATAGTAAGACTTGTGACATCCCCTCAACATAGAAAAATCTATGGCTCTCAAAACAGTCTATATGCAGAGATGCCAACATGTTACGGAATAATTATAGCATTAGAAATTAGAACGCGAATAGTTAAAACAGCTGAAACAAATGTCTTGACAACAAGATAAAGAAAACTATTGATTTGGACACATTCCCATAATTGAATGACGGAGCAAAATGTTATTATCCGTGCTTTCTCTAGTGAGAAGTCATTTGTTTCCGGTGTTCTAACTACTTGCATTATTCGCGTTCTAATTTCTAATGACTTTATAATTATTCCGTAACATGTTGGCATCTCTGTATATGGTATAATGAAATTTCCAAATCCTTGAAAAGTGATAAGAATATCCTCTTGTATCTGCACTTGTTACAACAATGACATGCAGTACAATCTCTCAATATACATACTCTGCGGTATGTAGAGGTTGTTCTTTGAAGTATGGGTCTTCCATGGCTTGCTCTGATGTCATTCTCTTCGTAGGATCCATTGTAAGAAGTTTGGATAACTGAAGGAAAAATTAAAAAATAGAAACATAGATAACTTGATCAACAGAATGCTTTCTTTCGCAGCTGATATGAAAGCAATCCAAAACTTGTAGATAAACACTTACAAAACCATCTGTATCTGTAAATCATGCGGTGATAAAAATTGCAGCCTGGGGACCTTTTCTTTCCAAAGGGAAACTTCCAGAGAATAATTAGCAAAGCAAGGTTCAATTCAGGTACGGAGGAGAAAGGTGGACATGATTGCAGGAGTTTTCATTCAGCCCAACGTACATGCAATCTGCTGACACATTTGAAAGGTCGTGTCCAAGTACATTGTACTCCATAAAACATTACCCCTTTTTTAATTAATAATATTTTTTTTTATTGCAACCATAGGCTGGATTTGATACATAAATGAAACATCAAATACTATATATAAACAAATATCATATAGAAGTTACATATCAAAATATATTAAGAGTAAAAACGCTGACCTTTGACATATCAATTATTTATATTGTTATATCAAGTTTGAACGAAATAGGTCAATATTTGAAAGAAAACTAAAGAAGCAGAGAAAACTCACCAGTTGAAATGCTTTACTATCTTTAGGCACTTTGTGCTTCTCCATGTACTTTGGTAGACAATAGCTGGCATAACTGTGAAAAAATAACACAGAAATCACGAAAATAATTTTAGGAAAGTGAAAATTTCATTCATTAAAAAATCCTGTAGATTAAACTTCAGAAACTAAGAATGTGATAATGATGGTGCCATTATACGCCTACAAGGGGTTGGAAGTCAAAATTTGAATTAAAGAACTTAGTAGCTACAAACAAAAAAAAACACAGAAAAATGTTGGTCAAGGTTGAGAGAAACATAATCAATTGATAACAGAGTATTGAAGTATTCAAGTAATCATTGAATGATTAAAATTTTGGTGTTATAATGTGACTTGCAAGCTGCTCTCCTTTATGTTGGATACCATAAATTCAATAAATTGTATTAATTGAAGACCAATTTATTCTGATTTATGTAATGACAATACACACAATCCAGAAAATTCTGTGTATTTGTAACTTCAGTAAGCGTGAAACTGCCCACTCGAGTAATACTCACTTTGATTTTCTGAAGTCTTTCATGAGGTTATTGTGTTCAGGCATCTTCTTTATATCCTCCCAATCTCTCTCTGTACAAAAAGATCAAATGCATATATATAAAGAAAACATAAGTGTGATATTTATTTTACATACTATATTGGATGGCTCAGGATGGGATACGGTGCAGAAATATTCCAAGGGTATGGCCAATATTGCACAAATTGAAGATGACTGCAATATTCTCCCCGAGTCAAATATTCTGGTATCTGTAAAGTAAAGCCAACCAACAAAATTGTTAAACGTAAAGGAGTTTACGCCGTTGGGATATTAAATAGACAAATAATTTTATTCATTTGTCTCCAACATGGTTACCGTTGGAGACAAATGAATAAAATTATTTGTCTAACAAAATTGTTACTATATTAAATGACCATTTTTCTGAAAAAAACAAAAACAAACAAAATTTTGGAAACATTTGACTTTTTAGCAGTTAAAAACACAGTGCATGGACATCATACATATTTTCAATTGGACCGCATAAATAGTGTACTGGACTGTACATCAATGTAACTTTCTTCTATACGTATGTCACCCTCGGTAACCTTCTCTCTTCTACCTAGGGATCACACACCTAAGCATAACAAAAAAAAACAAACAGAGGGCGCTCTCTAACAGCAAATGTAGCAATGTCATGACAGATACAGGTGCAAAAACATTACCCTGTGGGAAGCCCATGACATTGAATATCCTGTCTAGTTGATCATGATGGTAGGGATTGCTGGTTTTGATGTCTTCTTGACGGCAGTGAAAGATGGGTTCAGATGTAAGCAGCTCTGCAAATATACAGCCTATGGCCCATATATCTGGTGGAATACAACAATCAATAAGATTCAACAGTCTAAAATATAAGCTCTAAAACCAACATTATGTACATACATGTGTATTAGTATTACTAGTAAGTATTCATATATTATAAACTATTCATATGGTATATTGTTTCAAAATAATAAACAAATCACGTTTGATCAACAAAAAAATGACATGAACAGATATATAATACAGCCCTTCAAAAATTTGTGATATGTTCAAAGCAGAAATTGAATAGAATTTATTCACAGGGTAATTGTATTGAATAAAATCCCATCTTTTACTTTCTATCTGTAGTTCAAGTTGTTATTTTTAATAAATGTAGTTACAAATATGTGACAAAAAAAAAACCTAGATTAATGAAGTCTTCAATTCATTTAAATTAGTATTGTTTATTTTTATTTTTTATATAAGTTGTTTTGCTCAAATCAAGGAAAGATACCCGTATCATTGCAGAGCTCATAAACAATCGTTCAAATGCGCAACTTTCTTCTTTTTTTTTTTTTACCTCGAATAAAGAATCTAAAGCTTGATAATGTCATGACATACATATATCCACACATATGGGACTGTTACCTATTGCTTTTGTGTAATGCCTGGCTCCTAGAAGTAGCTCCGGTGCTCTGTACCAGAAGGTCACAACAACTGGGTCAAGGTCAGCTAGTGGCTTCAAGGGTGAGTTGAATAACCTAGCAAAACCCATGTCAGCTGAAATAGAAAGATATATATTTTACAGGTTTAAAAAATAAGCGAGTGTTGTATGTTAATGTATGATAAGTTACAAGTGCATTTAGATATTCAAAAGGACCATCGTGTTCACTGCTCACTTGAGGTGTTACCATGTTGTTGAAAATTGTCCTTTTCCAACATTGCAGTCAAGTTTAGCACAGTCAAGATTATCAGTTTACACAGAAAATAACTACATGTAAATGCGATTGTGATTGCAACATCGCCTATTCTATAGAATGTGTTTGAATTAGATGTCATAGATTCAATACAAAATGTATTCAAACAACCAATTACAAAGAGTTTGGACAAGCACACACTGTATCAAGATTAATTTTCCATGATATTTATGCAGTCCCTTCAATAGGATAGGTCCACAAATTCGGGTCCAGCTAATAGCAACTTAAAGTGCTTGAAGTTTACCATGCTTACACGTATGCTGCCAGATAAATGAATTAAAGTGCTTTTCTCTGCTCTTTTTCTTTCTTTTTTTCTTTTTTTTTTTACGGGGGGGGGGGCTGCATACAATCCAGACCAAGGTCCACGGGGTTTTGTAAGTTACGAAAGACTACTTTTCAGTTCTTGTGCTAAATGTTTCAGAATGTGATTAGTATAGCACCCAAGAACATTTTTCAGTCATTTGTAAATTCATTCATAACTTTAACAACTTGGTGAAACATCGTCCACATGGCATGCCCCCCCCCCCAAACAAGAATCCATAAAGGTCTGTACACTTATTATAGTATCACAGTTTAGAATTTCATTTAGTTCCATTACATCACATACCTATTTTAACTCTTCCTCTTTCTGAACCTTCTCCCATCACTAGAATGTTGGCTGGTTTCTGTCAAAGAAAAACATCAAGTTTGAAAAGTTACAAAACCCTCACCCTCTAAAGCATTGATGTACATGCACTTTTGTTATAGGTTGTCAAATGTATGCAATTAAATACAAGATCAAGCCTTCAAAATTATTTCACAATTCAAATAACCTGTGTCCTATAACATAAAGAGCTATGATCATATTGCACAATCGAACTAACCAGTCAGAAATGATTCAGAATGTGATTAAGTATAGTTTCAAAAAAATTTTCCAGTCGTTTTTGAAATTCATTCATACATTGAACAACTTGATATAACACCACCCAAGTGGCATGCCCTCCCCCTCCACCCCCCCCCAAAAAAAAAAAAATCAGAAAAAAAAGGTAATTTTTAGGCCTTTGGCTCAAGAAGGTCATGTATCAGCCAGAGGGATAAAGTTCAGGCGATCATTCAGGTACTAAGATTTTTTTTCTTTTAATTTCTTTGTTTTAATTTTTCCCCTTTTTTTTTTCTTTTCTTTTTTTTTTTATAACTAAATGAGCACCCTTATCTTTAAGGACGATTGACGCCCCCCCCCCCTCAAGTTTAAGATTGACTTGGCGGCTACGTTAGCTCAATTTGGCGCCACTAAGTTAAGATCAATATGGCGCCCTTTCTCCCCCAGGGGCCCGGCCCAATGCCCCCCCCCCCCCCACCCTCCCCCATAATAGCGCCATGATAATCAAGCACAAGGTGTGTCCTGCAAATAGGAAATTATAGTTTCAGGTTAAAAATAAAAGTTCAGATGGGACTCTCAAGATTTTGGTTTCAATGTCTAGAGGAAATGGACTTTTATTTATTTTCATGAAAGCTGCAACATTTCAAGTAAATGTTCTTAAAAACTTCGAAAGATAAGTAGAAAATATTGAATATTCAGATAGGTTTCAATTTCCCTTTCTGATGTCAGAAGACAAGGTGATATTCAGTTTGATGTTACACTGATTATGTAGGATTAACATCATGTAGTATTAAAATAGACAACATTTTGTTTATTAAACACTATTAAACGCTTTTCTGATACCGTAACTCAATCTGTCAAGGGTGGGGCAGTATGGTACTAATGGGTTTTGAAGGATACATGATACATGTAAGTATAGTTTACAAGATCTTTATGTAATACCCAGTTTAGAGTTACAATAATGGATTATATTCAGGTGGGGGCAGTATAATGGTACTAATAGGTTTTGAAGAATGTAAGATCCCTTTGTAATACCCGGTTAGAGTTAAAATAATGGATTCTATCGGAGGGGGGTGGGGGGGGGCAGTATAATGGTACTAATAGGTTTTGAAGAATGTAAGATCCATTTGTAATACCCAGTTAGAATGAAAATCATGGATTCTAGCTTCCGGAGGGGGGGGGAAGTGTTGTACTAATGAGTATGAAGGATATCTATACTTACAAGAATGCTATTTGATACCCAGTTGCCGGGAAAATAATGGAATATTATACAGGAGGCAGTACAAAGGCACTAATGGGCGTCGAAGAACGTGTATACTAACAAAATCTCTATATAACACCAAGTTAAAAATGAAAACAATGGATTCTATCGGAGGGGGCAATATTGTACTAATGAGTTACGAAGGATACTTACAAGAACCTTATTTGATACCCAGTTGCCATGAAAATAATGGATATTATACAGGGGGCAGTACAATGCCACTAATGGGTTTCCAAGAATGTGTATACTTTAACACCAAGTTAAAATAAAAACAATGGTTTCTATCAGAGGGGGCAATATTGAACTAATGGGTTTTGAAGGATGCGCATACTTACAAGATCCCTGTGTAACACCCAGTTTGAATGGAGATAATGGATGCCATCTAAGATCTGATACAATAGAGACTTGACCATGATGGGAGGTACGGACGTAGGCCCCTTCTTGCTTGCTTTGTTAGCTCGATGATACTTGATTATATGCTACAAAAAGGAAGAAATGTGTTCAGTTAATATAAAATACACTGTAGTTTATTTTATTTTCAACAAATACTCTTAATAACTCTAACATTGACTTTCTTATAGTACATGTATAATTCATTCAGTATTAATTAACTATGACAGAAGATCAGAGGTGGGCCCGTTTTTGCTTGCTTTGTTGGCACAACAATTATCAATAGGCTATTAATAATTATTATTTGGCCCTTAGAGTAATACTTATTTTACAATTTAATGGCCTGGATGAGTTTCTAAAGATTTTAAATTAGAGAATAACTTCACAAAGAACCAGAAGATATGTTTTGGGACAATGTAATAATATTCTCAATCATTTAGCAAAAAAACAGTCATTTGTGAAGCCATGCATCACTTATCAATCGTCTTGGTGAAACACCCTCAGAGCCGACAGACTGGCATGGAACACCCCTACACATTGTATCACTTACCCATAGATCATGTTCTGAGAAGTCACAGAGGAGATAGACCTTCCTATCACTGTGAGACAAGAATACTCTTCTTAGACATATCACATTTGGATGACGCAATTCCCTCAGTAACTGAAAAAAGAGAGAGAAAAAAAATGGGTGAAAAATATGGTGAAAATTAAGGTGAAAATAATTTATGCAGAGCAGTGAGATTGGTTATCATACTTCAAATTTTGAACGGAACATAATATTAACACAACATAATCGAAGCAAATATTCTAACCTATGAAGACTGCTATCTGGATTTTTTCTTTCACTAGTTCGATTCTTTATGCCCAAAATGTTTGTGTATTTATGTCGTTTTTATCTCTTTCTCAACACTTGTGTCTAACAACTCCTTGAATTAAAAGGAAAGACTTGCCCTGAGCAATGAAAAATAATAGAAGATATCAATCTGAACCCCCAGCCCAGTCAAAATTTATTGCAAATTAACTAATCATATAATGTGAAAGAGTGTACTACAGATTGATTGAGATATTTTTGATGATTAAATCATAGACTCACAGCAACTTCTCTGCATGCAGACATGGATATCCCTGTGCCTTCAATTTGTTTCAGAGCATATTCCTTCTTGGGTTCTTTCTTGGTTGTAGCCTTGTAGACATGACCATACGTTCCCCTACCAACCTTGCACCCCTCAAAGTCAAAGAGATCTTCAACCGACTCCCGAACCTGGGAGGTTTGCTGCTTGAATTCATAGTCCATCTTTGCTGTAGAACTGGAGAGGGGGGAGAAATAGACATGATCCACCCAAAATACTAAATTTCATGAACCTATTTAATTCCTAAAGCCATAAGTTAATAGATTTGTTTAAAAGGCAATTCCAAATCCTGTATCTCAATTAAAAATTACTTTACCTGCAAAAGATGACACTTATTTAATATTCAATGTATGTTTCATACCTTTGAGCTGAACAATTCTGAAAATTAATCATGTTCTCAAACATTACTATTGCAGATTTGAATGAATATATTTGTGAAAGACAGCAATTAAGTGACAGTGATATAGTTTTCATTGCAGCCTACACTACTACACACACAAACCATTGGGACTATAATGTGCATTATCAAATTCTACTCATACATTCAAAAGTGAAACCTACAGACATAAAGAAGTTTTCTATATCTATCCTTAATTATTGACAAGCAATATAAACAGATAAGTACAGTATAAGTACAGTAAATATGCACATACAAATATTAATTATTTTTCAATAAAGAAAAGAATTCTCATAAAAAGAATCTACATATACATGACCAAATCTATAATCAAAGGAAATGCGTATTATCTAAACCTTTTCACTAGTGTTTCAAAAAAGATGCCCACCTTCTGTTAAACAAAGAGTGAAACTGACCAGAAATATATTGGCCTGTATTAAAAAATGTGGCCTAAAGTTAAGCCTTGCTTAAATCTGTGGTTTAAATATGGCTAGCAAAATGGGACACAATCTGTCTATGTTGCATGTTCCTTTAATAAAAGTTAACTAAATTCTAGAATGTGTCTTAATTGTAAGGAAAACTTTTGTCATTTATCATTTCCAGACAGTTCTAATTGTTTCACTACCAAAAATTCTGCTAGCCACACTTATACCACAGATTTAAGCTGGGCTTAACTTTAGGCCACCTTTGTGAATACGGGCCAATATGAACAAGAACACCCAATGTCTCAAGCAAAATGAAAACAAATGGCATTATTGTAGAGTTTTTACCATTTTGGAGCCTAAAAGCCCTAAATATCGGCAGTTTTGTTGAAGTTGGGTTTTAGGGGTTTCTGTAAGTTTTTCCCCATGAAATTTGGGGAAATTTAATAGAAAATACAGCAATGCATTTTGAACAGCTCACGCAATGGAAGCTCTCTGTCTTCAGAGAGATACGTGATGAAGACAGAGCAGCCTCAGTCTACACTTTACACAGCTCTCTCAATTGTACTGTAGTCCACTGCCTGGACTGCCTGTGTATATTTCTCCATGAACACACGCTCAACGCCACACACATACAAGATGTACACATTTATCATTATGCACGTACATAGCGGATCCCCCAGTTGTTGCGGGAGGAAGTGAATATGATGAAAAGAGAATAGACAGGATAAAGGTGAAGGAGAAAGGTGAAAGACTTCAACGACCAGAGCCTGGTCTATCTCAATTGTAGAGCTCTGTCTTCAGAGGAGTGTATGTATATGACTCGAAGGTTCGAGTAAACGTTGGCCCCTGCTGTGATGGCTATTACTACTATTAAACTACTCTAAGTATGTAAAGGGCTTTAGCTTACTATATGATGTTGGACTCAGATCCACTACAGCACCTCATGAGACCGCGGTCGAGATGTACCGGCGAAGGTAGAGCTCAGCAGTCCGATGTACCGCAGCGGAGTATCATCCCAGTCCAGTGCCAAGAATATGACCATGAGCTACGATGCTCATGTATAGCTATCAGAATCACGCTATAAGTATCTCTCAAGGTATGGTTCTCTGTATCTATCAAGTCAAGTCATAAGTATCAAGTGTCAAGTATAAGTGTCAAGCTGCCTGAGATAGCAGCGCCTGTTATACCCACTATGCGAACTTAGAGTTATATCGGAACCGGAGACGGGCAACCAAGCTTAGTGCACTAGTAGTACTATAGCTAGACAGTAGTCAATGACAGTTCACTCAGCTTGGCTGCCCGCCTCCGGTTCCGATATACCTTTAAGTTCGCATACTGGGTATAAAAGGCGCTGCTATCTCAGGCAGCTTGACACTTATACTTGACACTTGATACTTATGACTTGACTTGATAGATACAGAGAACCATACTTAGAGAGATACTGATAGCTATACATGAGCATCGTAGCTCATGGTCATATTCTTGGCGCTGGACTGGGATGATACTCCGCTGCGGTACATCGGACTGCTGAGCTCTACCTTCGCCGGTGTATCTCGACCGCGGTCTCATGAGGTGCCGTAGTGGATCTGAGTCCAGCATCATATGCTTGCAGCGCCATGTATAGTAAACGTTGGCCCCTGCTGTGATGGCTATTACTACTATTAAACTACTCTAAGTATGTAAAGGGCTTTAACTTACTTTATATACCTCATTTTAAGAATCTTTAATAATCCTGTCTTCTGATTGGTTGAAAGTGCAGTCATAATCTGACCTATGGCCCCCATA
>CALNVZ010000218.1:11512253-11551234 GCA_940671915.1 Paracentrotus lividus
ACAGTATCTAGTAAATACGTCAGCACTAGTCCATTCCAGTCAGGGTTAAAAAAATAATTATGATTTTATGTACGTTTTTCCAGATAATATCAATTTCATTCAATTCAATGTTCAAGAATATGGTGCTTATCTGTGAATAAAGCGATATACATGACTGTGGACAGCTCTCAAACAGGGCTGAAATTTGGGCATGTTTTTTACAATAAAAGATACATAAAGGCAATTGACAACTAACAAAAAGATTTACATGCTAAAATTTGGATCAAAAGAACTACTGTAGGATATAAAATTACATTACATTTGCAAAGAAATTGACATAAGATACGAGACATTTGAAAAGGTTGGATCAAATGGATGTGCATAGATGCTGTTGTCTTTTTAAAAATATATATTTAACATTTCAGCATCAATTAGCCGACACATGAACATTACTTGGGAGTTTAACCAGCTCAATAAGATGGATGGAACTTTTCTTCTGAACGGTCCGGTTTACACCTTAAATTTTTTAAAATTTTTGGGACATGTCTTAAGACTTGTCTCATATTCATGCTAATTTATGCACAATGAGCATTAACAATTGGCAAAATCACAGAAAAACTTTAGGTCTGAAACTTCAAGACATGTGCTGCTATTTGAATATGACAAGCTTAAATCATTAAACGCAAAAATTATTTTGTTTTTTGTCCCAAAAGCGTTCTCTTTTCTTTCAGCAAAAATGGACGCCAATAGTATCTGTCCTTTTCTCAAGATGACATACGTTGGTCACACACGGGACCCAACTGGGTCACGTGTGTGTGACGAATTTTGCAAAAGTTAATTAATAACTAAAAAGCTTATCGATGTCTCATATTGGGTGAGATGGCAAAGGCACATCATATCTAAGCTTTGGAGGAAACATTGTAATAATAATAGAACTATGGTTTCGTGTTTTTGTTGCACGTGTGTGACATATGTAAGGTAATAATTTCTTTAGTTAATTATCTTAAAACATTCTAACACCACATTATTTTCCAGTTAAATTTAAAATAATGAAGTTAAAAATGATATATGTGACAATAATCAATGGTAAGGAGACCAGCATATACAATCAAGTCAGTGTCAAACAAATGATATTTTATGTACCATTTTTCTATTCAAATTTTATATATGCTAATTTATGCAAATGGCATAAGAAAATTTGTAAAATATAGATTAAAAATGCATTCATGAAATCAGACAATGGCTCCAAATGAATTTGCAGCTTAAACAAAAGGAAAAACTTTATTTTTTCCCAAAAAGGTCACTTTTCAAGAAATGTAGTATTCCACTTATTAAATTTAAACTTGCAGAACATATTCTTTCAGTCGAAGGATGAAATATGTTTACTTGATAACATGAATATTGATTAGTTTTGTCGAGCAGTTTGTGGAAGAAAGACCTTGATGCATATTTATGCATAGGAAAATACGAGCAAGTACAAATTACCTACAGTCAGACTGTAATCTGGGGAAAAAAAAGTCCTTCATTATTTTCAACGGCTCAAAGAGCATGTTTCATTTCGTTCAATAAACCAAATACATTACATTGAGACTTTAAAATCAAATATGGTAATTAGGAAGAGAGGAGTTCGGCCAGCGCAGACGCATCTCGGAATCAGGATGTCCTCGGATATGAATTAAAGTCCTGGTGCCTACATAATAGCTTTTTTTTCTTCCTTCATAATAGAATCCGGTAGGTGGCAAAATGAATTAATTATCAGATCTACACTGGTTCGTCATAAAGATGGAAATTTTTTTTCTGGCTCAAGCGACATTATGTTGCTCCGTTATTAATTTCTTGAAATGTGTTTGTCACCGCTTTCACTATCTGGGATCCTGGGTATATCTTGGACGCTCCCTCAATCGCTTCCCGGGATTTTCTTCAAAAAAGTCGGTCACCACCAGAAGATGGCCATTTTCGTCATATTTCTTATTTTGGGGCCCTTTTTTGTTCACGAGGCGACCCACCAAGGCCCCTCAGTCCACCCAAGGAAACACGTCTGAGGCGGAGATTTGGTTTTGTTCTGTTAAATTCAATCTAGATTATGGTTACAGGTGAAGGCTCGACTATTTTGCTAGGGAGGGGTCAAAATTTATTTTGATTGGGGTTCAACATTCATTTTATTCATTTTTACACCATGAAATTTCTATCTTCCTCAATGAATTGTATTGTAAAATCTCAACCAAACATAATAAAAATAAATGTTATCAATAATGACTATTTACAGCCTTGTCATCAAGGCTAACCAAATTTAAGGGGAAATTATGATATTTAGGATTAAAGGTGGTTTTTTCATTTTCTTTTGTTTCAGATAATGATGGAATAATTATTCGAATTTTCACCAATCTCGTTTTTACTTAACCCCTCCCCGACAAGAGAATAAAGCCTGTCCCCAGAAATATATGATTTAACTTAAAGAACATATGAAAACAGTACACCTCAATCGCGTTTCCTGGGGTAGGACTGAGGGGGGCTTGATTGGCGGGAAAACAAAAAGGGGCCAAAATGAGAAAAAATGACAAAATGGGCATCACGGGGGTGGACACAACTTTTTTGGAGAAAGGTTCCAGTTGAAGGGTTTGGGAGAATTCAAGAGCTATAGATATAGCAGGGTCCCAAAAAGTAAAGCAGGGAGAAACATAATCAGAAATTATAGTCGGAGCAAAATCATGTCGCTATAGCGGAAAAATAATATTCCACTTTAATGACGACAGTGTACAAGAAAAAGAAAATACAGAACCGACGAGATGGATTCGGGAGATTATAATCAAAAAAAAAAAAAAAAAAAATCAGACAATCAAAAAGTAAATTATTATCTTCCTATCACATTCATCTGTTTGTGCTTGGTTTTTTAGAAGATTGCTACATGCCCAGCGGGGATGAGGGGTGCATCACCCTAATTTTCGTTAGGTGGGAGGGGGATATCGCCCCTACTTCTGAACTCGAGTACAAAAAATAACATGCAGCATATTGCTCTACATGTATTAGTAATGCCATTTAAAAAAAAACTATTGTAGTGCTTTAAAATAAAGTTGCTATTACAGGTAGCCAGACGATAATCAACTCTTTAATCTATGATTAACCCACTCGCGGTCGTTGAGCCTCCCTCAGAACAATAAAGATTAAGCTCCCTGTAAACCATATATTGGGCGATTAATGCGGCTATGCTATGATAATAATTTCAAAGCGCGCTTAGAGATGAAATTGAGTCATATTATGCGCTATATAAAATCACAGGCTATTATTATATGTATTATGGTAATTTATACGAAAAAGCGGTCCTAATTGAATTTCGAACCCCATTCACATATTATCATGATTATAGGCTTAATAAAGAGCATCGTTCCAAAACAAGCACTTTTTTATGAATCTGAGTATATATTACACCCTTATGCAGGTAGGTATCTTCTCAGGCTAAAAAAAAAAAAAAAAAAAAAAAGTAAATAATAAAGAAAACAAAACCAAACAAACAAAGGGGGGGGGGGGTAGACAAATTTTGATACCCGATTACCGACTGAATCCTACCCCTACTGCGCAATATTATGATGACTTCTTGATGGCCGGAGGAGCGAATTTTGGCTTCGCCACGATGTAGTGGGACTAATCTGGTGAATTCCAATTTTGCCCCCCCCCCCTGTTATGAAACTATTTAGTATCCTAGAGCGCACTGCCTTTCTGTGAAACGAAACTGTTAACCTTAGTTTTAAAGCAACCATAAACGCCCTTTCTAATATTACTCTCCATAAAGGCGGCGAGTACGTGGTAAAATTTTCATCGAAAACAAAATGCGTTTTTCCTCAGTTTCTTCCAAAGAAGTAACCACGATGGATGTAATTCCTTTTGGAAAGGAGCTCTTCATTCTATGACAAATAACAAATGTGTCATTAGAAGTAAATTCGTATGAAAAGTTTTTTTTGAAACCATAATTGAGAAAAAAAGTTCAGATGGTTTACCTTTACGGTTATTGTAAGTGGTTGCTAAATTCTGAGATGGGTTTCCTCGGAGTTACACGGAATTCATTGAAATTAGCTTTTAAGAGGGATAAGTAGTTTCAAAACAAGAGCAATTATACAAGATTATAAAATTATATTGCTCCACAGTTAAAAACAACTATGAAGAAGTTTCAGATCAAGATGCGAAGTCATTTTACTACCGTTAAAACAGTGGTAACAAACAATGCCCAGCATACACGAACACAGTACCCTCATGCTTGAGAGCGCACCAGGGGCTAGAGAACGGGAAATTTTTTACAAGCAGGAATGGTGTGTGGAAAGCACATGGTTTTATAAACCATCCGGTGTTGGTTTATAAATTTTGAGTATGAAATCATTGATATATCGAGTAAAGCAAGCAATTAGCTTGCAATTTAGCAGAGATACAGAACTGACCTATAGTGTTTATAATTATGTTTGGCAAACTAGCTAAATAAAATAATGTGATTGAATATCATTCAAATGTTACTGCATCCTTTTAAAAATAATGCTTCGTTGATGAAATAGTGTGATAGGGTTTATTTACTTTCGTTTTATTTCAAAATTTGATCATTTGGAGCTCAAAATTTTCCGCAACGCGCTCCGGCTCCGCATTGGCCATATCATAGACAATTTTGTAAATATTAACAGAGGAATAACACAAAGGTCATTATATTGACAGAGGAACAACATTCGAAGGTCATAATAAGTACTCGATCAGCCCTGCTTTCTTTTTATCTATAATGCGTTTTTTTATATGATGAATAAATTGAAATGAGCAGATATCCACATCAGTGATACTTTTCGTTTCCTTATCTCGAAATATTCATGGGGCCACACACCACCCCTCCAACATATTGGTGGGGTGGGGGGGGATACATGATCCCATCGGCGGGCCCCCGACTATCACACCCATGATGCTCCCTTGCCATAGTGCATGCTGAGAACGATTTGAGACGGAGCAGGTTGACTTTCGTCTTGAGCGCGCGAGCTTGGAAATTATTAAAAATGAGATTTTTCCCGTCGATAGAGGGCGCAGTGTTAATGTCTTCTAGGTCGCTCTAACGTTACTCAGAAGTCGGAGGAATAGACCAGGAATTGCACGAAACAGTAGAATATCTATTTATGCTTCTCAGATCTGAGGTATGTATTACATAGTGTTGGTTTGATACGCCTAAAAAGAAACAATTATGATATATTTTAATCGATGGTTGCTTTGTCAATTGTTTCTGACTGCAGCTGTGTCTTTTGTGCTGAGTGATTCTGCGCGAACTGGGGTGCATGCTGATGGTTGCAGGCCCGCGCATGCCTTCGGGACGGGCACGGGGCCTCATCTGTGGCCTCGCGCTGCTGGGACGGGGGCTCTGCCTCTGTTCTGCTCTGCACTCCCCTCAGTCCCTGCAGAATCTCAGAATCTTCAGAATGTGTCCAGAATCGCTTTTTCAGGCCCTTTAGCTCTAGAGGTGGTTGTCGCTTCCGTGCAGTCACATACAGCTGGCAAACCACATCAGTCAGTACTGAAAATGGTGTCTGTCGCCTCTTGGTTGCTGAGGAAATTCACACTAATATTAGCAAACCACTTTAACCTACCTCAAAATAATTTAAGATAATCTATAGTCTCATTGCAATATAATTTTCCATTAGATTATTTAATTTTGTTTAGTAGAATTTTTAGACCTTTTTTGGATATGCCACCTTGACTTGGCTGCCAGGGTGGAGGTGCTCAAGAATTTTCTCTGCATTGACTTTCCATTGAGAAGAAACTGCTGCATAAGGTACTTCCCAGTGCAAGGTCAATTATGATTGACCATGCATACGGTAGTGCCGGGTGCCAGTCAACATTTTTAAATTGATGGGGGACTTTTCTCTAGGTATTGTTTGAGAGGATTTTGTGGAGTTCAGGTTTTTGGCACAGTCACAGACACTCATTACTACGAGGTCGATAAGTACGTATCGACCTCGTTACCCAAGTCCTCGAAAATAGTAGATTTTTTTTGACACTTTTTTGTATGATTTCAATGCCATTTGATGAAAAAGAACTACACCTAATGATCCTAATAATTTGTTTGTTTACTTTGTACAATTTCATAATATTTTTAATGTAGGCAGTGTATTGTATTACCGTACACTTTTTTTACTGCTTTAAAAAGGACAGTTTGAGGAAATGAAATTAAGAAACTTCGCACTAGTTATATCCCATAATTGTCAAATTTATGAAAATGTTAAAATTTTTGTATTTAACCAAGCTTTTTCTTTTTGTATCTGCGCTTGCCGGCATACCCTCTAACGAAAAATAATTTATTTTGCGCATGGACAAATTGCTTTATAATACCGGTGGCCCGCGCGTGCGCACTGTATGGATACACATTATAATTGCGTGTTGTTTTTAATTTGTTTCGATCATCATATTTTTATGCTCTTGTCTAGACTGACTGGGCATTGCAGTTAATCTAGGATTTATTTTGGGTTTTTGTTTGATAAAAATATCCTTTATTCTTATCTTTTTGCTTTTTTGTGTGATCAAGCCTTGAGGAAATATTTGCTTAATTAACTTATAACTTATCGGATAATGTTTATGCGACGTTCGTGTTCTCTATCTAATCTATCGCTCTTGCGCTTGCGCGATCGTCATGATTGGAAAACGGCTGGCGGCATCATGCGGGCGCAAATGAACCGGCCGCGGCTGCACTAGAATCAATCACTAGGCACATAAGCGCGTCAACATTCGGAGTGGAGCGCCGAGAAGTGAAATTCGGCCAAAAAAGGCTCATTTTTTCATGCAAAAATAGATCCTCTATATCATCGTTAATGTAAAGGGTTAATGTGAAATTTGACCATTTTCTATCAAAAAGAGATAATAAGGTAAAAGTTAGATTTTTTTGTCATTTTAGCAAATCTTGTTCCATGTTTGGTTGTGTGGAATTTAACTGCGCTCCTGACGCGCACAAAATTGCTTTATGGCGCAGTAATTTGTGTGTCCGCGAATTATAATAGTGTCCGGTAAATACAATGCGTCACTATAACATAGAAAAGGGAGTAAACTCACCGCATCACTGCCTTGTCTGGCCGTATAGTTCAAGCCCTATTAAATGGCGCCGTCAATGCACAGCGCACCACCAATATACAATATTGTTAAAAAGAGTCGTCCAAATCAACCCAATCAACTCGGCCTGTTACAAAAGTCGGTACGGTATCGCCATAGGAGCAGGCTCAATTGCATTCCTCGGCTGGTACTATATTCCATTGTGTGGGCAAGCTGTGTTCCTCAGATCATCGTACATCAGCGCATGAAATAATATATAGGTGGAGTTGACTCGAAGCTTGCGGTAATGCTGATCTTATCGAAGGATTAAGTGATCTTCGATTGAAGTCAGCCTAGTATCGTAACTTTTGTTTGGGCTGCAGCCTTTATTTTGAAAACAGTTGTTAGTCCTCAAATTATTTACCTAGACGTTTGTGTAGATCTTTAAATATTCGAAAGATAAAGTGAATCTCGATTGATGTCAGCCTAGCAAGTATTCGCTAAACTTCTTCTTGCATGAAATTAATGGCAAGCATTTGGATACAACTATTTTGCCACTGGCTATTTTTTATTTATATATTTTTTATTACTCGGCTTTTCTTTTGAAAATTATTTTCAGGCTAATTATTGTTTCTTGTCCTTCGCCCCTCCCCGCCCATTTGTCTCCTTCTTCTTTTTTATATATATATATATATATATTTTTTTCTCCTAACTGTCTCTTTTTTTCTCTCTCTCTCTCTTCATTTTTTCTCCTCACTTATTTCTTTTTTTCTTCTCTTTTTTTTTTTTTCTCTCCTTCTTTTTCTCTATATACTTTTCTTCTTTTCTTTTTCTTTTTTTTCCTCTTCTCTCTTCTTCTCTCTCTCTCTGTATTTAAAATTTTTTTTTTTTCTTTGTCTCCATCCTTTTTTTTTTCTTCTTTTTTTTTTTTCTCTTCTAGCTCTTTTTTTTCTCTCTCTTCTCTCTCTCTCTTTTCCTTTTTCCTCCATGCTTTTCTTTTCTTTTTTTTTCTCTTCTCTCTCTTTTCTCTGTCTCTTCCCTTTTCTTTCGATCTTTTTTTTTTTTCTCTCTCTCTCTCTTCTATCTCTCTCTCTTCTGTCTATTCCTTTATTCTCTCTTGTTTTTTTTTCTCTCTCTCTTCTATCTCTTTCCTTTTTTTCTCTCTTTTTCTGTCTCTTCCTTTTTCCTCCATGCTTTTTTCTTTTTTTTTTCTCTTCTCTTTTTTTTCTCTCTCTCTCTTCTCTTTTTTCTGTCTCTTCCTTTTTTTCCTGCGTATTTCTCTCTCTTTTTTTTTCCTTCCCTTTCCAATTTTTCACTCTGTTTTCTTTTCTTTCTTTTTTTTTTTTCTTTCTTTCTTGTTTATTGTTTTATTTTTTATTTTTTTCTTCTTCTTCATTTTATTTAATTATTTGCTTTGACCTCAGTTGATATATCGGTCAGCGATATATCAGAATGGAATGCAAAAGTACTCTCGGAAGTAGTACCTTACCCTAAATAGTACCGCAAGGCGTTATTTGTTGTTTTCGCCCTCTAGTTCTTTGAAAACAAAAGCTCACCCAGTTGATGTGGGTTTCCTGACATGTCATAGATAGTGAACACCCAGGTATGTGTCTCTTTAACAGATGTTAGTTGCACCCTGCATAAGTCTTCGGTCGTCTACTTCTGGTTACTTGCATGGTTTGGCATTTGATGGGTTGAAGCTCATTTGCCATGAGGTTGACCATTCCTTGGAGCTCCAGTCTTTTTGAAGTTGGACTTGATCTTCATTCTCTGAATGTGGCGAAAGAGTATGCAATCATCTGCAAACAGCTTAATCTTTGTTCTGACTTACTCGATCTCCGATGTCGTTTATTATACAGGAGAAACATGAGCGGACCTAATACAGTCCCTGTGGCACTCCAGAAGAAACTGGAATGGGTGGGAGACTTCACCATCCACAAGTACTTTGTTGGCTACGTTGGGTAAGCCAGGTGTTAATCCATCGATAGGTTGATCCTGTACTCCATAATGGTTCTATCTTGCTAGTAGTTTAGGGTGGGATACTGGTGTCAAATGCCTTACTAAAAATCTAATATCTGCATGTCAACCTGGCTGCCTGGAGTTGTTCAAGACAGCGGCATGATCTCTTCTATCGTATTTATAGTTGAGTCTCGCCAAGAATGGGCTTTCAAGAATCCATGTTGATAATGTTTTTAATAGAATTGATGCGTCTTCGATGTGAGCCATAATATGATGAAATATAATGTGCTCTAGCAATTTACAGGATATGATGTCAGGGATACTGGTCTGTAATTTACAGGAAGAGACCGGATCTCTCTTTCTTGTATACAGGGCGACATTGGCTGAAAGCAAGTCCTTGGGTAAAGGTTCCCTCCCTTAGTGACTGATTAAAAATCTTTTGAGAAACTGGAGTTAAGATTTCGGCACATTCCTTCATAATGTATGCAGGTATTCATCAGGCCACGTGCTTTTCTGGGCATCTAGTCCTTTCAAGAGCTTAAGTACACTTGCTTCATCAACTTCTATAGAGGCATTGGTGGGATAAGGTTCAGAGTCAATAGGGTGATTTATCAATGGATCATCATCAGTAAAAATAGTCCATAATGCTTGTTGAGAATCTCGCTTTCTGAGACTATTGCAGGTTAGTCCATTCGTTGTTTGAAGCGGAGGGACTCACTGCGATCACGACGTTTGTGAGCGACGAAGGACCAAAGCGTTTCGGAGCTGTGCGAAGATTTTTGGTGTTAAGGATCCCCCGGATGTACGGGTTTGAGCAGCATCCAAGTCAGCGCCTGATACTGTTTCGCAAATGTCGGAAACCTTCCTGTCAGATGTCAGATGTCAGATTCTGAGATAGTAGCCTCGGGTAGCGCGCCCAGTGCCCGGTTCCCCCCCCCCCCCGGTAATCGGTTGTTGCTACTTCACCTTCTGTAACAAAAAAACAAAACACATCAGCCTTCAAACTTTCACAAAACAATCATTGACCATTCATCCAACACACCAAAAAAAAATCACAACTAATCAAATATAATGGATTGCTAAACTTACTCTGAATTGGACGTCATCACGGAGATATTTTCCATTTTAGCGTTTCTTTAGCGAAACGCTAACGAGTTGGCCGCTCTTCCGGTTGCGTTGTGAAGTAATGCTGTGCGCTGCTACCATGAATATTTGGTGTGAGAAATGACGGGGATTTTTTCATCTTGCCCCACATGTTTTGCAATCCTAAAAAAAACCACACACCCTTGTCAAGAGGGGCGTAGCCACATTTCGGTTTCGCCGAGACAATGGAGTGCGGACGCCTACACATTATCGCGGTTTTGGTTGTACGCTTCGCATCGCGGGTTTTTTAGTCTGGCGCGATCGAAACGCATAGGGAAACCACGCGTGACCGAACACTTGCCGCAAAACCGATTGCCGGGCGAAACATTCCTCATATTATCAGCGATATTTTAAAATCATAAATTAAATATTAAAAAGATTTTTTATAATCTTTTAGAGTTATAATTTTTTTCGTTCTTCTGGTGGGTGGATCGTAGATAAAGGAGGTAAGTTTTCATATTTCCCGATTTCCCCTTAAGGGACGCGAAATACTGAGCGCTACCGCTACTTGCCTTTGACTGATACTTGATACCTGATAGAAGAATACATACATTACCTTGAGAGATACTGATAACGTGATTCTTATAAGCTATACATGAGCATAGTAGCTCATAGTTATATTCAGGCCTGGACTGGGATGATACTCCGCTGCGGTACATCGACTGCCTGAGCTCTACTTCGCCGGTACATCTCGACCGCGGTCTCATGAGGTGCCGTAGTGGATTTGGTCGCGCGTCATATTATAGTATATATTGACTGCTTTGAGGGACATGGTCGTTCTTTAGACTGGTCAAGGGAATCTCCGCATCTGCTATAACCAAGACCGAGGTCGCGGGTTATGGCAGATTCGGAAGATTCCGGAAGCAGTCTGAAACGACCATGTCCCGAAAATAAAAGCAGTCATATATATTTTATATGCGAATCTAAAAACAACAAACATGGTCTAATTTTTGACCTAGAACTAAGTCTAACGTTAGGCCTAAGTGAAGTCTACGATCTAACGTTAGATTCTAAAATATCGTTAGATCTCATGAAAGTTATAAGCCTCTGCCTGGCTCTGCAGGCCACAATGGCATGCTCGCCACACAGCACAGGCAACAATCGCATTCTACTTACAGTTAACTGCAAAATGCCGGACCTAAATCGCTTGTTTAGCTAACATTTAGATCAACATCGTCATCGAATTCAGGCTTAAGCTCATACAGAAATCTGGGATCCGTCTAGGCGCGACGAAAGAATTTGTCTACGCTGCGCGCACCGCGCGTTGACGCGCACAGCAGCGGAGTTGTCTAAAATTATCGACCAAATGCCGCGCAAATTATGGTGTCTGAATAAAGCGCCATGCGGTCAGCCTTGCACGTAAATGGGAATCGCACTATGCCCATGGCAAAAAGTACTGTAAAAATGTTCTATTGACCGGTAAAACCGGGAAAAATGTCTATGGGGGCCATAGAGCTCTTGAAAGGACTAGATGCCCAGAAAGCACGTGGCCCTGATGAAATACCTGCATACATTATGAAGGAATGTGCCGAAATCTTAACTCCAGTTCTCACAAAGATTTTTAATCAGTCACTAAGGGAGGGAACTTTACCCAAGGACTTGCTTTCAGCCAATGTCTGCCCTGTATACAAGAAAGGAGATCGGTCTCTTCCTGTAAATTACAGACCAGTATCCCTGACATCAGTATCCTGTAAATTGCTAGAGCACATTATATTTCATCATATTATGGCTCACATCGAAGACCATCATATTCTATTAAAAACATTATCAACATGGATTCTTGAAAGCCCATTCTTGCGAGACTCAACTAGTAAATACGATAGAAGAGATCATGCGCTGTCTTGATACAACTCCAGGCAGCCAGGTTGACATGCAGATATTAGATTTTAGTAAGGCATTTGACACCGTATCCCACCCTAAACTCTGAGCAAGATAGACCCATTATGGAGTACAGGATTCAACCTATCGATGGAATTTAACACCTGGCTTACCCAACGTAGCCACAAAGTACTTGTGGATGGTGAAGTCTCCAACCCAATTCCAGTTTCTTCTGGAGTGCCACAGGGAACTGTATTAGGTCCGCTCATGTTTCTCCTGTATATAAACGACATCGGAAGATCGAGGTAAGTCCAGGAACAAAGATTAAGCTGTTTGCAGATGATTGCATACTCTTTCGCCACATTCAAGAGAATGAAGATCAAAGTCCAACTTCAAAAAGACCTGGATGCTCTCAAGGAATGGTCAACCTCATGGCAAAATGAGCTTCAACCCATCAAATGCCCAAAACCATGCAAGTAACCAGAAGTAGACGTACCGAAGGACTTTATGCATGGGTGCAACTAACATCTGTTAAAGAGACACTACCTGGGTGTTCACTATCTAAGTGACATGTCATGGAAAACCCACATCAACTGGGTTGAAGCTTTTGTTTTCAAAAGAACCGTAGAGGGGCGAAAACAACAAATAACTGCCTTGCGGTACTATTTTGGGGTAAAGGTACTACTTCCGAGAGTACTTTTTGCATTCCCATTCTGATTATATCGCTGACCGATATATTCAACTGAGGTCAAAGCAAATAATTAAATAAAAATGAAGAGAAGAAGAAAATAAAAAATAAAACATAAACAAGAAAGAAAGAAAAAAAAAAAAGAAAAGAAAACAGAGTGAAAAAATTGGAAAAGGGAAGGAAAAAAAAAGAGAGAGAAAGTACGCAGGAAAAAAAGGAAGAGACAGAAAAGAGAGAGAGAGAGAGAGAAAAAAAAAAGAGAGAGAAAAAAAGAAAAGCATGGAGGAAAGGAAGAGACAGAAAAAGAGAGAAGAAAAAAAAGGAAAGAGATAGAAAGAGAGAGAGAAAAAAAACAAGAGAGATAAAAAGGGAATAGACAGAAAGAGAGAGAGATAGAAGAGAGAGAGAGAGAGAAAAAAAAAAGATCGAAAGAAAAAGGGAAGAGACAGAAAGAGAGGAGAGAGAGAGGAAAAGAAAAAGAAAAGCATGGAGGAAAAAGAAAAGAGAGAGAGAGAGAGAGAGAAAAAAAAAAGAGAGCTAGAGAGAGAAAAAAAAAAAAGAAAGAAAAAAAAGGATGGAGACAAAAAAAAAAAAAAATTTTAAATACAGAGAGAGAGGAGAGAGAAGAGAGAAGAGAGAAAAAAAGAAAGAAAGAAAAAGAGAAAAGTATGATAGAGAAAAAGAAGGGAGAGAAAACAAAAAGAGAAGAAAAAAGAAGAAAAGTGAGGAGAAAAAATGAAGAGAGAGAGAAGAGAAAAAGAAGAGAAGTATGGAGGAAAAAAATATATATATATTTAATAATTAAAAGAAGAAGGAGAACAATGGGGGGGGGGGGGGGCGAAGGACAAGAAACAATAATTAGGCCTGAAAATAATTTTCAAAAGAAAAAGCAGTAATAAAAAATATATAAATAAAAATAGCAGTGGCAAAATAGTTGTTGTATCCAAATGCTTGCCATAATATCAATGGCAAGAAGAAGTTTAGCGATATACTTGCTAGGCTGACATCAATCGAGATTCACTTTATCTTTCGAATTTAAAGATCTACACAAACGTCTAGGTAAATAATTTGAGGACTAACAAGCTGTTTTCAAAATAAAGGCTGACAGCCCAAACAAAAGTTATCGATACTAGGCTGACTTCAATCGAGATTCACTTAATCTTTCGATAAGATCAGCATTACGCAAAGCTTCGAGTCAACTCCACCTATATATTTATTTCATTCGCTGAGGTACGATGATCTGAGGAAACACAAGCTTGCCCACACAATGGATATAGTACCACCGAGGAATGCAATTTGAGCCTGCTCTATGGCGATACCGTACCGACTTTTGTAACAGGCCGAGTTGATTGGGTTGATTTGGGACGACTCTTTTAACAATATTGTATATTGGTGTGCGCTGTGCATTGACGGCGCCATTTAATAGGGTTGAACTACGGCCAGGACAAGGCAGTGAATGCGGTGAGTTTACTCCCTTTTTTCTATGTGTATAGTGACGCATTGTATTACCGGACACTATTATAATTCCGGACACACATATTACTGCGCACTAAAGCAATTTTGTGCGCGTAGGTCGGCGCAGTTAAATTCCACACACCAAAACATGGAACAAGATTGCTAAAATGAGGCAAAAAAATCTAACTTTTACCTTATTTATCTCTTTTTTGATAGAAAATGGTCAAATTTTCACATTTCATACCTTTACATTAACGATTGATATAGAGGATCTATTTTTGATGAAAAAATGAGCCTTTTTTGCCGAATTTCAACTTCTCGGCGTCCACTCCGAATGTTGACGCGCGGTTATGTGGCCGTAGTGATTGATTCTAGTGCAGCCGCGCCGGTTCATTTGCGCCGCATGCATGCCGCAGCCGGTTTTCCAATCATGACGATCGCGCAAGCGCAAGAGCGATAGATAGATAGAGAACACGAACGTCGATAAACATTATCCGAAGTTGATAAGTTAATTGAAGCAAATATCTTCCTCAAGGCTTGGATCACACAAAAAGACAAAGATTAAGAAATAAAGGATATGTTTTATCAAACAAAAACCCAAAATAAATCCTAGATTAACTGCAATGCCAGTCTAGTCTAGACAAGAGCATAAAAATATGATGATCGAAAACAAATTAAAAACAACACGCAATTATAATGTTGTATCCCATACAGGGCGCGCGTCCGGTATTATAATGCAATTTGTCATGCGCAAAAATAATTATTTTTCGTAGAGGGGTATGCGGCAAGCGCGATACAAAGAAAACGGTTGGTAAATATCAAAGAATTTTAACATTTTCATAAATTTGACAATATTTGGAATAACTAGTGCGAAGTTTTCTTAATTTCATTTCCTCAAACTGTCCTTTTTAAAGCAGTAAAATAAAGGTGTCCGGTAATACAATACACTGCCATACATTAAAAAATTATTATTGAAATTTGTACAAAGTAAACAAAAAAGTTTGTAGGATCATTAGGTGTAGTTCTTTTTCATCAAAGGCATTGTAAAATCATACAAAAAAGTGGTCAAAAAAAATCTACTATTTTCGAGGGACTTGGTTAACGAGGTCGATACGTACTTATCGACCTCGTAGTAATGAGTGTCTGTGACTGTGGCCAAAAACCTGAACTCCACAAAATCCTTCAAACAATACCTAGAGAAAAGTCCCCCATCAATTTAAAATGTTGACTGCACGGCACTTACACGTATGCATGGTCAATCATAATTGACCTTGCACTGGGAAGTACCTTATTGCAGCAGTTTTCTTCCAATGGAAAGTCAATGCAGAGAAGTGTCTTGAGCACCTCCCAGCCTGGCAGCCAAGTCAAGGTGGCATATCCAAAAAAGGGTCTAAAAATTCTACTAAACAAAATTAAAAATATCTAATGGAAAAATTATATTGCAATGAGACTATAGATTATCTTAAATTATTTTGAGGTAGGTTTAAAGCTGGTTTTGCTAATTATTAGTGTGAAGTTTCCTCAGCAACCAAGAGGGCGACAGACAGCCATTTTTCAGTACTGACTGATGTTGGTTTGCAGCTGTATGTGACTGCACGGAAGCGACACCACCTCTAGACGTAAGGGCTGAAAAGCGATGTCTGGACAACATTCTGAGATTCTGAGATTCTGCAGGGACTGAGGGAGTGCAGAGTGCAGAACAGAGGCAGGAGCCCGGTCCCAGCAGCGCCGAGGCCACAGATGAGGCTCCGCGGGCGTCCCGGGCAGGCGCGGGCCTGCAACATCAGCATGCACCCAGTTCGCGCAGAAATCACTCAGCACAAAGAGACACAGCTGCAGTCAGAAACAAATTGACAAAGGCAACCCATCGATAAAATATATCATAATTTGGTTTCTTTTTTTAGGCGTATCAAACCAACACTATGTAATACATACCTCAGATCTGAGAAGCATAAATAGATATTCTACTGTTTCGTGCCAATTCCTGGTCTATTCCCTCCGACTTTCTGAGTAACGTTAGAGCGACCTAGAAGACATTAACACTGCGCCCTCTATCGACGGGAAAAATCTCATTTTTAATAATTTCCAAGCTCGCGCGCTCAAGACGACAAGTCAACCTGTCTCCGTCTCAAAATCGTCTCAGCATGCATATGGCAAGGGAGCATCATGGGTGTTGATAGTCGGGGGCCCGCCGATGGGGGATCATGTATCCCCCCCCCCCCCACCAATAATTTTGGAGGGGTGGTGTGTGGCCCCCATGAATATTTCGAGATCAAGGAAACGAAAAGTATCACTGATGTGGATATCTGCTCATTTCAAATTTATCATCATATAAAAAACGCATTATAGATAAAAGAAAGCAGGGCTGATCGAGTACTATATGACCTTCGAATGTTGTTCCTCTGTCAATAATAATGACCTTTGTGTTATTCCTCTGTTAATATTTACAAAATGTCTATGATATGGGCCTAATGCGAGCGCGGAGCGCGTGCGGAAAATTTTGAGCTCCAAATTGAATCAAATTTTGAAATAAAACGAAAGTAAATAAACCCTATCACACTATTCATCAACGAAAGCATGTATTTTTAAAGGGATGCAGTAACATTGAATGATATTCAAATCACATTTATTCGATTTAGCTAGTTTGCCAACATAATTATAAACACTTAGGTCAGTCTGGTATCTCTGTAAAATTGCAAGCTAATTGCTTGCTTTACCTTCGAGATATCAATGATTTCATACTCAAAATTTATAAACCAACACCGGATGGTTTATAAAACCATGTGCTTTTCCACACACCCATTTCCTGTTGTAAATTCCCCCGTCTCTAGCGGCCTGGTGCGCTCTCAGCATGAGGGTACTGGTGTTCGGCTGTATGCTGGGCATTGTTTGTTACACTGTTTTAAGGTAGTAAATGACTTCCATTTGATCTGAAACTTTCAGTAGTTTGTTTTTACTGTTGGAGCAATATAATTTTATTAATCTTGGTATAATTGCTCTTGTTTTTGAAAGCTACTTAATCCCTTTAAAAGTAATTAAATGAATTTCCGGTAACTCGAGGAAATCCCATCTCAGAGATTTAGCAACACTTACAATAACCGTAAAGGTAAACCCATCTGAACTTTTTTTTCTCAATATTTCACAAAAAAACTTTCATACGAATTTACTTCTAATGACACATTTGTTATTTGTCATAGATGAAGAGCTCCTTTCCAAAAGGAATTACATCCATCGTGGTTACTTCTTTGGAAGAAACTTGAGGAAAACGCATTTTGTTTTCGATAAAATTTTACCACGTACTCGCGCCTTTATGGAAGAGTAATATTAGAAAGGGCGTTTATGGTTGCCTTTAAAACTAAGGTTAACAGTTTCGTTCACAGAAAGGCAGTGGCGGCTCTAGGATACTAAATAGTTCATAACAGGGGGGGGGGGGGCAAAATTGGAATTCACCAGATTAGTTCCCACTCACATCGGGCGAGCCAAAATTTTCGTCCTCCGGCCATCAAGAAGGTCATCATAATATTGGCAGTAGGGGTAGGATTCAGTCGGTAAATCGGGTATCAAATTTGTCTACCCCCCCCCCTTTTGTTTGTTTGTTTTTGTTTTCTTTATTGATTTACTTTTTTTTTTTTTTTTTTTTTTTAGCCTGAAAGATACCTACCTGAATAAGGGTGTTAAATATATAACTCAGATTCATAAAAAAAGTGCTTGTTTTGGAACGATGCTCTTTATTAAGCCTATAATCATGATAATATTGTGAATGGGTTCGAAATTCAATTAGGACCCGCTTTCTTCGTATAAATTACCATAATAATAATAATAATAGCTGTGATTTATATAGCGCATAATATGACTCAATTTCATCTCTAAGCGCGCTTTGAAATTATTATCATTAGCATAAGCCGCATTAATCGCCAATATATGGTTTACAGGGAGCTTAATCTATTATTGTTCGAGGGAGCTCAACGACCGAGTGAGGATTAATCATAGATTAAAGAGTTGATTATCGTCTGGCTATCCTGTAATAGCAACTTTATTTTAAAGCACTACAAATAGTTTTTTTTTTAAATGGCATTACTAATACATGTAGATGCAATATGCTGCATGTTATTTTTTGTACTCGAGTCAGAAGGAGGGGGATATCCCCCCCCCTCCCCACTACGAAAAGTAGGGTGATGCACCCCTCATCCCCGCTGGGCATGTAGCAATCTTCTAAAAACAAAGGCAAACAGATGAATTGATAAAGATATATACTTTTTTGATGTTGATTTTTTTTTTTTTTTTTTTTTTTTTTTTTTTTTTTTTTTTTTTTATTATAATTCCCGAATCCATCTCGTCGGTTCTGTTATTTTTTTTTTAATGGTACACTGTCTGTCATAAAGGTGGAATATTTTTTTCCGCTATAGCGACATGATTTTGCTCCGACTATAATTTCTGATTATGTTTGTCCCTGCTTTTACTTTTTGGGACCCTGGCTATATCTATAGCTCTTGGACATTCTCCAAACCCTTCACGTGGACCTTTCTCCAAAAAAGTTTTGTCCACCCCCGTGATGCCCATTTTTGTCATTTTTTCTCATTTTGGGGCCCCTTTTTGTTTTCCCGGCCAATCAAGCCCCCCTCAGTCCTACCCCCAGGAAACGCGATTGAGGTGTACTGTTTCATATCGTTCTTTAAGTTAAATCTATATATTTCTGGGGACAGGCTTAGTTCTCTTGTCTAGGGGAGGGGTTGAAGTAAAAAACGAGATTGGTGAAAATTCGGAATAATTTATTCCATCATTATGCTGAAAACAAAAAGAAAATGAAAAACCACCTTTAATCCTTAAATATCATAATTTTCCCCTTAAATTTTGGTTAGCCTTGATGACAAGGCTGTAAATAGTCATTATTGATAACATTTATTTTTATTTATGTTTGGTTGAGATTTTACAATACAATATCATTGAGGGAAGATAGAAATTTTCATGGTGTAAAAATGAATAAAATGAATGTTGAACCCCAATCAAAATAAATTTTGACCCCTCCCCTAGACAAAATAGTCGAGCCTCACCCTGTAACCATAAATCTAGATTGAATTTAAAGAACAATAACAAATCTCCGCCTCAGACGTGTTTCCTTGGGGTGGGACTGAGGGGGCCTTGGTGGGTCGCGTGAACAAAAAAGGGCCCCAAAAATAAGAAAATATGACGAAAATGGCCATCTTCTGGTGGTGACCGACTTTTTTGAAGAAAAATCCCCGGGAAGGATTGAGGGAGCGTCCAAGATATACCCAGGATCCCAGATAGTGAAAGCGGTGACAAACACATTCAAGAAATTAATAACGGAGCAACATAATGTCGCTTGAGCCAGAAAAAAAATTTCCATCTTTATGACGAACAGTGTAGATCTGATAATTAATTCATTTTGCCCCCCTACCCGGGATTCTATTATGAAGAGAAAAAAAAATGCTATTATGTAAGCGACCAAGGACTTTAATTCATATCCGAGGGACATCCTGGTTCCGAGATGCGTTCTGCCGGCTGGCCGAACTCCCTTCTTCTAATTACCATATTTGATTTTAAAGTCTCAATGTAATGTATTTGGTTTATTGAACGAAATGAAACATGCTTTTGAGCCGTGAAAATAATGAAGGACTTTTTTTTCCCCAGATTACAGTCCTGGCTGTAGGGTAATTTGTCTTGCTCGTTATTTTCCTATGCATAATAATATGCAAAGGTTTTCTTCCAAAAACTGCTCGACAAAACTAATCAAATTTCATGTTATCAGAAACATAATTTTTTCATCCTTTCGACTGAAAGATATATGTTTCTGCAAGTTTTAAATTTAATAAGTGGAATACTACATTTCTTTGAAAAGTGAACCTTTTTGGGAAAAAATAAAGTTTTTCCTTTTTGTTTTTAAGCTGCACATTCATTTGGAGCATTGTCTGAAGTTTCATGAAATGCATTTTTAATCTTAATTTTACAAATTTTTCATGCTCATTTGCATAAATTAGCATATATAAAATTTGAATAGAAAAATGGTACATAAAATATCATTTGTTTGACACTGACTTGATTGTATATGCTGGTCTCCTTACATTGATTATTGTCATTATATCATTTTTTAACTTCATTACTTTAAATTTAACTGGAAAATAATGGTGTTGAATTGAATGTTTTAAGATAATTAACTAAAGAAATTAATTACCTTCAAATGTCACACACGTGACCCAAAAACACGAAAACCATAGTTCTATTATTATTACAATGTTTTCTCCAAAGCTAGATATGATGTGCCTTGCATCTCACCAAATATGAAGACATGATAGCTTTTAGTTATTAATTAACTTTGAAATTGGTCACACACGTGACCCAGTGGGTCACGTGTGTGACCAACTATGGTCATGCTTGAAAAAAGGGACAATACTATTGGGCCATTTTTTGAAAAGAGAACCTTTTTGGGACAAAAAACAAAATCAATTTTTGCTTTATGATTTTAAGCTGCATATTCAAATAGAGCAATGTCTGAAGTTTCATGACCTGAAGTTTTTTCGTGATTTTTGCAATTGTTAATGCTCATGTGCATAAATTAACATAAATGATGACAATCTCTCTAAGACATGTCCCAAATTTTAAAAAATTTAGGTGTAAAACCGACCGTTTCAGAAAAAGTTCCATACCATATCTTATTGACCTGTTAAACTCCAAGTAATGTTCATGTTCGCTAATTATCTGAAATGTAAATATATATTTTTAAAAAGACACACACATGCACATCCAGTTTGATCCAACCTTTTCAAAATTCTCTATCTTATGTCAATTTCTGCAAATGTATGTATTTTTATATCTAAGTATTCTTTTATCAATTTTACATGTAATTTTTTGTTATTGTCAATGCCTTTATGTATCTTTTATTGTAAACATGCCAATTTCAGCCCTTTGGCTGTCAATCATGTATATCGCTTTTATTCACAATAAACCATAATTCTTGAATTGAATTGAATGAAATGATAATTACATGGAAAAACGGTACATAAAATATAATTATTTTTTTTTAACCCTGACTGGAATGGATATGCTGACATATTTACTTAGATTACTGTCACTATATTATTATTTACCTCTATTCCTTTTAATCTAACCCCCAAAATAATGTTGTTAAATTAATTATATTAAGATAATCAACCCTGGAAATTAATTGCCCTCAAATGTCACACAAGCAGACAAGTGACCAGAAAAAACAAAAAAGTTTATGCCCCGCCTTAACCATGGCTTTGGTATTATAATTATTATTATTTCTCCAAAGCTAGATTTAATGTACCTTGCATCTTACTAAACATGAATCCATGACAAGTTTTAATTTGATTATTAATTAGCAAACAAATTGGTCACACACGTGACCCACTGGGTGGGGGCGGTCATAAAGGTCTGATTATTTTCACTTTCATTGGCTGAAATTAATTCATCTTAGCATTATTATGCTCCAAAATGGTTCTGCAATCATTTTTGCGGGAAAAAAAAAGAAAAACAAAAGATCGAAAAAAACAAAGAAATACATAAGAAATTCATGAAACAATGAAATACATAAGGAATTTTTTTAGATACTAAATTTTGTATATGTACAATATTTATTGTTAGGAATGCCATAAAGATTATGCAAATACAAAATTAGCATTCAAGAAGCTTTAGTTTGTCAATTAGAACAAAAATTATGACTTCACGCACTGCATAAATTAGCATAATTAATTCATATAAAATAAATAATTATTATTTGGGGAAAATTAACAGTGCTTTTTTGTAGTTTACATCACACACTACCATCGTGCAAATTTTCGGCGCGGTCGTGCGATCAACAGCCGAGAACTTATAGGGGGCATCATGGGCCCCCTCCCTCCCCGCCCCTCCCCCAGTCTTGACAGCTACCAAAACACCCCAGTGACTGATTAGGGTTGAGTTCATAAAAGTTTTACCATGGCGGATATAATTGCTCAAAATGTACATTTATTGCATATATATGTGAAATATATTCATTTTTCTGTACAGTTTGCTATAGGTCACACACGTGACCCACTAAAATGTCACACACGTGACCCGACATCACGACATAAAATAATTGATAAAAAAAGGAATTTCAGAGAAGACTCCTATCCAGTGGTATTTTATGTTTAGCAGTTCCATAATGCATATCTCACAGCAATAAGAACATTTCATCCTTTCAAAACTCACAAGAATTTCAAAATGCCGGAAATTGAACTTTCAAAATCTTGCCGTTCTGTGAAGTCACACACGTGACCCACTTCTTTTGACCTCTGACCTTGAATCTGCATATTGTCAATATCAAAAAATATTTCCAAATAATAGCCAACAAAATATATTAGCATAATATAAACATTAAATCAGTATATCTTTAAAATTGTTAGAGTTATAGCCAATTAAAGTCAAGATTTTGCATAATTTCGGTCACACACGTGACCACGAATGGTCCTTAAATGACAGGTTTCGTTCTTTGACAAATCGACTGATTGACTGATAAAGCGATCGAGAAAGAAATATCCATACAGGAAAATTCATTGTGTGGTTTATAATTTTATATAATTTTATAAGTTTATAACGTAATGAGTACCGTGTACACTGTCTTACAACCCCTACCAAACAAATGAACTTTGTGTGCGCGAAGCGCCATAATTTAAAGAAAGACATACGGTTAGCTTGCCTCTAACTTTTTTGTGAGAAAATTGTTATTGGCAGTAGGCCTATAATCCCCAAAATAATAACATGTTAGTGCGAAGATCGAGGAGAGAGTTGTTACCCACATACAACTATAAAAATAGAACATACAACAATTTCGGGGAACTTTCCACAAAATTATGTGCCCTTTGCCCCCCCCCCCCTCCCCCATCAAAAAATTAAACCATATCAGCGCTTTATATTGGCTAAGCACGAGTCGAAAACTTCTCTACGAAATGACCTTAAGCAGAATACTCTTATTCTTTATTTACAAAAAAAAAAAAAAAAAAAAAAAAAAACAATGTGTGTTTTGGGGGTGTTTTTATTAATCAATTTATTTATTTATTTGCTTAAAAGTGCATTTTCAATTTTTTCTGAAAAAGAAAAAAATAAATGACATCCAAGCGAGAGCGGAAAATTTCCCCATTTCTTGCTTTTAACGAGCAAAGGATCGTTGCCCCTATACACGCCTGGATCCGCTTCTTTTGACTGACACGACTACTTCGTGATCATTTTGACCATGCATGCTGTGACACGTACATGTAGGAATTATTTGACATCCTGGCCGGGGGCCATATCAACATCAATTTCATTAAAGAGTCTATTTTTTTTCATTGAATCCTGATGATAAAGATATATATTTTAGAAGGTTGTATTTAAGTATCATGTTAATATTTTCTTACCCCAACCCCCCCCCCCAAAAAAAAAGTGATTAGCAGGTGAAAACTAAAAAAGTATTTGACAAATCTTCATTAGAATGATTAATTAGAGCTTTCTCCCCCAAAGAGCTTTATAATCATTACAGGACATTATGTTTTAATAATAAATTAGTCCTTCAGAGGTTGCAGTTTCTCGTTTGACTGACATGTTTCGTTCTCTGTCGCGCTTGAGGTCAGGACTTTAATTTTAATTTTGATTAGGAGCCCGACCGAATTAACCTTGCAAGCAATATTCCAAACACGAAGAAAGATTTTCACAATATTCAAAATTAAAAATTAAAAAATCGCATTGTAGATAGTGAAATACAGAATACCATATTGGAATAGAGGATACACGACATGATGGATTTAGCATTTTCTTCTTTGAAATATACCATGTAGGCCTATACCTTCCCTGTTCGTATTGGAACGTTGCTAAATGGCGTGTTCTTTTATTTCACAAGCCTTTCTTAATATAGTTATAGTTATGTTTCATTCATAACCATATTTTTTGTCAATAGTTTTGTTTCTCCTGATATGAATACTTGTCCATTTTCATTCATGAGAGTAGCAGATTACCAGACCCAGTCATTATTTTAACAGATCAACGGGAGACAAAATAAATAAGGCCCCTAAAATGAAATTTTGGAGATGGGGATTATCACTAGAAGAAATCACGAAGCTGTTTTGTCATGCATTTCTCCCAAAACTGTTTTACATTTTCCTTTTTATTATTCAGAGTGCGAATTGTGTCAGTGTGTGATACATTCAAAACATGAAAATACACTGTTGGTCATAAAGATTAGATATTTTTTATGCGGTCCAGCCACATCACTTTGATCCGGCTTCAATTTCTAGAACTTGTTTTTCCTCCTACCACCTTTCGGTATCCTTGCTATGTACGTTCCCCTAGCCATTCCCGGGCATTGAAAAATAAAGATAGTTTGTCAACCCTGCCTATTTTTGACATATTTTCATATTTCGGGGCGCGCCCCCCCCCCCTTTTTTTTTCTTTTTTAATGACCAAGCCCCCCTCCATCCTACCCCCAGGAAACGCGTGTTAAGTATAGAGTTGTTATCGTCCTTTAAGTTAAATCTAGGTTTATGGTAACACACTTAGATTTATTGTCTAGGGGGGAAGGTCAAAGTTTATATTGATTTGGATTTTAAAATGATTTTATTCATTCTTACAACATGGATATTTCTGTCTTCCCAAAAATGTATTGTAGAATTTCAACCAAACATAAATCGTAATGAAAAATAGACCATGGTTACCATAAACAACCTTGTCATTAGGGCTGAAACAAAATTTAGGGGAAAACAATAATAATTACGGGTTCATGAATGTTTTTTATTGCCTTTCTTTTGACCATAAAGGTAGGATAAAATATTTCAATTTTCACCGATTTTACTTTTTACTTCAACCCCTCCCCTAGACAAGAGACCAACGCCTGTGACCTTAAACCTTGATTGAACGTAATTTAAAGAACAATGACAGCCCTACACTTCAGACTCGTTTCGCGGGGTAGGATGGAGGGGGCCTTGGTCAGCCGGGTAAGGGGAGAACAATAAAGGGGCCCCAATATGAGAGAAAATGGGGGAAATGGGCATTGTGGGGGTTGACAAACCTTATTTTATATTTCATCCCCCATGCATGGTTGAGGAACGTCCAAGATATGTCAAGAGTCCCGAAAAGTGAAAACAGGGACAAAAAATTTGAAGAAATTAATGCCGGAGCAAAAAAGATGCTGCTGGAGCACACAAAGAATAGGGGAGACCGGGGATACACGTTACAAAATTCAGATAATTATAATGGAAGAACTCACGCACTCCATCTTGGGTCTGTAGTTAGCCTATTATGTTTGCTAAAAACTGAGGCATATAAAACTTGAAAACATGTAAACACTAATTAACTACAGCTTAATTAATAAAGACATTTTTTGTAACAACCTACCCCGTATACGGGGTAGGTTGTTACACCATACGGGGTAAATTGTTACAATATGTAAACATACGGGGAACGGGGGGTTAGTTGAAATGTGAATCTCTTATACCATACTTTGTTCACTTCCAGTTCTTGGCATCGTTAACACTAGATCAAGTAGAGCCTAGAATAGACAAAAGTAATATTAGAAACTAAAAATATTAACACCGAAATTTGAGAAAAAATGTAATTTTACACATGTAATGTAATGGGTAGTTGTTAGTCGACATGGGGAGGTTTAACAACCATACCCATGGGTGATTTTACACAAAATCAACATGTACACAGCCATTAGCAGAATTACAGGCATGTTAGGGGTATTTAGTGACAATACATGTACTATTTTACAATACCAACTAATCATCATGTGCCTCACTTGAAAAGCTATTACAAATGTCATTTTTGTCAAAAATTCACTTTAAATGTAAATGTTTTTTGTTGATTTACTTTTTATAAAACAATCGGAGAAACCTCACGACGCATTCATCAAACAGCTATGTGTAGGCTGTATATAGATGCCAGTTAGCACATCCTCTTTTGTTCCAGCTAGCTTAGCAAACTGAGAACTGTAACAACTTACCCTGTAACTTCCATCCCCGTCCTCCCTATCAGCCCCTGGTGCTTGTGAGTAATACCGTGATACAATACACACTGAAAAGAATAAACTTTGTCACAAGGCCAGATAAATTCGTCATTCGGGGTAAAATATTGTTCTGCGATATTAATGTGAAATACAAACTCATGGTAGTAAACATAACAAATGATCGAGCAACTATGAAAAGTTTCAACTGGTGTTGAAAAACAACTTCGCATGACTGATTATTTGCGTGACGACTTTCGACCGTAATTGACAAATCCTCTTTCGCAGTCAATGTAGAAACTGACGATTTATAAGTCGGCCAAAACGATTATAATACAAATTATTTGCTGAAAAACAAAATCAATTGTTGATCGCAAATGCAATGACAAATTAGCTCCTGAAGACAGTTTGGGAACCCCGCACATAATCAGCGTCTTTCGAATCACTCGGGTCCGCTCGTATTATGCCGAGCAAGGCTTGAGTAGATCGCAAAAAGGTAAATATTACCTTTTAGATAGGTGAGCGAGAACCCGCTTGGTAGGGTGCGAGGCCAACCACCAAGGTTCGGGATACCGGGTTGCTCTCGGGGCCTGGCCAGGCAGGTCGAGCGGCTGCATCCTGAGGCGGATGTTTTGAGGCAGCGTACTGGCGCTCTCTTTAAGTAAATAAACTAAGTAAATATTTTATAAAAGTTACTTGCTGCAAGTTTGACTGGATTGATGTATTTTGATTTGTGTCATCAGAATTTCAAGGTTCTATATAAACTGACAAAAATATTAACATCTGTATTGTTTGTTTATTACAGGTGTGTTTTCTGACTGTTACAGACAAATAACGTCAAAATGCCGTCAAATGATGAAATGAAAAAAACAATATTGAAAAATGAGAAGAGGAATTAAAATGTTGCATACACAAACTTTGAAAAAGTGTTGTCAAATTAGACATTCATGACAAATTAAATTCGTCATGGTATGGTGCATGACAAATCTATAATGACAAATTATAAAATGTTAAATTAAACCACATTAATGAAAAATTTAATTTGTCAATTGACAAAGTTATCTTTCAGTGCAGGTATACCCGCACATACCCTAAAGTGAGAAAGAATTGTATTGATGCATGTTGTGTGTGGGGGGGGGGGGGCACGAGTCCATGTGTGCGGGCATGCGTGAGTGGTGTGTGTGTGTGTTTGTGTGTGTGTGTGTGTGTGTGTGTGTGTGTGTGTGGTGCGTGCTGTAGGTGTGTGTGTGTGTGTGTGTGTAATATGTGGTGTAATATTGTGTGCGTGAGTAATGAGGAAGTGCGCGTAACTATGTGGACATCGTCGCGCGGGTTCTCTTCAATTGCTTGGTCGTCTTCCCACCCCCCCCCCCCCCCCCATCCTCAAATGGATCGGGCCTCGCTGCTCTGAACCAATCATAATGGTCGTTACACATGTCCAATTATTGTACTATGTATATCACAAAGTTTTCAATTTCGTTCGACTAGCCACAAATTACTGACTATTATTCACCACAAACCATGCATAGTCTCTATACTAATTTTCATATGACAGCTGTGTGAATGTCTTGCTAATAGGCCTGCAGTTTGCTACAATGACCCTCATTATCTTCTCTTCTATAGTATTTTGATTCGTGCTAACATGTAGTGCTGTGTACAGCTAGATCCAGTCTTCTCTTCATACAGAGTCCAGAAGCCAATTCTCGTCTGTGTGATTATTTCTTCTCCCAGCAAGATCAAGAGATTGAAAGGAAAATAAAGTCGTTCTTCCTCAGTCTGAATCATCATTATGAATGGTTTTCAAACTGACTAATATCGCTGTTGCTCATGTGTCGGTTCTATGGCATCCCGGAAACACCAATCATCATTTTCGTTTTCTATCGGGAGAAAAATAAGATCCAACCGACGTTGCCGTATTACCTCGCCATCCTCGACATCCTCTTATGCTTGCAGTTGATTGAGAGAAGCACGACATCCAAACTATCCGATGGCGTGTGCGTCGTCGAAACCATCTGGACAAATGGAATCTTTTGTGGTGTCTTTTTGTAACTTTATTCATAGCAGTGTGTCGTTACTTTGCGGTGTGCCGACCATTTTCGAGTCGGTTTTCATTGGACTTGCTTGGACGGTGTCGGCTGCGACTGTCGTCGTCGGGGTCTTGATTAACCTCCCGATCGCGTTTCAACGCCGACCCACAAGAGAGACAGGATTGCTCTCTGCAATGCCTTTGAAGTGAGCCTCTGTTCGTTGATATACGTAGCACTCCCTTCTGTCCTATTTGGTGCTTCATTGGTCATCATCATTGTGCTGTACGTCATTCTACCGCAAGATCCGTCTCTAGCCTAGAGGAGGATGAGAATGTCTTCACAAATGGCGATTCTGGAGATGCTCGGCGTGTGTCTTCGATATCCTCCAGAATCTCGACAACTCAGTCCACTCCGCCCGTCTGTACCAGTGGCTGTCAGGCTGCACCCGATCATCAACCAAGGTGGTGGAAAACCAACCCGGTTGTTGAGGTTGACGATGTCCAAATCAAAGATGCCTTAAGAGAGAGGTGATCATGACTCAATCGATCTGACCAGAAGCCCTCCTGTCGTCACCAAGCCTTCTCCCTCTGATGTCCCTGAGATGTCTGGAACCATTCTCCTGTCCGGAAACAACCAGGAAGCGCCTGCGACACAAGACAACCAAGATGCTCCATCAATGACATCATCTTCTTCTTTTGCTGTTTCCATCAGTGGTATCCAGCTTTTGACACCTGAACAGAAGTTTTACTTGTCTCATGAAGCTCCCTGTGAGTTATCATTCTTTCTGTACTTAATAATATACGCTTCGTCAACCAGTTCATTAATATTTTCATCTATTCTCATTACTAATAACAATTTCGAGGAGAATGCGTACACTATTTAATCCTAGTTATGAGTCCATACAGTGGCGATCCAGGCGGGGCCAGGGGACGCGCGCCCCTCTTAATTTGAAAACACTCATTGACTAACATGTTAAAACTAAGATTTTTCGGCTGTGTCCCCTTATTTTTACAAATTTTCTGGATGCGCCCCCCCGTATTCTAATCTGGATCCTCCATGAGTCATATATATTCGACTAACACCTGATAATTCTGTGACTGACAAAATATATAATAATGCGTCATATACCCTGCCAGTCACAGTTAAGATTTTTTTAAAAGTTCGTGATAAATGCCGTCCTATAATTATAATGAATAGGTTAAAACCATAAATGAAAGAATTTAGCCAGATATTTGTTTAATATTCGTTTGTTTGTATATAATCATGCTTAGATTCTAATTTTAACACGACGCGTAAAGCACGTATCTGATGCGGAAGAATAAGAAAAGAATATTACTCTCCATTATATTGTTTCAGGTCTATGTGTAAAGCAGCTTTTATCGTTTTGTATCATCAGTAATAAATGTTTGAAGCGAAAGCGTTGACCCTTCAACTGTAGTGATTGGTTATAACGAGATACATTTGATATTGTTTATTCAAAGATTTGGCAAAAAAAATTATGAAACAAATATTATATATAATTTTTTAATGCGTAAAAAAATTTTAAGATCCGCAAAGAAAAGGGAAAAAATGTGTTTGTGCTATCATTTGCGAAAATGAAAAGCGCTGAGTGAATGTGTATACTGTGATAAGGCATGATAAGTTTATAATTTCTAATTAGATTTGAAATCTTTTATCGTGAAATATTATCATATTTTTGAAAGTATAAGTAAGATAAGCCGCAACGCCGATGATCGGTTCGATTCCAAACCAATACAAGGTTAAATGCTTATTAATTTCGATTCCCGTATCTATACAGTTTATAGCAGTGTGTCCCACAAATAATGCTAAATGGCACTTTATAATGGGTATATATATAATAGAGTCTTTACAAAGTTCCTTTTCTACAATTGGATGAAATTTAGGTGATATGGTCCAAGAATCCAAATATGTGGAGCATTTTGTCATACTCTCACCTCCAATTGTATTGAGTAGTACCGGATGTATTGAATACACAAACCTAAGTTGATCATTAATACTTTGAAAAAATATTAAGTAGATTATTGTGAAAATGTATATCATTGTAAAGTGGTTACTCATTACCTTTTAATGACACCTTTCTCAGCTCACAATTATCATGTTTCATTGATCCCCATTGTTTAAATATGTCTTGCAAAATTGTAAGTGGTTCACTTTCCACGCTCGAATAGTTGGGTTGACTTTTGAATATTTGAATAACCACATTGAGGACATGAAAGTGAACACTCACAATTTCGCAAGATTTTTCAGACAATGGGTTCAGCGATGCGTGATATTCGTGAGCTGAGAGACATATCATCAGAAATGGTAATAAGTTGCACTTACAGTCATATAATTCATAATCACAACTGAAGATAACTTTGTTTTTTGTTTTTGTGTTTTTGTTTTTATTCGATATACCCGTACTATTTAAAACAAACTTGTATGGAGAGGTTTCCTGATGTGTGATGAAAAATTGCTCATGATTTGTGATTATTTGGACAGTATCAATAAATTCATCCACTGCAGAAAGATGAATTTCAGTTTACGGGGTGAGATATAAATTAAAATGATATTGTAACTTTAATATTATCACCATCTAAAAAGCCATTATCATTTTTTTTTTTTTTTTGTGGAGACAAGACATGTTATTATGTTCTTTTAAATGTATATACCAATGTTAATCTTCCTCATGTAACAAAACTGAATGTTTATTAAGACCATCCAAAAGTCATTTTGATGTTCTGAATCATACACGATGCCAAGGAATTGTAAAAACCCAAAATTCTACTTTGCTTTTTCCACTCAAATTAATACATTAACTTCCATGTAAAATTACAATTAAATCATAGAGCCAATCGGCAATCAATCAAATAAAGATCTAGAACATTTTCCAAGTGCAGATCCACCCCCCACAAAAAAAAGGGGAAAGGGAAAGAATATACCGACCAACCCCACTGATCCTAGCCTCTTATAGTTCAGGCCGAAAATGTTAACGCCTAAATACCCTCCCCCCCCCCCCCACACTTATCGCTTGGCCAGCGGTAGACGTGAAAAAAAAAGTGAGTATCCTTTTTCCTTGCCCCGTTTGACAGAAAGAAAAAATGTGGTGTATTTCAGTATGTCTGTCAATGTAGTTTACATTTCCGTTGTGCAAATTATATGTATGTGTATATGAATTGTATTAGGACAATATATTATAGTAATGTCATGGCCTATATATAATATTTAAGTTAGTTATTAAATTGATTTTGTAAATATGCTTTGTATGTACATTATGATTTGTAAGAATATTCATTGTTTTTTCTGTGATGATAACTCAAAGTTGTGGATTGAGTAATCAATACAATTTGAATTTGAATTTTGTACGCTAATTCAAATTCCAAGTTTGCCCCCCCCACCCCCCCCCGCCCCCCCAATAAAACCTGAATCCTCCCTTATTTTCACATTATTATATTCTCGTCAGTTAACCCTTTTTTGTCCAGATTATATCCTAAAATCTGCATCACTGAAGGGGCCGCGATCGGAGGCTGGGACCAGGGGAGCTCCGGCACCCCTCCCTCTCTTTTCTTCTCAGCAAATCGTGTAAGAAATGCAAAATGACTCTCATAAATTTGTGGATTTCCAGCCTCTTCAGCCCCCCCCCCTTTCAGCTCAACCCTGTCCACTTAAAAAAAAATGCTCCCCGGCCCTTGTCCTTTCCCCGTGATTCTCGCATGTAAGGCATCCCAAGTTGATCCACTTTCTCATTTGCATATTAGGCCTGATGATCTCTAGTCATTTCCCTCTTTTGTTGCAGAATTTAAGTAAGTAAATTGAAACATGACATTTATTTATTGTACCTTTATTTTTTATTTTTTATTTTTTTTATTTTTATTTTTTATAAGGAAATTCAATATAGCCAAGATTATAATAAAGCATTCAGCATTATGCAACACAACATGAGTGAGTTCATCAACAACGAAAAATAATAAAATACCACACGCACACACCCAGTTTAACTGTTAGCGTACGTAGGCATGAAGTAAATACATGTACATGTAATAATGTGCACGTATTGTATTCAATATTTGCAACTTTATGTATTTATAATAAATTGTAAGTGAAAAGGGGCCCGGATAATATAATTGTACTTAACCTAACGAGCGAGTTTTTATTTTAAAATAATGAATGTATATTATTTATTAATTTTTATTTATTTTATTAATTTTTTTTTTTTGGGGGGGGGTGGTAATGCATGGTAATTGTACCTGAATTTACTACTTACCACTCATTATATTTTAGAGTGTGCTATTTTCATTGACTCATGGGAGTAGCATAGTGTGCCTCCCCAAAAAAAGTAACAACTATTGAACTGTAAATGGGTGCTAATATGTAGAAAACTGTACGTGTGCACCTCTCAGGGTACTATCCAAAATGGGCCATGAGTAAACCACTAAACGGCGCTTAGAAAACACAGGAAATGTTATGTAATGGCGTTAGTAGAAATTATCTATATTATGCATTATAACATAAAATTTTTCTATATACATGTAAAAAGTTTTGTAAATATATAGTGTTACAACAATGATGTCTTTGGAATCGCGGTTATATTGATTTATGTAGGCTAATTAATGTTTTACACGGCCAATGTAAAGAATTGAATGCATGTGTCGGCGTAAAATCCAAAATTTGAAAAAAAACAAACTAAAAGCACAATTTCAATCAAAACATAAAAAGATTTTTTTTTTTAACGGGATTGCATTATTTCAGCCATAAAAATATTTGGTCACAACACCAAGTGTTTAGGAAATGAATTTCACTAAAGAAAATTGTATATACAATTCTTTATGGATTCCTCAGAATTGCAAATCTTCGAAACATTCTCATTTTTTTATTTTACCTGCAGCTATAGGCCCAGTGCAACAAATTTTCCCGATTTCTGCCCACCGTTATCTTCAAAGTGGCATCTTAGCCCTTCTGAGCTTCCAGACATGGAGCGAGCGACACAATTAAATGACAAGGGCCGGAGACAATCAGACATATGAGAAATAAAGGGGGAGTATGAATAAATACGTTCTAAACAAATTTGAACAAATTTATCAAAAAATAACCCTCCATAAAACATTGGCGAAATTAATATTAGGATCCCCATAACGAGATTTTATACATCAACAACTCTCATATTTTCAAGTGCTTTATTTATTTTATTTTTTTTCTTCTCCTTCTTCTTCTTTTTAATTTCTCCAGTCTTCTTTTTTCTTATCGATAAGATTGATTTTCTCTTTAGATTTTCGGATTCCCCTTTAATAATCATACTAATTCATTGACATGCTACTCCGATTGTACCGTACGTTTACTCAAACTCAAGTTTTTTTTAAATTGAAATGAAATGCTAGACGTCGTACAGCATTCAGCCATGACTCGGAATAATTGAGAGAAATGAACATGTGTCATCGAGTTATTTATTTTGAGGCAAAGTAGTAGTTTTAAGTACTATTTTACAAACGGCACCCCATAGACACAACCCTCGCAGAATGCAGACGCCGACTTTTTGTGATGCTGTTTCTTGAAAGATAAGTCAAGAGTGCTTTAAACACAATGACAACCCAAAACAGTGAGTATTTCAACATTTACAAGCATTAATCAATCAGATAACTCTCCAATGTGATGATGATAACTATGTAAAAACGATATGTTTTAATTTGTTTAAAGTTACTGGCCATCCCCACATATTCAATTTCTTGTAGTGTTTCATTCTAGAGCTAGAACTTCAGTGCGCACGAAACAGGAACTCCGTTTTTGGCCCGGGGTTTCTAGCTCAATAAAAGTCAGGTCACTTTTTTAAATGTAATTATAATAATGAAAAATCGTTATGAAAATTTAAGTGGAACTATGGGTGGTAGGTTTTGCATCTTGGTCCATTGGTTTTCCCCCCAAGGTTTTTCTACTTTTTGATATGTTTATATAGATAAATATCACTCTAAATTGAAGCCCTCCACAAATTTCTAGTGTATTATATTTATCAAGAATAGGTATTCAATAAATTTGATTCACTATCATGAGAAAAAAAAGAAAACACAATCCTGATTTTTTCTGAATGAGTACAAAACCTCAGCAAGGCATACACACAAAAATTTCACCACAGTCCTGACATGGCTTGCTGCTATCGTGCCTATGCCTATTGAAAGTCAATGTAAAATTGGAATTTTTGTTGCACCCAAGCCCAAGCAAGGAGGTATGTCCAAGGGTATGAAAGTTCCACTAACTACATTAATAAAAAAAAAATAATATAATAAAAAAAAGTGATCACCTTCATAATACCCTCCTCAATTTGAGAGGTTGATGCTAATTTTATCCAATTTTATTTTGCTAATTATTCTGAACTGTGGTTCCTATCAACCAGAAGGTAGTATGCCCAGGGCATACTCTTCATGGTTTTTGATTATACAAGCATTAATTTACATTAAATGTATTCTTTGTTCTAGATAACATAAAGCAGGAGATCTGTCTGAATACCTTGATTTCGGTGCCTCTTCTGAAAACCACAAGGTAATTTGAAAACTTTTGTGCGAGGGGGAAAAATTTTGTCTTTTGGGGGCCCTAACTTACACATACAATTGTAATTGCCCTTTTATTGAGGAACAAATCAACAAGTTTTGTTTTGTGTAGTTGATTATCTAAGTCGTATTGTTGGATTATGGTATTGCATTGCCCTTGTTTACAGTTTGCCAGAAATAAAAGTTATAACTTCATGCTCTATGTGTATATTTATATAGTAGTACAATAAAAAAGATATATCCCATATAGACCTAATAATAATTGTGTTACATTATTCCCCCCCCCCTCAATGTATGACAAGAGATCACATGATATTGTAAAAGGACAAGAAATTGATGAATCATGGGTGTTAAGTAGGGTTTCTCGAATGAAGCATAACATTGCCAGCTTTGGAGAGAGCCTGATGGATGTAATTTGCAATGCTGATGTGTCAGTTGTAGAGATGTCTAGATTTGGAGTAATACTTCAAGGCTAAACCAACCAATCAGAGTTCAGAAGTAAATGATACCTATGTTTTGAAATGGATGTTATACAATTCATGTCTTTGAAGTGCTAAGAATATATAAAGATTAAAGATTGTGGAGAAATGTGATGAGAACAGAAAGTATTTTAATGTAATGAGTTTAGCCAATTTCGAATGTCGAAGATGTTACATGTAGAATGTTGAAGTAAACAAGCCTTTTGAAATTATGAATGATTTCCTTTTCCCATCAGTCTCCCAAATAGTGAGCAGGAAACCAATTATCAAGTCTACATCATCAGGAAGAAGACTGAAAAGAACCTGCCAAGATTCAAATCTTTTGAACAATTTGATTGGATCTGTACGATCATCAATAGATAAAGGTAATTAACTTGTTGCTCAAGAGAGGTAGTCAGAGCGTCGATTCTTTTCGTGCATTCAAAACATAGTGGGCGAGTCATAATGTGACCATGGCTCGCCCCACCAATGCCTTGAATTTACAAAAACACATTGACACCTCCTGGGGTAGTGGCATACTGAATACACCGTTGTGACTCTCTGAAGACATCCTGTGAAATTCCTGAAGATAACCTGAAGACACCCTGGTGACATGTTGTGACACCTAAACTAAAAAAAAATTTCATCACTAGGTATTATCATGAAATAATAGGTTCCTAGTGTTATTCCAAGATACAAAAATTTCATTTTAGTCAAAAATGCAGATTGTTTTGTTGTAATAAATCCTATCATGCAAGTGGATCTGAAGTAGTAATTAATGATGTTTGATTTTCATGTACGTGGAAAAAAAACATTGGAAAAGCTTCAAGTATGTTCTAGAGTATATTGAACCTTAACTAAACACAAATTAAGTTTATAATTGTAAATATTTTTACAGATGTCTGCTGCAATCCATCCGACCTACCGGAAACTTTACAAGAGCAAATACTGACATCCATAGGCCAGTCATCAGAGGGAAGTAGACATGTTGAAGCTAGTGAGACAAGTCAGGGCACTGTTGGACGTATCTTTAAAAAAGAGGCTACTTCTCATGATAAAAGAGTTTCTCAGAACAAATCCTGTACCACTACAGAAGATAGGTGTGGCAATTTGATCAACACCACCTCCAGAAACGGGATCAATTCTACAACCCATTTGGAAACTTCATCGATGAATACTTCCAATGTTAACAATGGTGGAGATCCACAGACTGCTTCTTCTGAATTCTCATGTCCTATGCAGAAGACGGACAAGCGCTTCAAGGAGGAGCCAAGGTTTGTAGCAATACAACAACTTGCAACACATATTCGCAACTGCCAGGGAATTCTACCTTACGAGTGTATTGTTTGCCCTAAGAAATTTAATGCGAGACATCAATTTGTTCAACACATGTTAACACACAAGCCTAAGAAGCTTCACAAGTGCTCTGAGTGTAATATGGCATTTCATTTAAAGTCTGATCTTGTAAAACATGTGGAATCACATCAAATTGAAAAGCATAAGTGTTCTTTGTGTAACAAGAGTTTTGCTTCCAAAAAATCTCTGGTAAAGCACATGAAACGTAAGAAGTGTCAGTGCTCTGAGTGTAATATGACATTTCATTTAAAGTCTGATCTTGTTAAACATGCGGAATCACATCAAATTGAAAAGCCTAAGTGTTCTCTGTGTAACAAGAGCTTTGCTTCCAAAGCAAGTCTGTTGAGGCACATGAAAATACATTCAAGAAAAGGGCTTCATGAATGTTCTCACTGTAATAAGGCATGTACCTCAAAATCAGAGCTTAAAATACATATACGGACACACACTGGAGAAAAGGCTTTATATTCCTGTTCACAATGTTTAAAGAGATTTTCTGCTAAAAACAAACTTACGAGTCATATGAGAAAACATGCTGAAAAGACACCCCACAAGTGTTCTTATTGTATTGAGGTATTAAATACAAAATCTGCACTCTCAAAACATATGAAAACACACAATCTAAATCACCAATGTTCTGAGAGTAGTGATAACAAAAGTAAACTTGCTCAAAATATGGGAGTCCACACAAGACAAAGTGCTTATCACTGTTCTGAATGCTGTAAGACCTTTTGCTCTAGTTATAATCTCAATAGACATATGAATGTGGTACACATTAAGGGAAGGCTGCATCAATGTTCTGAATGCCTTAAAATATTCTACTCTCCTTCAGATCTCAAAAGACACATAAGAACACATTCAGGAGAAAAGCCTTATCAGTGTTCCAAATGCAAGAAGCGATACAAGCATACGGGTGACCTTAGTAGACATATGATGATCCATACTGGTGTAAAGCCCTACCAGTGTTCTGAGTGTAAAAAAAGCTTTGCAGAGAAAAGTAAGCTCACTCGTCACATGAGAACACACACTGGAGAAAAGCCTTATCAGTGTTCTGTGTGTGATAGGAGATTTAGCTTTAAAGGTGCACTAACATGTCACAACAGGTTACACAGCGGAGAAAAACCTCATTTGTGTTCTTATTGCGAGGAGGCTTTCATATCAAAGGATGCGCTTGTGAGACATGTCCAAATACACACCGGAGAAAAACCTTTCTCTTGCTCTCGATGTAAGGACAGATTTGTTTGTAAACCAGACCTTAATAATCATATGAAAAAACATACAAAGCCTTACAAATGTACTGAGTGTAAGAAAGGATTTTCAAGTAAAGATGGGCTTAAAAATCACACGAAAGCACATAAATAAAGTGGTTATTAATTTTCTTGTATGCAATAAAAGTTTTGATGAGTTGTTATGAAATAACTGCATGCTGCACAACCATGAAAATGGCAGTGCATAAAGGGATTTTAATGGATAACTAACTCTCTCAATTAACAACAGTAAATTTTCTGTTCAAGGATATTGTATAAATGAGTACACACAGAAGGGAATGCCACAGTATAAAGTTCACATTGTTGATATTGATTAATGTAATCTGACCTAAAGTAAAAAAGGAAATGTATATGATTGTAATTTTAAAATTTCCAACTAATCATGTTTTTTGCAATTCATGATGTCTCTTAGCATGACACCACCACAGACAAAATGATAGCAGCATCACATATTATACTGTAAAGAAATGGGTTTTGATGCAAATTTTTGATCCTTTAACACTAACAGGCAACATACCTCCGTAGACCAGTCATCAGAGAGACATGAGCATGTTGAAGCTAGTGAGACAAGTCAGGGCAATGTTGGACGCATCTTTAAAAAAGAGGCTTCTTCTCATGATAAAGGAGTATCTCCAAACATATCCTGTACCACTACAGAAGATGGATGTGGCAATTTGATCAACATCAGCTCCCGAAACGGGCTTAATCTTACAACCCATGTGGAAACTTCAACCATGGATCCTGCCCATTTTAACAATGGTGGAGATCCACAGACTGCTTCTTCTGAACTCTCATGTCCCATGCTGAAGACAGACAAGAGCTTCAAGGAGGATTTAAGGTTTGTAGCAAAACGTAATAGACATATGATGATCCACACTGGAGAAAAGCCTCATCAGTGTTGTGAGAGTAAAAAAAGCTTTGCAGAGAGAAGTAAGCTTTTCCGGCAAATGAGAAACCACACTGGAGAAGAAGTCACACGCAAACGAGAGAAACCTTATCGTTGTTCAGAGTGTAATAAACTATTAAGCTCTAAAGGAAATCTTGTCTTTCACAAACGATTTCATATCAGAGAAGAACCTTATTCATGTTTTTATTGCAAGAATGTTTTCACATCTAAGGGCGCCCTTGTAAGACATGTCCAGATACACACTAGAGATAAACCTTTCCCATGTTCTCTGTGTATTAAGAGATTTGTTTCGAGACAGGACCTTGTTAAACATATGAAAACCCATACAAAGCCTTTTAAGTGTTACAAGTGTAAAAAAGGGTTTTCATCAAAGCATGGACTTAA
>CALNVZ010000218.1:11555547-11573146 GCA_940671915.1 Paracentrotus lividus
ATAAGGGGGTTTTATTATGAAAAGGGAGAGATTATGTTTGAGATATCAAACAGGATCATTCACAATGGGATATTACTACTTTAGTGATCCTGAATCATTGATATCAGCTTGTCTCAAATTTGTAATGATAAACTAGGCCTACTGGACAAAAGTTTGAGTAGATGATTTAAAATCATTTCAAGTTCAAGCATTTCCGTCCAAATGTTTTTAGAGTACAAGAAACACGTTATGCAAACAATATAATCAATAACTACCTTTGCTTAACTTCGGGACAGTGTAACACCACCTTGGAGTACGTGGTCATCAGCTTCTAAAGGAATTAAAACAGAAATGGTATAACTAAGAGATTGTGTCTAAAACACACTTCCTTTAGGTAATTAAAAGCCAAAATTTTCAGCTCGCGCCTCACGCTTGCACAGTTCTTTTTAGAAAAGCCCATTGAATGTTACTATTGTAACGTCCAATTAATAATGTGATATAAAAATTTCCGGCTTGGGCTTCGCACTCGCAGTTAATTTTTTTTTCTTTTTTTTTTTTGTCCAAAAAAAGAAATTGATCGTAACCTTTTGTAAAGGAATTAACACAAAAAAAACGTGGATTTTTTTTTCGGCCTTCGGCCAACCATAAGGTCATATATAAGCTGTAGGGGTAGGTTTAAGAGGGTCAATCGGCTCAAATCATGTATATAATAACGAAAACATCTGAATACATTTTTAAATACACGTGAATAGTTAGATAGCAAAAGGCGCCAAATCCACTTTTGATGAAAATAAAGTTATTGATATCCGACCATTGTTCATTGTACCTGTCTATGAACAAAAGTTGAAACCGAAATTCAGAGAGCAATTTTTGCAAAATGTACATTTGAATATCACTTTCCCACATACACCTGTACAAATTTGACAAACAAATGTCTTTTTCTCAGAAGGGCCAAAATGGATCTAGCGCCCCATGGAATCAAATTTTTCGTGTATAAATACAGTCTGTGTAAAAAAAATGGTACAGTCGGGGAAAAAATCATTTAGGTGTGAAATCTTTTCATATAATGTGTGTTTGTGGTACCAAATTAAAGCCAAAAGATTTTTCTTGCTGATGCGCTTTGTCCTGTATAATTTGCTTTTGTAAAACAAAAGTTATGCTAAGTTTTGTGCGACGAGGAACAAATCGAAATTACGCACTTCTATTGTTCTGGATCGCTGAATTCACGGTCATAATGCGAAATCGTACACAAAGGCATGGGACGGCGTGCGAAAAATGGATTTTTCTTGATTGTAGAAAATTAGTCATATTCCTGCTTTATGAAAATAACAAACAATACCACGTTGATATTAACCTTCACACTATAAAAAAATGTTTTCCAACTGTACCATTTTATTTGACACAGACTGTATAAATGATTTCATGTAAGCTGTAAATCAAAAGCGATTGGTACAAAGAAACCATTTTTTTTTTCTCGAGAACTTCCTTTCTAAAAGATTTGTTTTTGCAATGTACTTCCATATCGTAATAACATTTTACAGCTGAGTCTATATTGTCAAAAACACACTGTAAAAAAATATTTGTATTTTTACAGCAAATCTGCTGTCAGCAGAGTCGCCATAAAAAAAATGTAATTTTAAAAACAATTTTGTTGTAAATTTCTCCTGCAAATAATTACGTGAGAAATACAAAATATACATCAGCAGTAACATATTTGTTCCGTTTTAACCAAATATGTAAGCTGTAGAACTCTAATGATTCTTTTTCTTCTCTTTCTTTAATTATTAGAGGAGAAACTTACAACAAAACTGTTATTTTAAATTACACTTTTGTATAGCGACTATGCTGACATCATTTCTGTATTTTTTTTTACAGTGCAGGCAAACAGTCTTTACACTTCGATGTATATATTTCCCTTCTTATGATCACTATTATACAGTTTAAAGCATTGTTATTTCGTTCTTGAAACCCAAATAATTTATTTTCATTTGTAATTTTGATAGTCATATTGCGGTCAGATAACTACAATTCAAAGTTTGACCATATACCATTTTAGTAAGGACACGAACAAAATGTATATTTTCTTCTGTGTTTTTTCAAAATGTTCATATTATTCTGTTACTATGTTTAGTTTCAACAGGATGTCTTTCATGTATAGAGTTCTATTCAAAATCTTAAATTGAAACCATCTCTTGTTTACATCAGCAGCTGATTGAAATGGGCTCACATAATAAAAATTCCATTTCTTTTCCTCAATGTCAAAAGCATGTTTCCATTTTGTTAGAATTTTGCACTCTTTTATGTTATTATTCAAAAATGTTTGGTAAATGTGTGAACACCCTTTTTTTCATTTTTAATATCAATTGCAATACTTCGGGAAATATTCATGTTGGTTCCATTAGTTTTGGTATAGTTAGTATTACGATGCTCTCTATAATGAGTTTGGTCAAAATATAAATAACAACCACGTCAACAAATCTTTCTATTTAAAATCATTTTCTTGAGAAAAAAAATTTCATAACATTTCAAATACTAGTACTTATAATAGACACATAAGACTAAACTTATCGAAGAGATAAAGTTACTTACTAATGGTTGTAGGCCTATGTACCCAAGAGAATAGCTCTGTGTGCGATGTTCGTCTTATTATTTTTTTTCTGCTATTTTATTATACATTCAGTAGGCTACCTCAGAGATAGTTGCGCAGAGTAAACATATTTACGCCCCTCGAATCACATTGATTGGTGGATTGCAGTTAGACTATTTGATTTCATTTATGAAAGGGGCCCTTTCGTTTGCGTACTCGTCTTTATATTTCGTTAATATAACACTGCATAATTTCCGAACAATAAAAAGTGATCCCTTTTCTGTATGATCCCGTGACAAAATATATGATTGATTGGTGGAATGACATACTGCCCCTGGATAAAGTTTCTCGGCCTGCAAAGAAAGATATTGACATTATTCTGATAAGGGGAATATATTTCTTTTATTGAGCAATTATTGTCGTCGTAATGAAAAAGAAGATGGAAGGAGAAAAACAAAGAAATACATGAGAAATTCGAGAAAAGAAAAGGAAAGAAAGATAAAAAACAAAGAAATACATAAATTGATAGAAAAGAAAAGGAAAGAAGGAGAAAAACAAAGAAATACATAGGAAATAATGAAAGATGAGAGAAGTACAAAATCAAAGAAATGCAAGTATTTTGTGACGGAGGTCATAAAAATCACACGCTGCAGTGTGAATGGGTACATGAAATTTATCCCGGGACTGTCCCGGGATAACTTTTCCACTGTGAATGCATTTATAGCGGGTTTATAGTGGTGTTGCCGTCCCGCGACAGCACCGCGACAGCACCGCGACGGCACCGAGATAAATTTGAAAACCACTGTGAATGGGGCATCAACAACAACAATGCGACCGCCAACCCTTGAAATAAAATGAGACTTTGTTCGTCATTTTCTTAATCATGTTTGTCATTACATACACATATGAAAACGTTGGGGCTTCTTTCTAGGAAAACCATTTTCACGCACCGATTGTCAATGGAAGGAATGCCCGAAAAACGGGAGTTTTGTTGAATATACTGGAATAAAAAAAAATCGAGAAGATCATTTACTTAGTTACACAGGTTTTATGAGGGTTAATGTATATAAAACAAGATAAAACCTTGGGAAGAATATTTTTTTACCCCTAACCCTCGCGTTTTGAGCTTTAAAATCTCCCATTTTAGTCATTTTTGGGTCGTTTTTCTGTGTGAAAATGATATTTTGGTCAAACAGCAGTCACTAAAAGCTTTCTGTAAAATTCAGCAGCGCATCGATTTCCTAGTTACGCTGAGTGAAGTAAATATATTAATTTCTCTTTCCAATGATTTTAACTTCTTTGTGATTGGTCAATATTTTCCCCCGCGTTTTTGATATCATAAAAAAAAAATATCATGATAAAATACTTCGATCCTGACTGCACAGCTTGCACTCTCCTTTTACACGGTCTTATGCAGTGCATTGTTTATCGCGATATCGAAGGTCAGACGTAGAGAGAGTCTATACCCAGTACACACATTTCCCGTAAGATTCTTTCTGGTCGTTAGTGCACTGTAGTGGAACTGTGCGTGTTTGGTATAAAATAACACTGTCCTTTTTGATTGTTCACGTTTTCATATGTTATGTCGTAATAATGATAATAGTGAGAAAACACATTATGATCAAAATGGTATTATATAGCATTTTTAAAACGGTATACTGAATAATAATAATGATGTTTGCCATATAGGGGCGAAGTTCAAGGATCTCGTGATACCAAAATGATGCATAAAAATCCCCTGGTTGGCTTGCACTTGAAAAAAGAGTATTAAGCAAAAGAGAAACACTATTTTGGAGCAGGAAGAAAAGTATGGGCAAAGATAAATTTCTTTCTCTGCAAAAATATATAATAAAAAGATTGATCGTATAAAATGCACATCCAATTAAGCTAACATTATTCCCGAAATTAAAATTCGCTATAAAAATAGCGGTATAGATCGCAGTGACGCACATAATTTTAAAAAGTGTAAAATGTCAAGCATTAATAAAACATAGGACCTGTTCAGGACATCTGGTCTATATTATTATTTGTAAAAGTTTTAAATGTTTAAAGATTGCAGTTTTGTCTCATGAATACCCTTATATCCATTGAACTTGCATTCAGGAACATGGCACAAGACATTACAGCTGCAGGCTTCGTTATTTTCGTTATTTCGAATGGGCCTATTATTTTGTATGTTTGGTTTATCATTGTTATAATTCACTCTTTTAAACTTGCATCTGCTAATTAAATGAATTTTCCACTTTTATTCTAAATATTCTTTTTTTCTAATTTGTGCCTAAGATTTTTCAACTTTTATTCATAACATTCTTTTTCTGATTTGTGCACTCTCTATTTCTACTCTTTCTTATGCCATATTTGTTAATTACAAAAATCACGTCAGGCACGCCATTTTGAAAACTGTTTATATCCGGCGTTTACGCATGAATCCATTTTTTATTGGTCCGATGTGGGAAGACAAAATCATTCTATATCTATGATGATGGGAAAATTTCAAAACATGTGTAGGCCTAAAACTAACAAAATAACGTCAAATTTCTTCCCATCCTTAGATCATTATCTTGAAATAACCCTGTGATTTAAATAGATGTCCGTATAATGTTCTGAAGGTGCAAACTTGCTTTTATTTATTATTATTATTATTATTATTATTTATTTTCTTTAATCTTATTTTTTTTTTTATTTTTTTTTTTTAAGTTTCTGAGTTACAGGGGTTGGCTCATAGGCTCATCTTACCTCACTTTCCCCTTTTGAGGTTTTTAAATGATAATTTATCTTGAAAACAGCTGGTGTACTCGTAGCGTAGACTAAGCAATTCTGATATCGATACAAATAACCTGTTAAATGATATCGATACAAGAAAGATTCAGCTTGCGCGGTAAGTTCAAGAGTTTTATTTTATTTTTAAATGAAATTTGCTGGGTATGAATAGAAAGAGTGAACGTTTTCTAGTGGTAAACATGAATGCAAATCTGAAGATTATTCTGTTCTGAATTTTAAATGAAATTTGCATGTATTATGGCAGCGGTAACGTTAGAAGTTGCGAGCTACCACCTGTGGCTGTACCAACCTCTCCAAAACCGTTCCCACTCATGCGCCGGAGCTTCCCCGAGCCAGGTCGCTGGACGTGATGGCTGAGCTGCGCGACAAGTCGTGACTGATATGATGTGACAAGAGTCCACGAATGACTATCAGTGTTTTGTGATATTTCCAAATGTTTTTGAAAATGCGTTGCTATTTTAGTGAAACATGGGCATAATCGTCATCGAAGTCCCCAGGGACTCGGATGCACGGACACTTTTTTCTCCGAAAAACATGTCCTACCTTCAAGATGGTTCCTGAAAAGGGAGCGCTATATAATTTACGGCACTACCATCGATCGGCCGTGTAACCGCCAAATGTACTGTTGTCAAGCGAATATTCGAGCGTGTTAATTTCTTTCCCACTCGCTCTAAATCTTTCTCGATCTCTCTCTCTCTCTCGATCTCAAAGTGGAATTTGCGACGAGCGAGCATTGTCTGAAAACAATTTTAAACTGGACTATTAGATCTATACTAGTCGTCATCCGAGTCCCCATATAAGAATTTCTATGGTTAATCTAATGTTTATAACACGTAAGGGGACTCGGATGACGACTAGTATAGAACAGTTTTCTAGTGTTTTTTGGTTTCATATTCTCTTATTTTTATTGACTAAATAAACTATAACAACAATCATTATTTAACTGTCTGAAAGTGGCAGAGTGGTCTTGAAGAGAAGGGAAATGAGGGGTAGATGTATATCAACGGGTTAATTGACGTATCTTATTTAGTTTTAGGAGGGGACTTGGATGACGACTAGTATAATAGTCGTTATCCGAGTCCCCTTTACGTGTTATCAACACCCAATTTCTCAGAGGCGGGGACTTGGATGACGACTAGTATAAGACAGTTTTATAGTGTTTTTTGGTTTCATATTCTCTTATTTTTATTGACTAAATAAACTATAACAATAATGATTACTATAACAGCTCTATTTAACTGTCTGAAAGTGGCAGAGTGGTCTTGAAGAGAAGGGAAATGAGGGGTAGATGTATATCAACGGGTTAATTGCCGTACCTTATTTAGTTTTGGGAAATAAACTCTTAGTAATGTTAATCTAATTCCGATCTTTTCTTCTGTCAAGTGGGATGTGTAAATTTCATATAAGCGAACAATAGGCCTTAGACCTAGGCCTACGTGTCAAAATGTTGGATCCATCAACGTATACGAAATACAACCCGCTATAACAAAATTAATGTGTATGAAAAGGTAGAGAATATATAACCCCAAAAATACTAGAAAACTGTTCTATACTAGTCGTCATCCGGGTCCCCTCCCAAAATTAAATAAGATATGGCAATTAACCCGTTGATATACATCTACCCCTCATTTCCCTTCTCTTCAAGACCACTCTGCCACTTTCAGACAGTTAAATAGAGCTGTTATATTAATGATTGTTGTTATAGTTTATTTAGTCAATAAAAATAAGAGAATATGAAACCAAAAAACACTATAAAACTGTCTTATACTAGTCGTCATCCAAGTCCCCGCCTCTGAGAAATTGGTTGTTGATAACACGTAAAGGGGACTCGGATGACTACTATATACTAGTCGTCATCCGAGTCCCCTCCCAAAACTAAATAAGATACGTCAATTAACCCGTTGATGTACATCTACCCCTCATTTCCCTTCTCTTCAAGACCACTCTGCCACTTTCAGACAGTTAAATAGAGCTGTTATATTAATGATTGTTGTTATAGTTTATTTAGTCAATAAAAATAAGAGAATATGAAATCAAAAAACACTATAAAACTGTCTTATACTAGTCGTCATCCAAGTCCCCGCCTCTGAGAAATTGGGTGTTGATAACACGTACAGGGGACTCGGGTGACTACTATATACTAGTCGTCATCCGAGTCCCCTCCCAAAACTAAATAAGATACGTCAATTAACCCGTTGATATACATCTACCCCTCATTTCCCTTCTCTTCAAGACCATTCTGCCACTTTCAGACAGTTAAATAGAGCTGTTATATTAATGACTGTTGTTATAGTTTATTTAGTCAATAAAAATAAGAGAATATGAAACCAAAAAACACTATAAAACTGTCTTATACTAGTCGTCATCCAAGTCCCCGCCTCTGGGAAATTGGGTGTTGATAACACGTAAAGGGGACTCGGATGACTACTATATACTAGTCGTCATCCGAGTCCCCTCCCAAAACTAAATAAGATACGGCAATTAACCCGTTGATATACATCTACCCCTCATTTCCCTTCTCTTCAAGACCACTCTGCCACTTTCAGACAGTTAAATAGAGCTGTTATATTAATGATTGTTGTTATAGTTTATTTAGTCAATAAAAGTAAGAGAATATGACACACACAAAAAAAAACACTATAAAACTGTTCTATACTAGTCGTCATCCGAGTCCCCTTACGTGTTATAAACATTAAATTAACCATAGAAATTCTTATGTGGGGACTAGGATGACGACTAGTATAATACAGTTTATAATTGTTTTCAGACAGTATTTTGTTTGATATTATAACATAGTGGAAATGATTTTGGGAGAAAACTCGATGAAAAATACAGTTCATATGTCGCCTGAAATATTGTCCTGGCAAAAGTATTTTTGCATCCATTGAATATGTGTGGTGGAACGAAGTCCCCCATGTTGAAGAGTTCTGTGTGGAGCTTCGCACCGTTTCGCATCGCAAAACAATAGATTTCTTTTGAAATTCTCCCAACCGTGAATTCTTTAGAAAGATAGCTGGAATAGAGGGTACGTATCAGGCATGTCCCCAGTGACTCGGATAGCGATATAGCCGAAACATGATACCAAAGAAAATGTTGGATGTCCATTTTTATCATTTTTTCATGAAAAAGGTATGGTGAAAGAGGCTCCTAATATTTTTTTTAGATTTTAATGTGACATTCTGACAATTTTGAAATGACCACGATGCAAAATTTTTGGTTGTTATTGTCTATTGATGTGATTGTATTCAACTTGTTCAAGACAGGGACAAGGCTCGGCTAGGTACACCCATGTACTTTCACAATCGTGAACAAGCTCTGCTGTGTGCAGACAGACCAGACAAAACTGGCTGTTTTTTAACCGTTTGTGTGCAAATTCATAATCATATGATATATCACGCATGCAACTTTAGCGGGCCCCGCGAGGCAAGAACATTTTGTCATTAGAAATCCGAAGACTTCGTTATGTAATTCATATAATATTTGTAAAAATACATTTTTTTACGTACCGTTTTCTCGATGGATGATTTCTTGGATATCCAAGGTCTTTATTAACTTCCGTTTCGCCTGTTTTTACTCCTAAAACTTTTGTTTGAATCACTTTTGATGAGTGTTTGTGTAAATTTGCAGAGACGACACACACGTTTCGGTAAACAAATCCAAACTATTTTCAAATGAAAGTAGATTGGCGAAAACACAATCTGGGCAGATATCTGCCTTGCGCTCGTGTCAATAATTATTATTAAGGTCAAAGTACACTTCCGAGAGTAGTTTTTCATTGCTGAGATCGCCGAAACTTTCTATGAATGTTCATGCAGCGATATCTCAATTGGGAATTAGTCTTTGTTCAAAGCTAATATATTTATTTCAAGCCCTATTATATCGAATTTTGTTATTAAATATGAAACGAAACTGAAACAAACAATAATGTAATTAGCAACATACTAACCACAGAGAGCTAACGTAACTGAAACCAAAGTAGATTCTCAAACAAAATCAAGTGCATTTGCTTTCCCGTCTTTATTAACATGTGAACGGCTCGAAAAAGACTAATAGTCCAACAACGTTTACTTTATCTTGGCTATGACAGGAAGCTGATTCAACTCTACCTATCGAGAATGTAACTAGAACTTGCTCTGTGCGATGCCGACTCTTAGTATTGGCTGAGTTGATCTGGGACGACTGTTTTAAACAATATTTTTGCCACACGCAGCTAGCTGCATCCTAATCATAGTGAATGACGGCGCTCTGGAGTGAGGCTGCCTGACGAGTGGTGAGTTTTTCTCCTTTTTATGTGTTTTTTTTTTTTTTTCCAGGGCCTAGGCCTAGCTTAATTTATTATGGACTGTGGAAAGCACTGTAGAACATTTTCTACATATCCTTTATGGATGCACTTGCCATAAAAACAGTGGGAAAGTGGTTCATAAAAATATCAACCGAATATGAAGGACTTGGTTTCACGAGGTCGATACTACGTATGGTATCGACCTCGCAGAGTGTGATATATGAGGAAATCTGAGACATCTCATTTTTGCAAAAAAAAATAATTCAAACCTTGTGGTGAAAAAAAAATTGTGCAAGCGATCCAGAGACATTTTTAAATTATGTAGGCCTACACCCTCCTAGCTCCTGTGCCGTTTTAATTAAAGCCCCCACAACTGTAGGCTAGAACTTTTCTTTGGTCAACGCCCTTGAGTCTGCACCACGCAGTGTCAACACCAGCCCGAAGGAGTCCCCTATCACAAGGGTTCTGCGAACCTTGGCATTTGGCTGTTGAAAGGCATTGGCCAAATGAAGCATCAAACTGAAGGATTGGACCTTTTCACTATATCATTTTAAGTACATGTAACATAACAACAATTTGCATCTCACGATGATTTTGTTCATGAATCTTTCCCACTATATATCTTTACGCAACATTTCTGTCGGGATCTCTTCCCCTTTGAGTAATAATTTCTTCTTAAATCTCTCAGAGTCCAAACTTAATTTATTGTTTGTTTGTTGTTGTTTTTGTTTTTTACACTGTAGATCTGCAATGTACATGTAGGCAGCATTGGGTCTTCAAAAATGGCTCAGAAAGCGACACCCAAGGGGACATTGCCCAACCTGTCATTGGCAGAAGCCCATCATAAGCCGACCAGTATTCTCTCAGTGACTTGCATCGTCAGAGCAATGCTGAGCCAAACAGGCATTCTACAATGAACTCCACTCATCAATGCAGGCTCCGGCAGAGAAGATACGTCTCCATCGAAAGAGATCCCCTGACGCTCGCGATATGGTGCACACGTCTCAAAGAACCTGCAGGACCAGTTCCCCAGCTGCCTTGGTTTTGGAAATACCACAAAACATGTCCACTTTTCATGAAGCTGACCTAGAGCCGAGGGTACAATCAAAGAATCCTGGTTCCGGTTCGTCCTGAACATAACCAGAGTTCGAGAGGTCACCAGGTCATTAGGGGTCAAGACCAGGGGAACAGAGGCAGGAATAGACCATACATAAGAGCAGGAGGGAGTGGTGATCGTAAATATAGGCAAGCAGCTTCTACAACAACGTACAAGTACACGTGGGGACAGAGAGGAAGACTGAATGAACTTAGAATAAGGTATGTTTAAATAGATATTAACATTGTATACTTAGACATGTAAATGTTCAGTAGAAATATGACTTTTTGAGATTCACACCTGGATGCATTGGACTTACATTGAATAATGACTGGGTAATGTTATTAGGGATGATGTATGGAGATCTTCAAAATTGCCTATATAGGTCATTAAGTGAGAAAAGTCATTATGGATGCTCGCCAACCAGTCTTTCTGCATTTTACAAAATCTCAAACACTACTTTGAACATCTTTATAAACTTGAACGTTAATTTAATCTTCAATAATGTACATATGACTGTAAGAACATAGATCAGAATGCCATGTAATGAGATGTAATTTGACTAAACTTTCTATTGTTTTATGTTTATTGCCAGATTTCTAGCAAGGAAGTTTTTCAAGATTTGGAAGTGTAATGCATGCACTGGTGTTCGTCCGTCTGTAGTTAGGTGAGTTTACCCTCTCCAGGACAGCGTATAAACTTTTGGATACTACTTTATGAAGATTAAAGGTTCAAAGCAGTGCCTTTCATTTGAAATGTTCTAACAAAATGTAAAATAACCTTAAACAGTGCTTCATCATTTTAAAGACTGGTACATATCATACTTTTATTTGAGATGTGCAAACTGTGCAATGCATTCAATTAATTTTGTTTTTCAATTATGTTTTTCTTTTTCCTATCAATATGATTAGGGAATATAGCAAGGACAGTTTTATATCTGATTTATTTCTCTACTGAGCCTAATATTTTTATATGTGAGATTACATTCATTACAAACTTCCTTTATTCAGTGCCCTAATCAAATTTTACCACGTCCTTGACTGAAGCATAAAGTATTCATTCAGTTTTTATCTTAGCAAGGGTAAAATAACATCATCATCATCATTAAGTTAATATATTTATTTCAGGAGGCAGTATAACTCAAGGCTACTCCGGAAGATGTTTGCTGAGTGGCAAGAATTCTGGTGGACGCAACGTCGAGAGTGGACACTCATGATAAGAGCAGAATATCATCACAGGTAAATGAAATGACAAAGAGGGGGCAATTATAAGAACTCCAATTCCATTAACATCAATCTTTATATGTTTATTAGGATATTATCACTGATTGAAATACCTTGCATTTTACAGGACAAGTTTATACATATTGTTCCTTAACAGAGAGAGACAATGTATTCCTGAAATGGAATCAATCCTGGCCTGGCAATTTGTGCTGATAGATAAACTTTTAAGCTTGAAAATTAAATAAATAAATTTATGTTTTGTTGATGTATTGTGGTTTTCTCATTTGCATTAGATACAAGATTTATCAGCGTGTGTGGGTATCGTGGAGAGCATTCCTAGTTGGGGAGAAAGTGAAGAATGCAAAGAAAGAAATCTCATTTATGCATGGTAAGATTTCTTTTTGTTTCAAATTCCATTTGAGGCTTTTAAAAGACAAATATATTGTTTGATTACAAGTTATTGAAGTCAATGTTCAATTGTCATCCCTATTTCGTGATTTTTAGGTGAAAATATCTGAGCCATTAACAAAAGTGAAATGTGTGAGCTGAGAATAAAAAAGCTCTCTTTAAAAAAAAATCTCAATATTACTTTATAACCTATAACATGACACTTTAGAGGAATATCTTTCATGTTTGCCTAAGCAGTTCTAAAATACATTCATCTTTGTATAATATTCTTTGTAATACTTTGTGAAAGCACCTTGAGCATTTCATGTAAATGGAAAATGGCGCTATAAAATCCAATATATTATTATTATTAAAAGATAATGCTGGTATTGATTTTTTAAGTTGACTGTTGTATTTCATTTTCATATCAGCCTCAAATAAGCAGCTTAGCAAGGCTATAACAGCATGGAAGCAGTATATTATACAGAGAAGAGCAAAGACGATACTCCTTCATAGAGCTGAGAAATTCCATCAAAGACAGGCACTGCAATTATGCTGGAATGAATGGAAGATGGCTATGCACCAGCGTAGAGAAGAGGGGGAAGCAGAGATGTATGCTTTGCAGTACTGGGCTGAGAGTGTCACACAGAAAGTGAGTAAAATGCGATGAAAACTGATAGATGTCTCCCTGAACTTGATATTTTTGAATGAGAAAAGTCCTGAACATGCCTTCCGAGGAAATGTGAATGCACTGATTGAAGGTTCCATCAACTTAATTATGTTATATAGCCTTTATTCAGCTCAACTTTATTACTATAATTTCTGCTTTGCTATATGATGTAATTTTAAAACGGTATTTGTGAAGGCTTATATTATAAAATTACATTAGAAATCTGTTAGAATATGTCATACATTTTCACCTGTAGACAGAAAGATAGTGTTTGATTGTTGCTTTTTGTTTTGGGAAGGGGGGGGGGGGGTTACTCCTTACCTTATCTACATTTGTTCATGCATGTATTTATTTAACAAGATTTCATTTCAAGTGCAATGTATTTTTCCATACCTTTAGGCATGGGTTGTTTGGAAGAGAAGATGGAGGGAGAGGAAAGATATGAAGGAGAAGGAGAATCATGCACAGCGCTTCTATGAGAAGACACTCGTAGCACGCTGTTACTACAAAGGCCTTCTACCGTTCACTCTTCACAGGCAGGACAGAAGGAGGGCCAATGGTGAGGTTGAATTGATATTCTTGAATTTTCTCAGAGAATGGTTTCTAAATGAAGCTCCCTTTTTAGATATAGACATTGCATTGCTGAAATGAGGAAAGATTAAAATCACAATTTAGCACAAAATTAAGGATTTAGAATACAACCAAATTCTAGTAGGCCTAAGCAGACTGCTAAGGCATTCAACCATTTTAGGCACCCTAGAGGAGAGTAGGAGGACAATTCTGAGGTTGCCTGTACTTTTAAAGTGTCATTAGATATGAATCCCTAAGCTACGTGGCTTGAGCCCCCACTGCCAGTCATATGAATGGATACTTCAAGCTTGGTGTTACTACTACCTTCATAGGTTTCATAGAAAGGAGAGTAGGTGGTTGCCTGTACTTTTCAATTTCCAATCATCGACCATACAATGATATCATTTTGTTATGTCTTTTGTAGGCCAAGCCTATCAGATCTATGCTGAGAGACTCTTGACCCATGCATGGCAGCACTGGAACCAGAGATGGTTTACAAGAAGGTCTCTGGCACAACGCCAGGAACAAGTGGACCATCTTGGAAACAGGGCCAGAATGAGACGAGTTCTTGTCAATTGGAGATTCTGTATCCTCTAATAAACTGAGTGTAGTCTTTTTGCCCAATGAGAATATGTGTATTTGTGTTTAAGAATAGGGTAATAATACATTGTAAGTAAGTAATTTTTGTCTGTGTACTGACCTTGGTGTCTAGCTAGCTTTTTCTCTGATTTAATTTGTAGGTGAATGCAAGACAGCTCAACCAGCTCACTATTGTCTATTATGTGTTTATGCTTCGATGCACTTGAATCTGTGGCATCCCATATCTTTAGGCAGACCCATGGCTGAACTTATGTATTGAAAATAATAAACCTAAAATTGATATTCACCTATCCATATCATTTTAACTGATAATTTGGGAGAATACTAGCTTATGTTGCCTGTGTCATGTTTGTATCACTTTCCAACAATTTCATGTTACAATATTATTTTCAAGTTTGTAGTTTCCTTAATTGATAATTTCATAGACATTCATCTTGTGCATGTTGACAGAAAGAAAGAAGATGTGGCAAAGACTCATCACAATACCCAGCTAAAGGTATGCATCATTTCAATTTCATCATAGACCCATGTCTTTATTTCAAGGGCACAGCAACAGAGGGATGATGTACAAACAAAATCATGTGGCTACTCTTCCTCTTGCAAATAATTTTCATCATGAAAAAATGCTACTTTGATCGAAACCTAAATAAATTAAAATGGAAAAGAAATGAGGTAGTAGAATTGGAGAGGTGAGATAAGTGTAGATAATATTTTAATTCTTGAGTGAGTCCTAAAAAGGACGGTAAATCAAATGAGAAAGCAAGAGGCAAAGGAAGTATTTTTAAAAATACAATGTATGAAGTATTCTCGATATCCCTGATATACATGTATAATAAAATGTTGGGACATAGTGTTTCTGCGTCATCATGTTCCCATTGAGCCAACATCAATATCTATTCTGCATAAATAAGTGTGGTTGTGTCCTACGCCTTTGAATCATATTTAAAATGGAAAATTAATGATATGCAACATTAACTTCTTGTCCTCATCATGTAATAGAAACTTGGCCTTCTCATGCTGAGACTTGCAGTAGTACAGAGGAGAGTGAAAGTGAGAAGAACAGAGCAAGCCATAGAGATTCATCAACAGTTGGTAAGGCTATTATGACTCTATAACAAATACAAGTAATTTATATGTGGGCCAAATTAGTAATTTCAGTGCTTCCAACTAACTGCCACATTGCAAGTAACAAATTGTGTTAGATACTTTCTAATTTATTCATTACTTGCTAATCTTTATTAATGGTAAATGTATAGTTGCATCTGTTCCCAAAGGGGCTGTAAACTTTCACTTTTCGGTTTTCGAATTGGTTATGGGAATTGTAAAGATAATTTTTTTGATATTATCAATACAATGGTGTTTGTTACCTGGAAAAAGAGATTCGAGATTAAGACCAAAATAAATGATCCCATAATGTGCTGTATGCAACAGAAGTTACATCAATGTGGGTTATGAACTGTGTTGTATTAAAAAGCATTCATAGAAAGATTATGTTGTGTCATTACATTCTTGCAGTTGGTGAAACGTTGTTGGAATCAATGGATCTTACAGTGTGAACACAGGGAGGAGCTTAGACTATTCTCAGCTACAAGAAAAGCAAGACAAATGCACAGGTAAGAAAGTTATCTGTTTTCCCCAATCATACTTCTTGCAAGTTATTTCTGCAACCTATTTTTAAAAATTTCCCTTCTACTTATGCTAATTTTTACTTCCCCATTCTAAATCTGCTCTCTTTTCTCATGAGCAATAGGTGAAAACTCATTGCCTCATTCAACATGCTCCAAAAGATTTACTGGAATATGTAATATTGACTGAACTAGTTATCCAGCAAACACAGTTGATGGTGAATCGATTATTGTAAGTATACTCCTTGTTTTTATCACTGTCCAAAACATGTTTATCCTGCTGAGTGCTGTGCCTATTTTAGCCTTGAACTAAATCAGGTGGTCACTGTATTAAATTGGGGCAAGAGAGGATTCTATAGTTTATGATTTAATTAAATCTTAACCTCTCTTGCAACTACTTTTCATTTGAATAGCAAACTTGACCTGGCCTTGTACTTCTAAAATTTATTTTCTTCTTTTTTCCTTCTCAGAAAACGCCTTCTTCTGTCAGTAGTCGAGCAGTGGTGTCATTACACTGTATGGAGGAGACATCGCAAGGTAGTGTGCTGGTTGTTTCTTTATAAAAACATGAGGTGACTTTTTATATAGTGCTCAGATTTGTCAAAATGGTGCTCATGTTGCTCCAACATTTTTACCCTGGTCCTAGCTTAACTTTTGATCTTTGGCAACACTGTGTGTGAAAAAAATATGAAGTATGAAGTGCTGAATTATTCAGCATGTATCTGAGATAGATTCAGGACTGTGACAGACTTCATGACAAATTTAAAACTCACTTATTTCATACCTCTTTCATAGCTGCCAACTGTTACGAAAAATTCGTAATTATTACGAATTTTTACCCTTTATACGAAAATACGAATGCACCTTTAAAAATTACTACTGAATATGGCGCCATTGATCATGTATTATATTTACCGATCACGCGGTCTGCACGTGTTATAGCATGTTCTGTGTAGTTCTACTACGCGCGCTCGTACGTACGTACGTGCACATGGAAAGCACACACAAACGCGGCATTCGTAGTGAAGGCGGAAGGCCATTCAAAGTAGCATGCATGTTTGATGTTGGCATACACACAGACGAAAGACGAAAAACAGCGCATTCGCGTGAACATGCTGTTGAATACACACACAGATATGGGTACGAGTAGTTTGATGTCGCTATGCGAGAGGGGGACGCCGACGTTTATTCTGTCTCGCTCTTCTTCTAGTTTTTGGACCATAAATGGTGGAAATGGAGCGTAAAAGCGGACAATGTTACAAACAGCATAATATGAGAACAGAGTTTGACTGCATCATCAATCGGGAAAAAGCAAACAACATGCATTTTGTAAACGATATGATCGAGGGATTATCCCACCGCTTAGCATGGCGGCGGCGTAGTGGATTGTTTTGGCATACCAAATCAAAACTTCACATCGGGGATTTTGATTCTGTATTTCAATCCACACCCAAGATAACTTCATGGATGTCAACTTCGCAGATTTAAATGTTACCGAGCTGAGTGCTTGTTTACATCATTTCTTCTTGGAGCACAATATTCCTCTTTCTGCTGCTTCTTCTGAAATAATAATCAAATGTATGATACAATCATGACAATGTAAGTGAATTGTTGTGAATGCTCATATTTCATTGAGTATTCATTCATCTTCAGTTCATGAAAAATTTTCTCAAACCTAAGCTCCACCCTAAAAACAACAGAAAAAAAAAAAGGTTTAAATGCTCCAAAATAGGGCTGAGATTGCACCAGAGAGCGTCTAGAACCCCCAGAGCTTCCAGGGCACTTAGGCGGGCCTGGAC
>CALNVZ010000218.1:11573171-11583651 GCA_940671915.1 Paracentrotus lividus
CACATGTTGATGTGCGCTACGCGCACATTTCTGTGTTTTTTATCTGATCATTACTAATTTGAAATTTCAAATGTTGGCAGCTATGCTCTTTGCACAGTTTACCACATTGTATATTTGATATTCATAGCTATAATTGAAAATAATATCTTTACTCATTGCTACATGTACCTCTAATTCCCTGATTGATGCATGGTGATTCAATGCAATATTTGCTATATAAAATTTACTGTATTATTGATACACAGGAGCAATATGCAAGGGCAGATGTTTACTACGCCAGAAGAAACCTGCTCCCGAAATGCATCCAGATACTGAGAAATAATGCAGAGCTGGAGAAGAGAAAGAGGGCACTTCAAGCCCAAGCTGTTGAATTCTACAGGTGAATACAATGTCATTGTTTTTCAATTCAGGATGTACGTGTGGAAATTTTTGTAAAGTACTTTTAGGTCAGATATATTGCATGTTAATTTTGTTGTAAACCATGTTTTTCTTCTAACATTTGTAACTGCACCATCAGTGTGTTGTATGTTCAGGTTTCCAAGTGTTTATCATTAATTATTGTCTATTTGAAATATATATTTTTTCCCTTAAATTCTTTTGATTGTTTGATTGTTTAGTTACTAAATATTACTGTTTATTTATCAGCTTCACTTACCCAGTGTTGGTTTAGGTTTTTCAACAGTCTTGATCAATAATTTTTATTTAGCTTTGTCTTGTATTGTGATTAAATTAAAATGTATTTTGTTGGTTATTGTGTACTTTTCTATCCGTCTGTTTTGTACAATATTGTGAATTTATTGTATTATTAATTAATGTATTAAAACATGATTAATCCTGGTCTTTGAACCTTTGAATCATGTAATATATATGTTTATATGTATATGTCTTTTTATATTAAAATAAATAAATAAAATTAAATATGTGTTTACAGGGAAGGCCAGTTGGGGCGGTTCTTCTATCGTTGGTGTCATTTCTTTCAAACCAGCCAAGATATCAGGATGATGGAGAGAATGGTGAGAAGAAACTAGATGAATTATCCATCTTCTTCTTTCTTTTTTTTTTTTTTTTTTTTTTTTTTTTTTTTGTTGTTACTAGGAACAGGCATGAAAAATTGGGTTGGCTTGAGCAGCTTATGGAGTAACAAGTAGATGGTTGTTAAACTCTATTTGCTATCGAATGAAAGCCAAGACTGCAAATATTGTTTTGGAAACTACATTTATTATATTTTTTGATCTATAGGAGATCAATATCACAGCTGATTCATTGCAATCAATGAAGCTCGGTTGTACATTATGTGAATCAAGATGATATTATTTTATTGCACTTTGATATTGGGCATAACTTTATGGGAAAACTCTCAATTGTAGTGGGCTATTGTTCAGACTGCTTTTTTTGGCAAGTAACCTACTGAGACTGCTGGCAACTGGCAGGTTAGAGCATTCTTACAATGAAAATTATTTAAAAGGTTTTCAAATTTATCTATCTCAATTTGATAGAAAGTTGCAACTGTGACCCATCATTCTGTTATATCTTTATTTTCAGGCTTTCCTTCATCATGAGTCCATACTAGCCAAGAGGTTCTTTGCAGAATGGAGAGAGAGAACTAGGTCTAAGCTGAAGGAATCAGAAAAGATGGTATTATTTACTACTTGTTATTATCCATGCAACTGTTATTTAGCTTTTGTGATACATGTACATACATGTACTATATCACATTTTTTAAATAGATGAGGTCAAAATGATAATTTAATTGTGATCATGATAAAAAGAAATGTTTAGAAGAAATCTGATAATATAACTTTTATTCAATTAATGGAAGAAACTAAAACTTATTTCCCTATTTGTAAAATTTCATATTTTTGTTATGACAGTGCTCTGTTCTCTTTTTATCTGACAGTAATGTGTATCTCAAACATGTAATTGAGTTTTATTTATCTTTTATCTTGAAATATTTATTATGATAAACACAACAAAAATGGTTGTTCAAAATACCAAAAGAACAACCCATTATTATCATAATGAAATAAGCATATTAGTATTATTTGAAATTGTGACTGTTAATGATGGATTAACATTAATAACCACATATCAAAGAATGAAAGACTGCATTGATGATGGTAATGTTTTGAAAATAGTATATTGAATCCTGTATGTTATCTTTTCTGTGTAGTATCTTGCTGTGGATCATTATCAGATAACTCTGTGTTCTCAAGCCCTCCACAGGTGGATGGAATTCAACACAGAAGCTAGGCAGAGGTATGTGATATTTATCAAGTTATGTTTATAGGAAATTGAAACCCTAAAACCAGTTAGATTGTATAAAGGATAAAACATTGTCAACTAGCTGTGAAGGCCTATGATTTATTAAATAAAGGATAAATATTAAAGAAATAGATCACTGAAAATTTTAGGAAATAAATATGACAGTATTTACAAGCAGTAGCGTGATATTATGATTATTTTGTTTGCCATAAAATGTAGTCCTCTGTGCAGGTATTGCAAAGTACAAAATTTACTTCAACGGCAGAGAATCTGTGTGACCATCCTCACATAAATTAATGTTTCAAATGATTGTAACCATTGCATGATGTAAAGCATATTGATACAATAAGTGATCCCAAATTGCACTATACATCTAGAAGAATGACTTTAATATTATTATTACCCCTTTCTGTTTTCCTATTTCAGGAGTGAATTTGAGAGAATAGCAGTGCAGTATGCTTATTTGCAAAGAGTCAAAACAGCATGGCACATATGGAGAGAGGTAAATAGTATTTTTCTCTAACATGTTTAAACTGTCATGAACATACATTTGTAGTTATTCTGCTGGAACTACATATAAAAAGAGAGATTTAATCAAATTATTTGATATTGAATTATAAGACAGATTTTTAAAAAATGTCAAAGGATGTTTTTGGCTACAATTTAAGGACGTTGCACAGTTATGTTTCTGCGCATCTTGACCGCGCATCCTGGGCGCGCATTATTTACTACGTCACAATGGAAAAATACAGCGCTCATGGGCGATTCAGCGTTCAAAGAGTTAAAAGAAATGAACTTTATAAATAATTTATTTTATGCCTTCTTTTTGTTCATTATTTACCTACTTGCAGAGATATGTAAAGCATTTATGTTGGTGCATGTTCGTGTTATTCTAGAGATTGCGATGGATATGAAATGATTGTAAAATATATAGAGCAGGATTTGAATAAGTCGAAAATTACATACGAGTTTTCAAATTTTTGGTATTTTTGGCACGTTTTCGGTGGTTTTTCAGTCGACTCGCACTATTACAGCGCCGATATTTTGAAAACGAGCACATGGACCCCCATTTTTTAATGTTCCTATCTTTTAGTTTATATTCCTCTACAACTTGGCAAATTTTGATGAATTTGACATGATTTTGAATGTTCGAGAGCAAGATTTTGAATCAAGTGTAATATAGGTTGGATTCTCAGACTTGTTTGACGTTTTCGGCGCGTTTTTGTGGTTTTCAGGCCAATTCGCAAGTATTTCGGCTCCGATAACTTAAAAACGAGCACATGGACCCCTTTTTTGAATGTTTCTACCCATTGAGTATGTATTCCTCTACAACTTTGCAAATTTTTTATGAAAATGACATGGATTTTGAATGTTTGAGAGCATAATTTTGAATCAAGTGTAATTTAGAGTGGATTTTCACGCTTTTGGACGTTTTCGGCGCGTTTTTGTGACTTTTCAAGCCGATTTTCGAGTATTGCGGCGCGCCGATAGTTCGAAAACGAGCACATGGACCCCCTTTTTTTAAAGTTTCTACATATTTATGATGAATCCTCTACAACTTTGCAAATTTGATGAGACTGTCATGGTTTTTAAAAAAAGTGCACCTTGAACTATCTTTTTTATTTTCTTGTAGATTCCAAGCCTCAAAGATTATGGTTTTTGCCATTTTACGCACCATTTTTGCCACATGAGGGGCTGTTGGCTCGAAAATAAGTACAAATGTGCCAGTTTAAACAATATCCCCATCTTTCTATAAAAATTCGTAACAAGTCGGGAAGGTTTGATAAAGTTTGATACGGTTTTGACAAAGTAATGACGATTTTAACTCGTTTGTTGCAATCGCGAGGTCTAACAGAGGCCAATTTCTTGAATTATGCGTATTTACATGCCATCCAAATATGGCAACTTCAAAGTCTCGTAGCAAAAAATCAAGCACATGAACCTATATTATTTTTTGTTTTGCATTTTTGGCATACATAGATACCAAAGTAACTCTGTGCAAAATTTGGTAAACTTGTCATGGTTTTGGTTTCAACTGTGCAACGTCCTTAAATGAAATTATTGCAAATACAGTCAAACCTCATGAAGAATGAAGGGAATCCAATTTTGTCTTCATACATGCATTTCAAGTGAAACACCTGTATTTTGTAATGTGCTTCATGTAATCTATTTATCATAAGAATAAAAATTAATTGTTTTATATATATCGTGTTGCCTCCTTCAAACAGTATGTTGCATTGCGTAGACGCAAAGCAGTCAAGAAGGGAAGAGCTGATTTCTATCATCATAGAAAACAAATGAGAAAGGTCTTTACAGCATGGAAGGTGAGAAGCAAGATATGTAGTGATCACAAATGTCATAGGAATTATAAAGAACAGAACTATTATTATATTATTATTATGATTATTAAGTACTATTTAAACAGGGAAACCCCATCAATGTCAAACACTTTTTTCCTAGTGGGCCCTGCGTAAGAAAAAATGGCAACAAAACATTGAACATAGTAAAAGAAACTTTATACAAGTTGATGATTATTGCTTATGTAGATGTATAAGCTGATATGAAGGTTTCAATGGTGTTTTCGTTTGTGACTTATTGAGGTAAATTATGCCAAAAGAGAGTGAGCCCTTGATTGAGGGGCATCCTTTAATTACCAGGGAACAAAATGTATGTATGGAAAGATTTATGAAAAGATACCACCAGTGAGACAGTTTTTATATATGTTGGTAGTAACTAAAAAATGTGAAATGTGACTATACATATTTATTTCATTTTGCCTCCATAATAGCAACACTGTGACAAGATGCGTAGTGTCTACCAAGTTGTAGCAGTGAAGCAGGCTGCAGTTAACCACACAAGGCTCAGGTGAATAGAATAACATTATTATATGTTAATGAACTTTTCTTCACTAGCTTTTATCATTAATTTCTTGGTAGTCAATTTGTATTTGTAACAGGATGCCATTCATCATCATTGACCCATTGTAAAATAAAATTGGATGTACTTTCATATTGATATCCAACAGCCCCCACATTGATTTCTTCAATTGATATAAGATTTGAATGTGTTTTGACTGTGGAAATATAAGATACAAAGTTAGCACCCCTAGGATACCACTTTTCATGATATGAATAAACAAAAACCGTTAGAGAAAGTAAGTTTTGTAATTAACATGTTTACTAATGAATTAATGGTTAAATCCACAAAAGCGCCAGGTATATTGAGTTGGTCATTAAAGATTGTCTGTGAATTTTGAACATGCCTTTATTTACATGCATTGTCAGCACATAAGAGATACAATTTAGGTATGTTATATTTCAGGCATACATTTTCTGACTGGAGATTGTATGTAGCGTCGGCCAAGGATGAGAGATTACAGGAAAGGATAGCTGTCCAGCATTGCAATGCAAAGATACTAGCAAAGGTGTGTATATTTTGCTTATTATATAAATTACACAATCATGTATCTCATTATTTCAGTAGTCAATAAACAATACAGAGCAAATTGGTTTCCTTCTGACTGAAAGATTTACTTTTTATGTTAGATTTTCATTGTATCAAATCTCTTTAATTTCTGCTGTAAAAAAATTGTCATTCAGGTATCTCGTTATATCGGTTGTCGATAAACAATACATATAAGACAAATTGGTTTCATTTTGAGTGGAAGAAATAATTTTTTTATCAAGTATTTTTTTTTTAAAGGAATATCATATATCATCATCATCATGATTGATCTGTCCTGGGACAGGTTTGTTGAACCTATCATCGTCTCTTGGCAGTGTCTTTCCAAGTGTTTCGATCAAAAAGCCATTTTGATCACACCATGTCAAAAATCTTTCTATTGAGGTTCTACTGTAAAATGTTTTCATTGATGTTTTTGCAGGTGATTGCAGTCTGGCATACCTATGCTGAGCAGCATGCTTCTAATGCAGCTGTAAAGGAATGGAAGTTAGAACAACTACAAACACAACTCAACAAAGGTGATGCATTTGTATAGTCCTACCTTGCTTAATACGTCCAGAATTTATCCATACTATTCTATTATCCAGCAATGTATCTGGTTGAACCTTTTTAAAGTAAATGTTTCAGTTTTAGATGCATATTTATGACATACAATGTATCAGTGCATATTGCGAGAAGCTGAAAATACATATTACAATAGTTCTCTTTAGTACTTTTTCAGAGCTCTTTATTTTCTTTAACAGAAATCGTTGTGTGTATAATTTTTTTAAAAACGATACTTGGCAATGGAAATGCTAATTGGTGAATCAATGCTTCTCTCGTGAACAGGCAAATTAAAAAGGAGTTTCTCTGCATGGAAGCAGTGTTCAAAGACAGAAGTGGAAGAGAGGAGAAGAGAGATGAGAGCTGATGCCTTCTGCTGTGAGAAACTTAGGGTTAGGTGCTTTCAACAATGGAAGGCTTACAGGTTGCTCTGCATCAAGAAAGCTGTACGTTTCATTTGATTTTTAATTATTGTGTCTTTTATTATTTTATGAAAAGCTGATGTAAAACAGTAACTGCTTTGTAAATTAAGGTCCGCGTAAACGTTCCCCCGTGCAGAAAGGAAGAAAAAAATCAAAACCTTTTGACTGGCTTTGTGATAATGATTTCATTTGGACAACATACTTGTTTTCCAATTTCGTCGTAAATGTGACGTGTATTAATAAATCCATCAAATTTGGGTTTCTGTGAGGCTTGTCATACTCCTTTTATCTGTAAAACTTTCCAATCACAAGATCGGTTCAGTCACTTTGACATATATTGATTCAAATTCATAAGAATTTTACACTGCAATATCCCTGATAGCAGAGTGACGTCTTAAAGACGTCTTAAAGATGTCACGTCAGACGTCTTAAAGACGTCAGGAAAAGACATCTTTATGACGTAAAATTTGCACCCACGTTTGACGTCTTAAAGACATCGTATTTTTACGTCATTATTACGTCTAAAACTGACATCTTTATGACGTAAAAATACGACGTCTTTAAGACGTCAAACGCGGGTGCAAATTTACGTCATAAAATTTTTTTTCTGACGTATTTAAGACGTCACTGTGCTATCAGGGATGTTGACATTAATACTGAGTCCTATCCTATCCTATCCTAACCTATCCTAATATTATAACCTATGCTGTCCTACACAAAGGCCCTATTATACTGGCAGTGTGTCCGGTCCTGCTATATAAAGTGCTACAGACAAATGTTTGAAGAAAGACAGTTACTTATTATTAAATTACACTTTTGTTAATGAAATATGAAGAATTGTCATTATGAAGCACCTTGAAATTGTGTATACATAATATGATAATAATTTAAAACAATTTTGATTATGTCAATAAGCCAAATGCCGGTTACATGGCTTAAAATTGCATATTTCTATTAATTTTCCCCTTTTTTTCAAATCTCAGAATACTACTTCTGAATATTCATGACCAACAGAACATTGTATTTTGGTCAAAATGAAAGCAAAAAGTTGTCTTATAAACGTCGTAAAGACGTCTTAAAGATATCATATTTGGGTAAAAAATAGACAAAAAAGTTGTCTTATAGACGTTTTAAAGACGTCTTAAAGATGTCGTATTTTGGTCAAAAAATGACAAGAAAAGTGGTCTTATAGACGTCGTAAAGACATCAAAAAGTTGTCTTATAGACGTTTTAAAGACGTCTTAAAGATGTCGTATTTTGGTCAAAAAATGACAAGAAAGTGGTCTTATAGACGTCGTAAAGACATCAAAAAGTTGTCTTATAGACGTTTTAAAGACGTCTTAAAGATGTCGTATTTTGGTCAAAAAATGACAAGAAAAGTGGTCTTATAGACGTCGTAAAGACATCATAAAGACGTCATATTACTGTCATAATTTTTTGCTCCAAAAATAGAAATTAACGTCTTTGAAAGTCATTACCAGAAGACATAATCACATCGCATAGAAACATGTAAAGATATTTAAATATCAGATTCTATTAATCGTTTGGAAGACTCATTAAGACATCATAAAGATGTCGTGTTTACGACGGTATGACGAGTTGACCAGTTTTGACCAGTTTAAGACGTCTTTAAGACGTCAGTCTGCTATCAGGGATGATACCTTAACATTTTGAGTTTTGACAAGTTGGCCTTATTTACTTCAATAATCACATGACCCTCTCTTACCTTGCTTTTGTTCCCGAGAACAATGCTAAGACCGAACCAATAATAGACTACCAAACATTTTTCCTACTTCCCTGCCCCTCCCATAATACCCTGCCTCACGCCTGCCTGACACGAGGTGGCGCTAGACCACTAAGGCATATATCTTCATTCTGATTTTTCGAGTCATGCTGATCGGACCGTTCCTGAATTTTCGGGTGAGATCGTTCCTACTTGCGATTTTGAAATTATTATATCAAATATTTGCGCTTCCAAAAGCCTCCTATTACGCCTAGCGTTAAAATTGGGTGCTTTAGGTTTACTGCGCCCCTCCTTTTGGCCAAGAATTACGTCCTTTTTTGGGCGTTTTTCTTCCGTTTCCAACCCAGTCCCACTTGTTCATTTTAACGTGGTTGTTGTTGGTCGGTCGGTTTGGGCGCCTGTTTTCCTTTGAAACTCAGTCCCGCTCTTCTCCGACTCTTCCCTTTGGGTTGTTCTCCTTTAGGAGGGTTTTCCTTCTTCGCCCTTCGCTTTGGTGAGAAGATTCATGCCTTAGGTGGCAAGAAACTTTGAAACCGAAGACGTCACAAATTAGGAAGGTGGAGCTCGGCATCAATGAGCTGGTATGAGGCTGTCGGCCTTTTGAAATCCTGCTCTCCTACTCCGTGCCTGAGCGCAAGCCCTCAAAGATCTCGACAATTTTAGATCTTAAGACCTTGACGGTCCCTTGTTTCCCCTTTTCTGGGCTGGTTTTTTCACAGCTAGACGGCTCCCATCGTTACTCGTACAAGAGGACCAGTCAGATAAAGGACTCTCTCCACCCGTTAAGACTCGGGGGTCTTGGACCTCTAGAAACATGGGCTGAGTCTATGGAGACCCCATACCTCGCCGTTCCCTCTTGTCGGCGGCCAAAGTTCAACTCCAGGTGTAAGGAAGGAAACTGGAATGAAGTTGAAGCAGGCGGATGAGCTGGCTGGAAGCAAGGCTTCTAGCGGAGAAGCCACAAGCCGAGGTCCACCCAGGCATAAACCCAAGAGTACCCGTCCTGCTGCGCACTTCTGGACGCAGCTACAGACGGAAAACCTCGGGAGGACGATCAGGGCAAGAACCGCGCGTTTCGGCGGAATAAATCTAAGCCCAAGAAATCCTTCCTCCACAGGCTCTTAAATCCGCCGACTCTCCCCCCTCAACGCAAGGCGAAAGCAAAGGGGGTCGGGGGCTGACGGTACGGGCCGTAATCCGGCCAGTGAGAGTCGGGGGGGCGTCTCTCGGTGTGTTTCCGCTTGGGAAAGAAATCACCGACGACGCATACGTGCTGCGATTGTTGGGAGGGTTTTACCGTAGTTCCTCTCACGGTCCCTCCAAGGGCGACGCCATCCGGAGACGCACCCAGACTCTCCCCCCTTTATCAGCAGCATAATCTCGGAGGAGATTTCTTCGCTGTGACAAAGGGGGCAATAGAGGAGGTGAAGGGACACGTGGTTTTGTCCCCTCTCTCCGATATTCATTATTCCCGAAACGGTCGGCAAGTTACGATGATCCTGAACAAAAGAATCAATACGCTCCTTCCCAAGGAGCACTTCCAATACGAGCACCTCGGCAGGATTCTTTCCTTCTCTCGGCTCGGAGGATTGGGCGATAATACATCTGACTTGAGAGATGCGTACTTCCACGTGCCTATCCACCCCAGTCAGGGACCTTTGGGGTTTTCAGTGCTGGGCAGACCTTCAGATATCGGGTAACTGACTCGGCTGAAACTGGCCCCACGAATTCTTTACACGAGTCGTGGGTGCCTTGGTAGCCCTTCCTCAGGGAGCGGGCCTCAGACTTTTTGTTCTACCTGGACGATTGGCTTTTAGTAGCCCAATTCCAAGGGACGCTCTTACGGAACCGGGAGATCCCTCCTACGGGGACCCCTAGCGTTTGGGGTTTTGCAGTGCACTGGGACACAGTCAAGAGCTCTCACCGACATCGCACACCAGTTTTATTCTGGGAAGCCGAGTGATTTGCTTGGGAGCGAGCTCGGCCGAGCGCCGCTCGTATAGGAACAATTGTGTCCTGTGCTCGACGCCTCAACCTCCCTCCCCCA
>CALNVZ010000218.1:11587197-11603108 GCA_940671915.1 Paracentrotus lividus
CCAGGGCGAGGGCCAAGCTGTGGCTTCGCTTCATGGGGTTGCTATCCAGCCTCACCGGCCTGGTACCGGACTGTCGGCTGCTTATGCGCCATTTTCAGTGGCACCTCAAACGTTACTTCCAGCAGGGAGTTTCGTCTCCGAGGACTTGGGTCCCCCTCCCGCCAGAGGTGGCCCGGCTGCTAGCCCCGTGGAAGAGCCTTGCGTTTCTTTCCAGGGGCATGCCCTTTCGTGTGACTCTACCATCCGTGTCGATTTCCACGGACGCATCCCTCCAGGGCTGGGGCAGCCTATGCGAGGGTCAGTGGACGGCGGGGGACTGGTCTCAACTGACCTCCCTTCCCCACATCAATGTGTTAGAGATGTTAGCGGTTCAGTCATCCATGGAATTTTTTCAGGATCGACTGTTAGGCCGCTCGGTTCTCATTTTGACGGACAATGTGAGCGTGGCGGCTTACATCAATCGTCAAGGAGGCACACACTCCCGGAGTTTGAACCGCTTGACGGCTCAGCTGTGGAGATAGTGCAGGGAGAGAGGTATCCTCCCGTCTGCCTCGTATCTACCGGGTCGGGAGAATGTTATAGCGGACTTTCTGTCCCGCAGCAAATCTCTTCCCTCGGAATGGTCTCTCCATCAGACCCTCTTCGAGCGGCTGATGGCGAGTTGGGGCCCGTTCGACATCGATCTATTCGCGAACGAGTTCAATCAGCGTCTTCCGATCTACTGCTCGAGGGCTCGGGACCAGAGAGCGTACGCTCAAGACGCGTTCTCGTTCAGTTGGAGCGGGATGAGAATTTATGCATTCCCCCCTTTTCCGCTGATCCCCCAAGTACTAGCCAAGCTAGTGGAGGACGGGGCTTGGATGATTCTAATAGCCCCGCACTGGCCGGGCAGACCATGGTTTCCTCGCCTTCGCGAGCTTGTGTTCGGCCGTCCGTGGCCCCTCCCTCGATGGCGGGACGTTGTGAGTCAGCCAATCTCCGGCGCTCTTCCAGAGCACCCGACTCGGCTTCGCTTGACTGCATGGCCACTGTCAGGTCGCAGGCTATCGCGTCTGGCTTCTCGGAGAGGGCCTCGGCTCTCATGGCCGGGAGCCGGAGGGAGTCGACGCTAACGGTGTATAACTCGCGATCTAGCTGCCATTTTCGGAGTGGGTGCGAAGAGAAGGGTTGCTCACCCCAGAGGCCCCCTGCCCAGTCTAGCGATTTTTTAATCACCTTTTTGACAAGGGCCAGTTCTCTTTCGACCTTAGAGGCTATCTTCTCCCATTGCGGTATTTCACGATGAGTTTTCTATGACGGGTCTAATGTTTTCCACTCTCCGAGTTAAGGCCCGCTTGCTTTTAGGTCTTTTCTTTTCTGCGAAGACCTCAGTTACTCCCTTGCTCCCTCTGTAGTTTGCCTCTAAGGTTTTGGAGGCGTTAGGCTAACCCATCCTTTCAGCTCGCTGTCGGAGCCGTCGTTCACCACTTGACATTAAGACTGTCTTCTTAGTGGCAGTTGGCCTCAGGTCCACAGACGAAGTTCGCTTCATGCCCTTAATGTTTAGCTGAGGGCCAGCATCAGGTTTCAACCTCGTGGAGTGCGTACTTCTGCCTGACCATCTTTCTTGCAAAGAACAGACTGCCTCTTCTAAGGGACCGGGTGGAGAATCTTGTCTCATACAAGCTTCCTCCTTCTCTTCGGTCCGACGGAGAGACAAGGTGTGGTGTCGGTTAGGGCCTTAAATGGTACCTTTCCAGATCCGAATTTCGTCGTAAGAGATGATAAATACTCTCATCATTCACTCGAGATTCCTTTTCTGCGCTTCCCGCTCCATCTCTCAGATGGATCGTGGGAGGTAATTAAACGCTGGTCCTGACGCCTTGAGTGTCAGAGAGGGCCCCAAAGCTCACGATACCAGAGGTCATCAGCGCTTCTGGCGGCTCTGCAGGCGTTCCACTGAGGATTTTTGAAGGCAGCGTACTGGCGCTACTAGTCAATTCTCCATTTCATTTACTACGTGACGTTTTGGCATGGAGAGGAGCGTTTGGTGTCTCGGCGTTGGTCGGCGCCACCTGCGGAGACTATCAGTGCCTCTAGCCCCCCCCCCCCCCCCTGACCTCTTCTTTTTGTCCACCCTAGGTAGTCGGTGCTTGGTCTGTTTGACAAGCGAACGAGTCGTCATGTGATATTGAAGTAATTAGTAAAAATTAGCACCTATATTTATATTACGAGATTAATCACATGACCCTCTCTCGCCCCTCCCTCCGGCCCCACCTTGTCTCTACTTGACGAGTGTCGTATTTGGTTAGGTCGAATTAAGATATATGCCTTAGTGGTTCTAGCGCCACCTCGTGTCAGGCAGGCGTGAGGCAGGGTATTATGGGAGGGGTAGGGAAGTAGGAAAAATGTTTGGTAGTCTATTATTGGTTCGGTCTTAGCATTGCTCTCGGGAACAAAAGCAAGGTAAGAGAGGGTCATGTGATTATCTTGTAAATAATAAAATTAGTGCTAATTTTACTAATGTTTCAGGTTTTAATATTATATGTTTATGAAATATATATAATGCCAATCCCAGAGGTTTTCTTAATGATTATGATGTTAATAACAATAAAGTTGTATTTACCCATGGTAGCTACTCCAGTTTTTGGCAACTGTTATCTCAGCGTGCCCTACGTAACATGGCATGTTATTGTCTCAAGTGCCTTGTTATAAGGCAGCTATAGGTACCATTAGTGTATTAGTCTTTGGTATGACTCCGGCTGGACTCTTCTTTTTTCTTCTTTCACGTGCAGTTGATAGCTAGACAGGCTTTATGGATGAACAAGATCAGGATGCAAGCAAAGTTCTTCACCAAATGGAAACAGGAGGTAAAATTTAGATACATAAATGGACAATTATGGAACAAATTAACAGTTTTCATATTGGAAAGTTTGGTACCAGTCCAACATTGTAAAAGGTGTGGTAGTGTACTAGTAGTGGATCAGAAGATAAATATTTTATATCTCTTCTTCTTTTGATGAACTATAGATCACAAGGCACATAAATTTTGAATCCCATGTACATAGGTACCAGTAGAAAAATGTTTCTAGTTTAGCTTGAGCAACTTCTCAGTGTGTAGATGTGCTAAAATCAGGAAACAATAGCATCATGATGTATCCGATAGAAAAGACACTTTATAAATACAGTCAATGATGAAGACAATGATGAATGATGATGATGATGACTATGATGATGATGATGATGATGATGATGATGATGATGATGATGATGGTAGTGGTGGTGGTGGTGGTGGTGGTGGCGATGGCCAGTGGTAGTGGGTGTGGTGCGATGGCCAGTGGTAGGGTGCGATGGCATGTGGCGATGTAGTGGTGGTGGTGGTTGTTGGTTATTATCAACTCTTGGTTATATATACAGTTTGGTGAAGCCCAAGAAGAAAACAGTAAGACGGTCATGTCCCTGTGGTTGTGGAGCATGAGACTACAGCAGCGAACACTCCATGCCTGGATCGTCTACGTCAAGGAAAGGCAGAGGAAGAAGGCTCGCATCACTGAAGCCCTAGAGAAAAGACGTCTGGAACTCCTCAGGGAGGGTGTCAGGCAGTGGCTCATGGTTGCAGGGAGCTTAGGGGAGAGGAGAGCTGCAATTGCTGCTAAGCATCATGCACAGGTATATTTTTTATTGAATGGTTTCTGGCTTTCTACTTTGTAGTTTTTTTGTGTATTTGGTGCGCTCTATCAGGGCTCCCACTTTACCTGGAAATCAGGTAAAAATCAGGGAATTTGAGAAAAATGCCTCAAAATCAGGAAAAACTCTCATTTGATATAAAGAAGATGTCAGTTTGTTGTTTGCTGTGACGTATCAAAATAGGTTGAAATAGTCATCCTGAAATTTTGAAAATCCATCAAGGAAAAATAAAGGAATTTATTTACCCAATATATTCAATGTCATTAAATTTTCTTTAGAGAGTATTGTTATTGGCCATTTGTTAAATGTGTGTCTTTCTGCTTGCGTGCATAGAAATTAATTAATAGTGTTTTTGTGTTATATATGGATCTCTGTGTGTATACATTGAGGTAATGGAAGAGAAGATGAAAGCATTGGAAGACAAAATTATCAAAATATTATTGAGGAGGCATCAAAACCTGTTTGTTGTGTCATTACATCAGTCACATTAAAAGCCTCAGCCCATGCTCAAACATTATAGAGCCGCTATTGTCCCCAGATAATTGGGCCCAAAATTGCAAATAGCGATTCTTGGGTCTGCACATACATTGTGATATTATACATTTTGCTACAATGTCAGTTTCTACACAGATAGAATGTAAATTGATTTATAGTTTGGTAAAAATTTGTGATTGGTTGAACACAGATGTCTTACAAGTCCTACCAAGTGGTACAACGCTGTGCAACCCTGTGGAGACGAAAGACTGTCGCTAACAGAGGAAAGCAAAGATCCCGCACCCTAACCCATAGAAGGGTCAGATTTGAGGATGAACATCCAATAACAGGTCAAGGGTCAAAGGTCACTATGCCACCTACAGGTCAAGGGTCAAAGGGCACCATGTCACCCACCATAAGGTCAAGCATTGGAATAGAGCCTGTTGGATCAAAGGGACTGCCGATCCCAAGTAGCTCTGCGGATGCGAGGATATATGAGCGAGAGGCGGAGGAGATGCCATTTTCTGTAACTTCCAAGTAAGATGTGTTGGACACAGTTTCAACTGAGATTGATGTCACTGTTGATTGCAATCAAATGACATTATCTCCATTCACATTGTGTACATTTGAGCTCAATCAGTTGTAATCAGTTGTGATGTTGAACTCAGTTGGTTATGTACATACACTTGTTTTATCCATATTTCTCTTGTACTTGTACTGGTACTCTATCTTAAGAAATGGGTTATCTTGAATTTCCTATTTAGTTTAACAAATTCACATAAATACATGTACATGTTTACATGTACCTGTCCATGAATATGGCAAGCCGAGGAGAGGCCATGTTCTATGATTTCCAAGTAGGATGTGTTGCACACATTACAGGATGAGATCAACGTCACAATTAATTGCAATCAAATGAAATCTCCGTTCACATAGTTTACATTTGAGATCATCGGTTGCAATCAGTTGTGAAGTTAAACTCAGTCAGGACTGTACTTGTTCCATCCATATTTCATAAAGACCTGTTCACAAATATATTGTGTCTTGAAAATCAGTTCCTGAATTGTTGTTTCCATAATCATTATCTCATATTAAAGAGATATAAGAACTGATTGATGCCAGTGATATTCTCAATTTACCTGCTTTATAATTTTTTTCCTCTGTACATATATGCAATAGAAAGTCTTCCAATTGTAGTATCCACTCCCGTTTGAGACCTTGCCAAATACTTTGTTATTACAAAATCTTGTTATACTGATGACTGAACACACATAGTGCACATTCATTGTTCGAAACTGAGGCCCAGGGAATTTTTTTCTCCATATGACCTAACCTTGTTATCCTTGTGCTGATTACAAGAGGAGTGGACTGTTCTTATATTAGATTTCATTGTGGGAGTGGATGGATAGTTTTGCTTTGGATTATTATTATTATTATTATAATTTTTAATCAGACCTTTGACGGGTAAAGTGCGCCCTCAACCCAGGAGACCAGACTTTCTCAGAGAATCACTTCAGAGGGAAGGCCTGTGGTCACAAACAACATGTCAAGTACAATCGTAAGAAATTATTAGTCCTTTAATTTCAGATCCTAGATTAATACAGTACAATGTAGTTACATGTATCCTGAACCCTGTAACAAACACAGTTACAATAATTTAAAAATCAATAGTAATCAATCATGATCCTTGTAGAGCTGGGAGGATAAATGTTTTTATTATTTTTGTACATAGATCTTTGATTGTATAGTCCATTACCTGTGCTTTCTTACAGGAATATCATTTTTGTAATGCCGTAAAAATTTAGTTGTTTTAAACACTATTTCCTTTTATTGGTACACAAGTTTAACATTTTGTTTACTCCATTTCTTTTATCTTTTTATATTGCAGAAAAGCTATTGAAGAACATAACAGTACTCCTTTACAAAATACCAAAATAACACCATCCCTCCCATCATCAAGCAATGTAACCCCTCTGAATTACGAATGGACTGTTCCATCCAATGTGAGCGAACCAATTACATCAACACATCTCATCTCCAAGGATGCTCCACCAGACAATATAGGGAAGAGCAAATCATTAAAACCAGAGGGACAGTCCACTTCATCTAAGATGCCCAACTTAGAGAGTGATTCAGAAGAAGATGATGAAGATTATAAAAAGAAAATTCCTGCAGGGTATACAAGTTCTTCCATTTCGAGCAGAGAAAGACTAGATCATACAGAAGAAAAACCTCCAAGAATACATGTAGATGTAAAACCTCCCATTCTCCTTCCACCATCTGCTTTCTCAGTTGGGACTTCATCTAGGACAACACACCAAGGTAAATTATGATCAATGTCTGCCCATTTACTCACTTTCAACATTTTAACTCTTTTCTTCTTCTCTTTTTTTTTGGGGGGGGGGTGTTTTTTGTTGTTGTTGTTTTGTTTTTTAGAGGAGGGGGCTCCATCTGCTGCTGTCTGTGTTTTTGTACCTTTTTTTTTTTTTTTTTTTTTTTTTTTTTTTTTTTTTTTTTTTGTCTGTCAAATATTTTTTCAAGGATTAATAACCAACCAGATATATAAACTTTGCCATATACTCTTGATTGTAGCCAAAGCAGACTTGTAGAATTACTTGTACTCATCTTTACCAAGATATAGTTAATCCACACAGGATGGAGACTTACACTGCTTTCAATAAAAAACACCAAGGTACAATGTATAGCTAAACACAAACCGACTCAAGATGCCACCTCTCCAGGCTAAAATTACCTTTTATTTTTGTCCTCAAGATAATAAATGCCAATTTATAAGCAATGTTCTATGAATCCTACACAGATAAATATGCATCGCAGACTTCATCTGATGGAGCGAACATGCTGCCTAGGAACGCATCCAAAATTTCCTCAGGTGCAGAGAGGATACCAGGATGTAGTGATGGTGAAGGACAAAGTGGACAGGACAAGAGCAGAACAAAGCCCCCTGAAGTTCTCTATTCTGATATACAGAGGCTGAAGAATACTCTACAAGGATACCAAGATATGAAGACTAAACTCAAGTAAATATAGGTCAAGGTCATTTTGACAGTTGAACATATTTGTTGCTATTGTCAGGTTCAGATGGGGCACTGCATAATGTACACAACTGGGATGTAACATCCAGGTGCAGTTGACTGAGCTATGTGTCGAGTTTTGGTAGTGGGCTGTTTCAGTGACTCCACCCATATTTTGTTTTTTCTAAGTTTATTTTGAAGGTTTCAGAAGTGAGGTCACTTCTGATGTATATCGGGTACTGACATGATTTTATTCATTTTGGTCTTTTTCACCAAGTGTATGATTTTATTCATTTTGGTCTTTTTCACCAAGTGTATGAAATCATATAGGGGAACTGTTCCCTTAGGCATAACTTAATTATTTTTACTTTCACAAGAAACGTATCAAAACTCTGTTATTTAAGCAAATTTTTGACTTGTGTATGTCTGCCATGTTTTAAAACTTTGTAGAAAAAATGCTACCAAAATGATATGAATTATTTTTTATTTATTTCAAAATTTTATGTCATAGGCGTCTAAGAGTCCAAGAGGCTGAGTTGCATGGCTGGGTGAAGGAACTGAATCTACCTTCATCTACAGAGGATAGTGCTGCATTACTCATTGGTGATGAATTGACACAGGTAAAATCTTGTTATGGGATTAGTGTGATTGAAGTAAGATGCTGTTGCAGAAAATTTACCATTTATTATAACTTTGGCATGTATGGTAACTTTTATCAATACCTTGAATTTGTTTGCCTGTTGAGCAATGTTTAAATGTTTAGTAGACAGAGATTTCCCAATGGTCTAAATGAATCACTTTTTGGTCCTCAAATTGGCAAAAATTATATTATTTTACTTGTGCGACCTTTACAAAAATAAAATTCATATTTAATGACAATTTACTACTGAAAATTACAAAATGCATCAAAAAAAATTTGTGTTGCCAATTTACAGATTTCAATGATTATTTTCATTTAAATTGTTCTAATTCAAGAACTGTTTAATGTACAGTGACAGAAATAATTCCCTTTAGGTTAGTGATTTTTGCTCTTTCATTTGATATGTAATTCATATTCCATGGCATTGTAGTTTCATAGATAATGCATAAAAGGAGACATTGTCCTTGATGGGTTAAAGGTAATGTATAGTGTTGGGAGAACAGATTTTTTGTTTTGCTTCCAGAGCAGAATAATATGAATGAATACCTCAATTAACCTCTGTGTACAAAAGGATTTGTTATAAAATCCACTCTAACACCTGAATTTAGCAACAAAACTGTGTAAATATATCAATTGACAGTGCCACAATCGACAGGATCTCACAGGCACAATGCCAGCATACAGCGGTTTGTGTGCAAAGCATATGCTATTCCCATACACAGACTGTACACAGAGAATTCACTCACGCTATACCAATCAGCTGCTGGTTGGCATGCCCAGAGTTCTGGGGTGAGAATGAAGGAAGTATGGCCTTACTTTGATGAACATCTCCCCATGCTCATGCAAACTATTACATATCATGGAAAGACATGCATGGAACATGATTATATCCTTTGCCCATATATTGTTATGTCTTTAGAACACTATGAGGACAAGTTGAGCATGTTTTTCAAAAAATCAGTGTTTTCTACTACAACTATACTTGGGCTTTAATGACGAAGCTACAATATGTCATCATAATACGTTCTTTCAAAAGGGTCTAGGTCTATTTGTAGTTGAAGATTTTAAATGCAATTGATTTTTCTCAAAGCCACGCCAGCAATAAAACTCCTTTCAGAGTTGGAATGCTTTATATGAGACCAACATAACTTACATCAAATCTTGCCAAAAATATAACACAGCTTATGAGGATGCCAATCACTTTACAAAATATTTTGCTCATTGTAAGAAGTTACATGGTATGATGGGAAAATTTCATGATACAGAAGCAAGCACAAAATTTAACCTTGTTTCTATCATCTCTCTTTCCCCTCTCTCCATTTCTCTCTGTCTGTCCATTTCTTTGTCCTCTCTCTCTCCAACTATCCATCTCTCTGTCTTTCCTTTTCCCTCTATCTTTATTGTCTCACTCTGTTTCTCTTTCTATCCTCCCATCTTTTTCAATGAATATTGTACAGGTTCAGGAAGAGATCACTGAGCTATCATCACAGCTTCACCAGAGAAAACCAGAGATTAAGAATATCCTTTCACAGATCACACAACTTACTCAACAAACAACAAGCTGAATGATTCCTTTATTCATCCATGTATTTCATCATCTATTGAGATCTAGATGCCTATTTATGGTATGTTAAAGTGTCTTATACCATTCTGGCTTTGTCCAAGTTTTACCAGAAGAAACCTGAGATTAACTCATTAAGTGCCGGGTGCATGATACATAGCCTACTTTTAGGTGCCATACTCATCCTTGCTAGCACTTGCCGACACTTAGAGAGTTAAGATTAACATCCTCTCTCAAATAACACAGCTTACTCACCAAACAACAAGATGAACCATTCAGTCAACTTCAATTACAGTTAGATGCTCCGAAACAAGCCAAATAATGTATGTAGTGTCTTGTAATGTGTATTTACAGGACACATGATTAAAGCCCCACTAAAGTTGTGGTAGAGAAAATTGCTTTTTTTTTAAAACTTACTCAATTTGTCCTATGTCATTGTTCCAATGACATATCAATACATGGGCAAGCAATATAACCATGTACTATCCATGTCTTCCCATGATATGTTTATAGTTAGCATAAACATGGGGAAATGTTCATCCAAATGAGGCCATACCTCCTTCACTCTCACCCCAGAACTCTGGGCATGTCAAACCACTGCTGATTGGTATAGTGTGGGTGAATTCTGTGTGTAACAGTCTGTGTATCAATAGCATATACTTTGCACAGAAACCACTGCACATTGCACTCAGCCCGGTGTGATCCTGTCTAGGCATGGCCCAACAACAGATCGATTTACACAGTTTTGTTGCTAAATTCAGGTCTTAAAGTGGATTTTATAACAAATCATTTTGTACACAGAGCTTATTTGGGGTATTAATTCATATTATTCTACTATGGAAGTAACATAAAAAATCTTTCTTCCCAAAACTATAGATGAGCTGTAACAGAGTCAGTCTATGTTACACAGCTTATTCATGTAATAGGTTTAATCTCACATCTTCGGAATCTCATGTTTACTAAATATTTCTCTTTCGCCACTAGAGGGTAGCAGAACACTTTCGAGATTCACATATTGAAGATACTACATCGTCATAACAAAATCTTGTTATACTGAGCAAAAATTTAAGACACACACATCTGTATGCACATGTGAATTTTGAACCGAGAGCAGTGCTTTATCATAACTAAATCTCGTTAATTTGTCCTTGTCATAATGGGAGTGGACTGTGAGATCTAAAAGTATGATACAGTCCATCCCCATTATAATGAGCTGTTCAGTTTGTAAAGAAATCTCGCTATTCTCAACACACAGCCACATAGAGTCATGATAACATTTTTTGGGGGAATTAGGAATGGGATAAGTGCCTCTTTATTGTAAAGTCTTGTATCTGTTCTTGTTACAACGAGAGTAGACTGTGTTAAGGATAGTGGCGACCAGTGCTTGGTCAAGGAGAAGCTATAACAATGAGAATAAATAATACACAGGATTTATATACAGTCCATTCCTGTTATAATGGGTTTTTTGGGACCAAGTCAATAACCTTGTGATAATGAGATCTCTTTCTACTAAACACACACATGTGTTGCAGGTTTGCACATGTTTGAAATTAGGAGTGGGATAATCGCCTCTTTATAACAAAATCTTGTTTTGGTGTTCATTATAATAGGAATGGACTGTACTGTAGCACCATTTTCCATTTTGATTAACTGTGACCCTCCGGCTCAAAACCACTAATAAGTAGCCAGAATTTATATTTGGGTTTTTTATGGTTTATAAAACTAGTGATTCCAATGATACCAAACATTTGCAGTTACAAGAATATCACTTTAGAAGAAGATTTTGTCTGGAAAGTCTGCTTCTCCTACCATTTAGGGGAGACCGGGTATGGAAGTTACACGGGTCAGTTGTTACAGTTCTCAGTGTGCTAAGATGGAACAAGAGAGGATGTGCTAACTGGCATCTATATACAGCCTACACATAGCTGTGATGAACTGCCGGTCGTGAGGTTTCTCCGTTGTTTTATTAAAAAGTAAATCAACAAAAACCATTTTTTACAGTTCAAAGTAAATTTTTGACAAAAATTGAAATTTGTAATAGCTCTTACAACTGAAGGCACATGATGATAGTCTGGTATTGTAAATATAGTACATGTATGTCACTAATATACCCCCTAGCCATGCCCTGTAATTCTGCCTAATGACTGTGCTACAGTTGATTTCTGTGTGTAAAATCACCCATGGGGTAGGTTGTTACAACAACCTACCCCATGTTGATGTAACAACTTACCCCAATTACATTACATATGTAAAATTACCTTTTGTCTCAATTTTCAGGTGTTAATATTTTTATTGTTCTATTATTACTTTTGTCTATTCTAGAGCTCTACTTGATCTACTGTTAACGATGTCAAGAAACTGGAAAGTTGAAATTAAAGTATGGTATAAGAGATTTACACATTGTCAACTTACCCCGTATGTTTACATATTGTAACAATTGACCCCGTATGGTGTAACAACCTACCCCGTATATGGGGTAGGTTGTTACAAAAAAATGTCTTCACTAATTAAGCTGTAGTTAATTAGTGTTTACATGTTTTCAAGTTTTATATGCCTCAGGTTTTAGCCAACATAATAGGCTAACTACATACCCAATATGGAGTGCGTGAGTTCTTTCATTAGAATTATCTGGCCCAAAATGTGAATTTTGTAACGTCCATACCCGGTCTCCCCTACTCTGTTGTTCTATTTGCGATAAACATGTATTGGTGTTTTTGAGTTAGCGGGTCACAAATGATTAAGGCATTTTTACAACATAGAAAAATTACAATATTGACAAGCAGTCATACAAGTCATCTTATGACCTAGTAAGACTTTCAAGTTGCTCTTAAGGGTTGTCAAAGTATTTGCTCTTGAAATGAGTTCCACAGGGCATGTCTGGCATGAGCAAAAACTGGCTCACCATGGTTATCTTGGATAACAGAATATGAATGTTGCATGGATCTACAAATTGGGTAAAACATTTCAATAAATACATTTTTGTTTTAGGGTATAAAGGTGGTATTAATAGGAGTGAAATGATTTTCATGTTAAAATTACTAATTAAATAGTATACAGTCCACTCCTATTATAATGAAGTTAAAAGGGAATACCCCCCCCCCCCCTGAGCCAACCAAAAACATCAGCCCTTAGGGTTGAATTTTCATGTCAAACTGTAAAATAATATCATGTCAATGCCTGTATTTACAAACTTTCTTTTGCAAAATATTTGTTGTTAAATAAATATGACAGAAATAATATAATAATGTGCTTTAATCAAATATCTATGAAATAATATATTATCCTAACACTAAATGTGTTTGACAGAAGTTAATGATTTACGAATGTGCATATTATTTATGGATGTTTGTTTGAATTCAAGGGCAATAAATTGCTACATGTAACTGCTTGAATTACTAGCATCTTTTGTGTGTGAAAATGATTGATGATTTCATGCAATTAGTTTTTGCATTAGTGCATGATTTATATAGAGCGAGGAGTTCCTCATCACCAAAGTGCGGGAGACAGGCGTACTAAAATGAAGAGAGTGGGCCTTAAAGGAGAAGAAAGATGTAAAGAAACGGAACTAGGCAGACGAGTGTATGAGAAAGTGGAAGAGAAGAAAGAACAAGAGAAAGAGAACACACAAATCAAGTCGGAAATTGAGGGAGGGGTAAAAGAAAAGAAAGATTGAGAGGAAGGTAGCAGACAGAAAGAGAGGAGGGAAAAGAGAGAATTAGAGTAAGGAAAGAGACAAATAAAGAAAAAGGAAAAGTGAAGAATATTGAGAGGAAGGGGAAAGAGAAGAAAAAATTGGAGAAACGGAATAGAAAGGGAGAGAAGCGTGAAATAGAAGATTGGGAGAAAGATAACATAAATATATATTTAGGAAGGGGAAGAGAAGAAAAATTGAGAGAAAGATAAATACATTTAGAGAGAGGAGGAAATATAAAGTTTGAGAGGGGACAAAAGAGAACAGAGATAAAGGGAGAAAAGAGAAGAAGATTTGAGAGAAGAATAGCAAAAGGGTTTGAGGGGGAAATACTAGAAAGATTTGAGAAAAGGGAACAAAGAGAGAAAAGGGGATGAGAAGATAGCTTTGAGAAGATAACCAAACAGACTGAGTAATTGAGGAAGGGGAAAGAGAAGAAAGATTGAGACAAAGATGACAGACATAGACATGACAGAGTGGTAATAGATAAAAGATTGACAGAAATGGGAAAGACAAAGAGAGAGAGAGGGGTGAAACATTTTCAAGACTATTAGTAGGCCTATTTGTTATAATATAATTTCTATTTATATACCTTTCAATATATCACAGCACCCCTCCACTCTCTCTCTCTCTCTCTCTCTCTCTCTCTCTCTCTCCGTCTTTCTTTTCTTTCTCTCTCCCTCTCTCTCTCTATCTGACTCTGCGTCTCTCTCTCTCTAAATCTTACTCCTCTCTCTCTCTCTCTCTATCTTACACGCTCTCTCTCTCTCCTCGTCTCTCTCGCTCTCTCTCTCTACATCTTCTCTTGCTCTCCTCATCTTCTCTCTCTTCTTCTCTCATCGTCTCGTTTTTCACCTTTTTCTCTCATCTGCTCGTCTTCTGCTCCGTACTCATCCTCTCTATCTCACGGTCTATCTTCTCTTCTCTCTGTCTCGTCTCTGTCTTCTCTTACTCTTTCTATAATAAAAAAATTTAATGAAATATACATGTAGGATTGTATATCAACTTTTAATATTGTAAATAACAATGAATATTTAAACCAGAACTGATATAATAATAATTCAGCCAAATGAGTACTTGAGCAAAAACTGGGAGGGATTCAGTGAAAAGGAAATGGTACAAAAGAATTACATATTTTACCTTGTTCTTAATTCTCTCTTTTGCAACGTCACGCCACACGTGAGAGCAAAAAGGTACATCAAAATTTTGGGACTTCCACGCTGGCCGCGCGCGATAAGCGGGGGGGGGGGGGGGGGGGGGGGGGGGGGGGGGAGGGGGTAGGGTGGGGGGGGTGGGGGGGGGGGTCGGTGGCGGGTGAGTGTGGGGCGGGAGGGGGGGAGGCAGGGGTGGGGTGTGGGGTGTGTGTGTTCATTGATTGTCGAAACGAGTCGGCTGTCTATCATGTGCCTGCACGATCCAAGAGGGTAAGTTTATAAATTGCATATTGTAGCAGGTGTGTTTCCGCGGAAATAAGAAATTAAACATTTTAAAAGGGTTCATAGGTTCATAGGAAAACTCGCGGTGGCAGAACAGAGAGTCCGTACTACCATACCTTAACTCAGAAGCAGTGGAATATTTCATTTTACGTGTATCCAAGAATAAATAATGAACCAATTTCAAGGGTTCATAGGTTCATCATGAATCTCAAGAACGGATAGTCGTAACTGTCCATTGCTCATACCAAAAGTAACAGTTGAATTTCATTTACATTGTGTCCAGCAGAAATAAATTAAATCTTCAATCGCACCTTATGTTATTTATCAATTTCATATTTTTACACCAGTTCATATGTTCATAGCTGTCAATAATTGAAGTCTTGTACATTCCTCATAGCAAAATAAAGTGGAAAAAGGCATTGTGAACTTGTGACACACTGATTTTAATATGAAAAAACTCAATCAATTCATTAATGCCAACATGATGATGTTTAATTTCTCCATTCTTTCTTTTAATCTCTTTGCCTTTGGGGTAGCTTTCCATTATCCATTTCCGTTGCAATTTTATCGAGGTTGCGGTAGATTCCTTGAACCTACACAAACACAGATGCTTGTTGATGTTTCTTATATTCTTAATCTTTATGCCTTTTTTTTACTCATACTCATAGCTATCCAGCAAGAAACCATCTGTCAACAACCGGTGTCCCTTTGCCATCTTATCGGAGGTTGCAGGAGATTCTCTTGACGCAAGCATCTAAGCAAGCATCCTCAATCCTTGGATGTCAGCAGTCGAAGAAATGTGTAAGGAACAGAGAGAGAACAGAGTAGTTGTATGCTCAAATTTTGAAATAATTCTATCAAATTAGGTTTTCATTTTGTCTCTGACAAAGATTTCTGCTAGGATCGAAAGCTCAGGCTCTTTCTTGATCAAATTATTTCTACAAAATGTTCTCTCTGTCATCATTGCCCAGAAGTAAGATTTTAATTATGTCTGTGAGTTACTCCTTTTATAATATCTTTAATTGTCCAGCATACTTCTTATTCTTTTTTAATGATCTTCTTTGAAGCATCATTATTTTCACATCATCAGTTTGAACTAACATACATGTAAGTCTGAAGTTGATAATCAAGTGAGTCCATTTGATTTTTTGTTGGCGTCTCAACACCCTTCGCCCTAAGGCCTTGGTATGTTGACGTAACCCATTGGTGTTCCAGCACTGCAAACTTGAACACTTTCGTAGTTGCTTGTGGTGAAGCTTTTGATTGTTCAAACATCGACGTATGGTTGACTGATAATAACACTGTTGTCGTAAGTGTATATGTGATTAGCAACGCATGTTAGTAACCGTCGCCATGAAGCTTGGTAATGAAATAGTTAAACATCCCACAGAGCAGATCGGGTATATTTTCT
>CALNVZ010000218.1:11603133-11636610 GCA_940671915.1 Paracentrotus lividus
TACGGGTCTGACGTCGAAAATCAATAGATAGTGATAGTAAAATTCACATTTTACAAAAAAAAAATTTTGATGTACCTTTTGGTCCACTTTTGCAGATTTCGAACCCTCCCGTAAAAATCCTAGTTACTTTTGTTGGAACACAAATAGCACAGGGCTATTTCGTTTTGAAATTTGCACCAAAAAAAAAATGATAAGAAACAGTTTCTAGAGACAAAAGTGACTAATTAAGTATTTAACATCGATTTTTGAAGTTCTCTAAGAAGGTGCTAAAACCTGCTTTCACTCATGTTTTTAAATGAAAAAGTTCAGAGCTTTTAAGGCATATATCAAACATGTCCAATACAATTTATATCAAAATTCTATTTTTTTAACCATTACTAATACTACTGCTACTACTACAACTACTATTAAAGTTAAAGAAATTCAAATCACATGAAATCAAGTGCATCAGCAAAAACAATTTTAATTTTATATCGCATACAAATATTGTTTGAGAAAATGTATTACCTAAAGTAATTATATCAAACATCTGCAGATGACGTTGGAACTTGCTCAATAACACGATCTTTCATGTTCCTCATGGTTTTCACCAAAATCCTCCGAAATTCTTGGTTCAAAAGAGAATACACAAATACATTGAACCACGTATTGCACAGTGTCAACCGCGCGGTCACGGTTAGTGTGAATTGGGAGACCGGTTGACCGGTAACCGCGGTTATAACCTCACAGATTGAATATGGCACCCATGAGATTATGAAGAGTCCGGTTGTAACGCACGAAACAACGGTTGACCGGAACAAAGCGGCACCTTCCATGGCGCGGTGCGGTTGGCCTATGACTTGATTTTGAATGCCAATTTGTCTCACGTGTTTTCTTACAGTACACGTCATTTTAACATAAACGAAAACAATAATTGCTGCTGAAAAGAGAATAAAAAGCATCGCTATAATCGTGCAAGGAGCAAAGTATGGTTCTGAGAAGTCTACCATGCAGACTCCATATTCCCTGAAACGTATAATGCGCCATGAATCCCCAGCTGTCTGGTAGAGAATGATTTGAAACAAACACAAGAAGAGGCTGAGTGCTGCGACTACGAGGATAGTCAGTGACCGCGTCGCGAACATTGGGTAGGAGAAGGGCTTGTAGATGATGAAGTAACGATCAGCGGTTGTCAACACGACAATGACTTCAATCATGCCAAACGAAAAGACGAGAAGAAATCCGACGACTTTGCAAGACCAGTCAGAATATATCCATTGCCCAATAAAAGCAGAGTGGATCGTCGTCGCATAAAGACTCGCGACAACCAACTCGAATGATGAACGACATAGGAACAGGACTTTGCTCGATGTCGACACTTCACGGAGCTGGGGGATGATGACGATGTTGATACAATTCCCAACGAAGTTCAAGATTACAGATGCAACCATTATCCATTTAAGATCCACGTCAACCAATGCGTTGCCGTTAGATGCGTTCAATTCAGGCGTTGATATGTCAGGCATAGACGTCGTCATGCCGAAAACACGTCTTGAAATTCCGAACTACGATTTTCCTTACAGGTTTTAAATTGCTTTTGAATTTCAAGAATTATTATGAATCACAACAGCATAAAATGTTGCATTATTTAAAAAAAAATTTCATTCGCGGTCAAATCAAAGGGCAATTAATGTAACTCCTCATTCAAATTAAATCGGCATCGTTTACTGCATTCCATTTTGACGTTGTCATGTCAAGCAAGGCGTCGTCATTCCCAAAGAAACGTCTTTTGAAAGTAGCTACATGTTTATAATTTCCCAGACGTGCCTGACGTACATTGTTGTGAGATGCTGATGTCAGAATAATACGGCTTCTCAAAAGCAACGTTCATTTAATATTAAAGAAACATGATTTACTTCATTCGGTCGGATGACAATATTTATGTAAGGCAAATACGTCATCGTCATATCGATGGAAACTTCTTGAAAATGAAAACTTTCATAATTTAGGCCTACTAACTTATAGTCATACTATTTCACTGTTTTGTTTTTTGTTGTTGTTTTTTTTTATATTGACGTTGGTATGCTTTCTCAAGAGGGCATAACAGTATGCTTTTCACAAACATCACATTAATAGAGTCAAAATAAAGCCATACTGTTTACGACATTTCATTTGGGCGGTGATATGTCAGGTAAATGTCTCGTCATCCCCAAAACACGTCTTGACAATCAAAACTTTATTGGAGTCGCCGTTTAATGCATTTTGTTAAGTTCAGATCAGCCAAAGATGCCGTTGAAAGAAACCTTCGTTGGAAATTAGAGTTAGGCCTTATTATGTTAACTTGTCCAAGCTGAGTGATATTCTACTTTGATTTCCCATACCTCCACGAATCGTCATACATGATCATCGAAATAAAGCAGTACCGTTTAAGTTCAAATCGTTCCATTCCGGTATGGATAGATCAGGCACTCACGAAATCATTCACAAAACACCTCTAGAACCAAGTTTTTCTGCTGTCCTGTCTTTTTACACTTGTTAAGGGAGTGATATAGCTTCCATTTAACGTAATGTTCCTCCTATAACACCAGATATGAGTAATAACAATTTATCAGCAGTCATTTATTGATAAATTAACGAATAGCAGTTGAACGTTCAGACAAAAGCAACGTACAGCACAATTAAAGTATTTTTATTTCTATCCTCTACGTTTTTTTATGACTGAGGTTTCCGATATGTCAATAGTGCTCCTTGATGCCAATGATTTAATGCCCATGTCTCTTCATTCAGTCACTCCGGCGAGATAAGGTATGCAGACATCTTCACACCCGGCCGTTCAGGCACACAAATGAATAATCAATTGATGCCGAGTGAATGGTTATCAGGCAATAAAACAATGACGCGCTCAATTTTCGAGCTAAAGCATCGGATAAGAAGATAACTGTTGAATCAGAAGTCCGTTTTGTTGACGCTCTCATGCCGTATGGCTTAACATTAAAAAAAAAAAACACAAACAAAAATTGGTGACAAATATTTTGTTAGGGCCCATTTGCTTCTCAGTCTACCCTTCAGAGATGCATGTTGAATTGTTGGCATCGGTAAAACTTGGGTTCGTGTTCATTTTATGCGTTGTAAGAACGCCAATACTGGTGTTGTCCGTAATCGATCAAAAATATTTTGTACATCTACAAAGTTTTCTAAACGCTTTAACGGACAACATTCTGACGCTGAACGTTAATCTGAAGGTAAAAAACGAAAGATGAAAAGCAGTTTTAACGGATATCGACCGTCAGAAATCAACATGCATTCATTGCATAACGGATATCTTTTCTTGAATCTCGGGCAACAGGTCGTGTATGAAAGAAAAGAACAAATGAAACCCGTGGTATACCGTTGAATCAGATGTACATTAAAAAAATTCAGTGGAATATAGGCCTACAACCGTCTAGGTTGAAAAGTGTGCTGATATTAATTGCATATCAAACATAGCACACACATTTCAATTTAAAGAGTACATAAAATGGACGTCCGATAATTAATAGAATCGAAGAAACGTGGCTCACCACGAGCATTCGAGGTATTGTTTTCAAAACATTTTTACCATAATTTTTGTTTGGAGGTCGGTTCCGGAAAACATTCGTGTCCCACAGACATGATCAGCGAAGGCGTATGTTTTAGGTTTGATGTGATTAATCAAGGGAAGGCTGTATGTAGGGGCGGGAGCGTGGGTCTCTTGTTGTTGCCCAAATCTCGTGGGTATTCAATCATGATCTAAATTTCTTTAAATTCATCCCTAAAAAAAAGTTCTCAATGGAGCCAGGTTTATGTAACGGTTGAAACCTTACAATTTATACGAAGACGTTCTCTAGAGCTAGTACATTGACAGTCAGTGTAGGCCTCAAGTTCAAGTTTCAAGTTAAATTTATTCAAAAACCAGATATAGGCTACACTGTTCGTCATAAAGGTGGAATATTTTTTTCTGGCTCAAGCGACATTATGTTGCTCCGTTATTAATTTCTTGAATGTGTTTGTCACCGCTTTTACTTTCTGGGATCCTGGGTATATCTTGGACGCTCCCTCAACCCGTCCCGGGGATTTTTCTTCAAAAAAGTTTGTCACCCCCAGAAGATGGCCATTTTCGTTATTTTTTCTTATTTTGGGGGCCCTTTTTTGTTCACGCGACCCACCAAGGCCCCCTCAGTCCTACCCCAAGGAAACACGTCTGAGGTGGAGATTTGTTATTGTTCTTTAAATTAAATCTAGATTTATGGTTACAGGCTCGACTCTTTTGTCTAGGGGAGGGGTCAAAATTTATTTTGATTGGGGTTCAACATTCATTTTATTCATTTTTACACCATGGAAATTTCTATCTTCCCTAAATTGTATTGTAAAATCTCAACCAAACATATCTAAATAAAATATTATCAATAATGACTATTTACAGCCTTGTCATCAAGGATAAAGAAAATTTAAGGGGAAAATTAATATATTTAAGGGTTAAAGGTGGTTTTTCATTTCTTCTGTTTTCAGCATAAAGATAAAATAAAATATTCCGAATTTTCACCAATCTCGTTTTTTACTTCAACCCCTCCCCTAGACAAGAGACCTAAGCCTGTCCCCAGATATATAGATTTAACTTAAATAACAATATAAAACAGTACACCTCAGTTGCGTTTCCTTGGGGTAGGACTGAGGGGGGCTTGATTGGCCGGGAAAACAAAAAGGGGCCCCAAAATGAGGAAAAATGACAAAAATGGGCATCACGGGGGTTGACCAAACCTTTTTGGAAAAAGGTCCACGTGAAGGGTTGGGAGAATGTCCAAGATATAGCCAGGGTCCCAAAAAGTAAAAGCAGGGACAAACATATTCAAGAGATTAAAGTCAGAGCAAGTCATGTCGCTATAGCGGCAAAAAAATATTCCACCTTTATGACGGACAGTGTATGAGTACAAAACGTTATAATCAGGTGATACATAAAATGCAATATGATATGAAAGGTTTTTCTACAACCATATATCCTAGAATGTGATGTTATCAAATTATTTTTGGATCGTTTCCTGTCATAAAGCACGTGGATATCCATGATGTAGATATCTCTAAAATTTTCCCATGGAGCCAGGTTTTTGTAACGGATGAAGCCTTATAAATAAGTATATTGAAATTCCTTATACATCGTATATTATGATAATTCAATTGTGTTATCGCATCATTCTTGGATAGTTCCCTGTCTAAATCACGTGGGCTTACATGATTGTAAGATGATCAAAATGCATCGATAAAACATTCTCAATGAAGCCACGTTTGAAGCCTTACAAATACAAGGACGTTCTTCATGCAAGCTAGTAGTGGCGGATCCATGATTTGGAAATAGGAGGCACCAGGTCCGACAGGGGGCGCCGAAATTTTCCGATTTCAACACACACACAGTCAATAGGCGGTTTTCCATTGCGCCCCGCCTGGATCCGCCACTGTAGTTTATTGAAATCCGTAGTTCATTACTGTCCATATCAATTTGAATTATTATTAAATTTTACCAGAGTATACCTGCATGTATAGATAGATATTCAAAACGAAATAGACTTCATCGAGGGTATTAAATAAAATGATATGCTCCCTATCCCCCTGACATTGAGCTATCAATGAATTATTCAACTGATCGAGTTGATATTCAGTGAATATGTGTTAATGAGCCTATTATTGCTTATCTACTATTCCATCTCAACATTACATGCATTATGAAAAAGCAACGATGAAAAAGGTCACAAAATGGTACTATTTTTGTTTAAATAATGTAGGGCGGTGGCGTAGATACATAAGACACTGTACGGGACACTGAAAAAACTACTATGTTATAATATTAAGCATGGCATTTGAGGAATCCTTTTTCATCAGACACATTTCGGAGATCTTTTTCATCTCGAGTGAATAGGTTGTATAAGTAAGTAATCTTAAATAAGTTAGTATGCACAGAGAATTAAGGTTTTCCTTTGAAAATATCTATTTATCTTAACGGGACAATGTGTGCATTTGTTTGCTTTATAAGAAGAAAAAAAAAGAGGGGGAAGGAAGAAAAAGAGAAATAAAGAAAGGAACGCTAAAATTAGGAAATAATTTTCTTGCTCTCCCTAGACATACCCTTTATAATTCCGTTTTCATCTTTCTTTCTCATCTTCTCTCTCGCTCTCTCTCTCTTTCTTTCTTTCACTCTTTCTATCTCTCTTTCTCTGTCCCTCTCTCTCTAGACATCTTCATGATCTGTGGTTATGCGGTGAGCCTAGTATAATTATGGAAAAAGTATTAAATATTATACTAAACACCATAACTTTGTTGCCATAAGATGAAAATGATTATTGGAGATAGAACCGATGAAATATATAGGGATTAAGAACAGTGGCCGATTTAGGATTTCAGGGGAAAAAAAAGGGGGGGGGCAAGCAGAAATTTCCCGATTTTAATATGTACAGTCAATTATTGATTTTCAAATTATAGGGGGCGTCCCCTGCGCCCGCCTGGATCCGCCACTGAAGAAATTTCGTGTCTGCTGTCTGCATTAGATGTGAAATTAGCAAGATTCCGTTGATCAATTTCGCTTCGAGGAAAGTACGTATCGCCTTGTGGATAATCGTAGATCATTTCATCCGCCGTTTAACGCGGGTGTACATAAAATCCCTTAGTACCTACAGACCCCGTTACGTAATACATCAAGATATCAAATATATGATGTCAATAAGCTAGGCATTAAGCGGCGTTTTGCTTTCTGGAATATAATTATGTCTCTCTTAATGACAAATCAAACATTACCTGTGAAATTAAATGCAGTATTGGGGTTTGGGTACTTGAATTTTAATTCATTGGAGAAACAGGATTCAACTGATTGTGGATTATTAATCAATCGCGATTGAAATCGGTTAATATTCCTAGCATTATCCATTTAATAATTAAACACGTTTTTCATTCTCTTTCTCGCTACCATAATTTCCCTATACAGTGCGTCCCAGAAAAAAGTATACCCAACTTTGAGAGCCTCATATTAAAATATTATAGCTTGTGTGACCTTGAAATATATATCATGATAAAGAGCAGCTCATATTCTTTTCAATGATACCAAACTTATACCTGTGTTGTGACGAATGACTAAGCAGATGGGCTTTAAAAAACAAGTGTAAAAAGTGCCCTGTACCAAGTTTGAGCAAAAGCAACCCTTGATCCAAATAGATCAATGTAATCCTATTTGCCTAATGAATGGACTCAGGAAGGCTGACCTCAAACCAGTGCGTAGACAGGTCCTCGAATGTGGGGGGATGATTCGTGGTCCAGAGACTCATAATGCCCAAAAATTTGAGGTAAACGAAACTTTTTTGTATCTACACACACAAAGAAGGGGGAAAAAATGTCGCTGGGGGGGGGGGGGGGGTTGCGCCGAATTCCTCAGTATATAATTTCAGGCGAGCGGAAAATTTTGGTAGGTAAAGAGACGCCTGGTGTTTTTCTTTGTATGTATACACACAAAGAAGGGGAAAAAAGGCGATTTGGGGGTCGATTCGAATTTCCTCAGCAAATATATACGATTCCAGGCGAGCGCGAAGCGCGAGCGGAAAATTTTGAGGTAAAGAAGAGTTTTTTTTAAATGTATGTATACACACATAGAAGGGCCAAAAAAGGGCGCGATTTAGGGGGTTGCGCGTCTAATTTCCTTAGCAAATATACATTCCAGGCGAGACGCGCGTAGCGCGCGAGCGGAAAATTTTGAGGTAAACGAGAGTGTTTTTTGTATCTATACACACAAAGAAGGGCAAAAGAGGGCGATTTTGGGGGTTGCGCCGATTACCTCAAGAATATACAAGGCTTGCATATAAAAATAAGAAATTAAACAAACATGCCGTACCAGAAGGGTTTATGTCCCAACTTTTATTTCCTCTAAGCGAGCGCGAAGCGCGAGCTAAAAAAGAAAGAAGCGCAAATTTAGGGGCCCTGAGCCCGATTTCGTATCCACAAAGGGGTATTTCTGCAAATATACCGAGAGCTGCATAGGCCTATACCTCTAATACACCTCTGCAAATATATTACATTAAAATACAATTATAAGTATTGAATACAATTAAAATAGGGGGTAAATAGACACTATAGAAATAGAGCTCTAGGAAGAAAAACCAAAATAATTTCCCTGGAAATAATAAAATAAGTATAGGCCTAGCCTAAATAATAAATAAATGTATAATAGAATATAAAAATAATTGACTAGATCTTTAATAAGATAATGATAATAATATAATATAAATAATATATAATAATAATAATTAGATTAATAATTATAATATAATAATAAAAATAATAATAATAATTAAATATATTAATAATAAAAAATTAATAAAAAGTAATAATTTTGATGCCGAGCGCGAAGCCGCGAGCGAAAATTTAGAGCTTCCAGGAAGAAAAAGGAGTGTGCAAAGCCCATTTCAGCCTTTAAAATAATACATATCACCCGTGAAAAGTGGGGGGGGGAGATGATTGTGCAGTCCTCCCCCCCACCTTTGAGTGTGGGGGGATGCATATCCCCCCCCCCTTCCACCCCCCCCGCTGTCTACGCCCCTGCCTCAAACAAACAATGAATGATCAGAAAGCCAGGGCTGCTTCTCAGACAACTTGGGTACAGATCACTTTTGACCAATGTTTTTAAACACTCAAGTGTTGTTCATCACCATGAGACAGTATCGGTATGATTTTGAATCATTAGATAGATATGAGTTACTCTTCGTCATGAAATTAAAATTGATTACACATAAGTTATACAATTTTAATATGAGGCTCTCAAAGTTGGGTATACTTTTATCTGGGACGCACTGTATATCAATCTTTTTGAAAAAAAAAAAATCTTCATCACATTCTACTTCCTTCTCTTCTCTCTCTTTTTAACTGTGAATCTCTCCCCCTCCTTCTTGCTCTCTCTCTCTCTCTCAGACACAAACACGATTTCCTTTTCCACTTTCTTTGTATCGAGTCGTCTGTTTTTTCTGGTTCCGTTTACTTTTCCCCACTTTTAATAACCACGAACTGTGAATTTTTCTGTATTACTCCCCCTTTTTTCTCTCTTTCCCACTCGCAGTCTAATTTCTTCACTTGTTCATGGTTCCATTTCTTACTCCCTCCTTTTAATTATGAATTTATCGCTATTTACCCCCACCCCGTTTCTCTCTCTCCCTCTCTCTCTCTCTCATATCATTTTTTTTTAAAACAAACCTTTGTTAGTCATTAGACATTCATCATCGTTAAGATAATTATCATCGGAGTAGTATCAACAACGTTGATGACATTCTTGTCATTCTTGGTTGCCAGTGGCATCCTAATTCATTAACTGCATGCCATTTATCATATAAATACATTTTAAAATCATTATTAAGTTGCCCAAGGAGTACTTGTCCTCGGTGGTAGTAGGAGCTACCGTGTAGTTACCCTAGGTTGTTGTCAAAGGGCTGTAAGTAGACAAGTAACCCCTTGGATAATTACCCCTGGAACTAGCACATCAGGAAACTGCAACCCAGGAAAATACTTTTGGACAACCAGCCCTTGGACAAGCACACAGTAGATCAACTACTGTAAGGGCAATGAGCGCTCGAGAAACCAACCCTCTAGGACAATTCTTCATGGTAATATTTATGAGCAATATTCATCTTTCTAGGTAAGAGGGGCCTAGGGAGATCCTGTTGACACCTTTTTCTGGGGTTAGTTGCACTGGCACGGATTCCCTTACTACAGTGTTCATGGAAGGATCAACAAAAATGCACTGAAATTATATTCCAAAGTGATACATTATGTGATCAAGTTTTAATAGATAAAGCACATTTTACAAATCATCTTCATACCTGTATTATCAGGAATTCTCCTTTAAAATTTGAGTGAAAAGGCACTTCACATAATAATAATAATAAAGTACTAATTTGTTTAAATAATGAACACAATGGCTCATACATGTATATCTTTTTTAGTAATGCAGCACTAAGAATGCTTCCAAACTTTTGTGAACTCAAGTCCCTTTTTATATAATACAAATGTATTTGATTTAATATTGTAAATTTCTGTCTAATAAAAAGAAATATAGCTCCAAATACTGCCAGTTTCATTACAAAATATTGCAAATCTATGCATTATATCCCAAATACATGTACATAACATTTCAATAACGACAGTTAAAACAACTGTTTCTGGATAATAAAGAACATGTACATGCCCTGAAGCAAGTTTCAGAAAAATGTCAAAGAAATAATATTACATAGACAATACTAAAAAGGGCGAAAAAGATCTAGGCCCTGTTGCGAGAAACTTTCATGTCATGATTCAAGTCGTATATCATGAAATAAACCCCAGAACCACAAGAAAGATTTGTTGCTAGAAATTTTATGTTAGAAATCATGTCATAAACTCATGACATAACTCTACTATCATGACATAACTCTACTATCATGACATAAATAAAAGTATTTAGCAACAGGGCCAAGAACTCATAAAAACATTTTAAAAAACATACACTGTATAATGAAAAAGTTGTAATAACTTTAAATAAAATAATCTTGTGCTAAATATGATGGGAATCTTATATCATGTGGTGGAATATTTGCTACACCTTACTTACAATGTACTTACTTACTTAGTAAGAAGCTACACCATTTGGTGTAAATTTATTTTATAAAGACTTAACCCGTTGTATAATAAGAACTTTTTATAAAGACGAATGAATTGTAATTGTCAAGCATGCTTAAAAGAATTCTTTTCATTTAAAGATGAAACAAAAACAATTTTAAATAGATCAATGTCAGATGATCTAAATTATATAAGGTCGTTATATGTTTATGCAATCATGATTTAAATAAACGGTCGACAAGAGGGATGTTCTATGTTTCTTCAGGCCGCATATATGCGGGCTTAGTATACAACGGGTTAAAGACTTTGGCTTTAGAGAATGCATTCAATTGAATTATGTTAAATGCTGTTCTCCTTGAGTCATAGATACAAATGAAATATGTATCTTTTAAAATTCTTAACCCGTTAGGTAAACATGATATTTGTAATCAAATACTATAATCTAAAAGATAAATGAAAATAAAAACATTGGAAGACACAAAATTGCTGATAAAAATGTCTTTTTTATCTACACATAATTTCCAAAACAATCCCACTCTATTCGGCTTCCCAATTTGGCAAATAAATACAAAATTCTGGTATGCAACGGTACACATGTACATGTACACAAATCAGTGCATCTTTGCATGTATGGAGGAATCGTAGGCTTTTTGTCTCTTTCAAACTGGACTAGCTATCTGTATACCAGTATGCAGAGCACTAAATACTCATCATTACTAGTTAGTCCAATTGTGGAGCCATTATTGTCATTTTGTCTATACATCATAAAGTAAATTGTCCACATGATCATAAAAAATACATTGTATATAAATTAATGGGAAAGAACTAAAAGACACTTTTAGGGATAAAGATGTAGCAAGTAGCTGCATGGAATTTTAAGCATTGAACTACAAACATACTTGTAATAAAAGAGCTTCTCTGTACATTTGATCAATCAAACAATTGCACCAACCATGTACATTGTACTTGACTTAAAAACAATGTGGGGCTGAATAAATGTCTGGACCCTTTACATAGCTTTCATATGGCCTTGTAGTACAGTCAATATATGGTTCAACCTCACACTAATTGCAACAGAAAATCTGAAACATGTATCTTGATCAGTAAAGTCTCCTCTACAACATATCAAAAGTCCTAAGGATTTCGAGTGTGTGAAAGGGTCAAAAGGTCAAAGGTCAATAAAGGTCATTTTTTGGCCTTATACATGTAAAAATGATGTAATGTCATGTTATTTCAACATATAACTTGAAACTTAGCAAATCATTCTTATCAAAACTTGGGTCAATATGTATAGCAATAAAATGAACACGTTTTGGTAGTAACCATTGAAGTCAAAGGTCAGAGGTCAATAAATATCTAAAACATGTGAAAATGATGAGAAATTTCCTTTGTCCTAGGCATAACTTAACATACAAAACTTATATACAGTCAATATGGTTCAACCTCACAAATATGAACATGTATCTTAATCAGTAAATCTCCTCTACAGACATATCAAAAGTCCTAAGGATTTTGAGTGGTGTAAAGGGTCAAAAGGTCAAAGGTCAATAAAGGTCACCTTTGGCTAATCTGTCGAATAATGTAATCTCATGTTTGTTTTCACTATATAACTTGAAAATTAGTCAAGCATACTTAACAAAACTGTGGTCAATTATGTATAACAATATGCAATATAAGATGAGCAGGTTTTAGTAGTAACCATATGAAGGTCAAGGTCAAAGTCAGAGGTCAATAAATGTCTAAAACGTGTGAAAATGATGAGAAATTTCCCTATCCTAGGCATAACTTAAAACCCAGTACAGGTATGTAAACCAAGCTTAGTTAATTTGTTAGTAAAATATTGAAGGTTAAAGGTCAGAGGTCATGGATATCCAAAATCCTTGTAAATGATGAGAAATTTCTTTTATCCTATGGCCAGTCGAGATCAACTATAGAGACTACAGCCAAACTTTAGCCTCTATGATACTTAGGCATGAATTTATATGGTTTTGGTGACAACCATATTAAGGTAAAGTCAGAGTCAAGTAGGATGTCAGAAACCTATGAAAAGATGAAAAGTTTGTTTGTTTTACATGAGGAATGCTGACTAAACTTGGGAGTTATATTATATTGATACTGAGCAAATTAAACACATAGGAGCACACAAGGTGACAGTCATTTCAGGTCAAAGGTCAGAGTCAGTTAGATGTCAAAAATCCTGTAAATATGATGAAAAATTAGGTTCATTGCATTGTGTATATTGAGAGACAAATGAACTTTGCAGTAGTGACAACTATATTTTGAGTCAAAGGTCAGAGATAAGTAATTTTTTTATAACAAGAACGTTGTGTACCTACCCTAATTGAGATCCACTGAGAGTGTGAACCAAACTTGTTTTAGTTATTATATTGATAGGTAAATTTAGACCTTGAGCATGTTTAGGATCAAAGAGGCAATATCCACCACAATTATAAGATATTACTTTGTTACCTTTTTAGCGATAACTTTCAGACTTTAGTACAACTAGGTAATTGCAACCACACTTGGATAATGGTGATGAAATCTTGGTAGCGACCAAGATAAAGTCAATGGTTAACGTTGTAGATAAATATTTTAAAAATGGACACCACAATATCATGAGAAAATAGGCACAATAGCTGGCTCATTATAGTGCATCCCTTGCCAAGAAAATAAAACATCCATGGAAATATTCATATCTTTATCTCTGGCAATGTCTTACAGTCATTTCAACAAATAAAAGTTTTTAGGTGAATATCCATTAGTATGGTGCTCCTGTCTCAAGGAGAAAGCGCCCCCACCCCTCTCAGGCGGTGTTCCCTGTGATTTTCGGGAAAAGGGCGCAAATGTATTTTAGGTCCCAGTTCAGGGGGAAAATTCTGAAAATCATTGAAATAATGGTCTCTTCGGCAATTTCCCCAAAACTGTCTTTTAATTAGGGGTAGTTTTTCAAATATTTTTGGAGCAATTTCATAATAGGGTCCCGTATAATATAATGAAAAATAATACCTCTGGTAGAGGGGTAATTTGCTAACTTCCCTTCCAAAAGTCTGTAAAAGGGGATTATGTCTGTAAAAGCATACCATCTACTCAAGTGAATTATCATTCCTTTCCCTTGATCAGTGTATTGATGATTAGCAGAGCCCTTCACCTCACAATTTTTGTTGACAAAAAAATAAAGAATAAGGCAGTGGCAAGGGTGGCATTTCGGGCCACAGATCTACATGTAGATGTATGTTGAAGGCAAATATATCTAGCATCACAGTAAAGGTTTATTGTCATGGAAGAGAAATGTTGGAGGACTTAACCGCACCATTTGTGAAAATGAAAATGCTCGACAAAATTGAAGGCTTTTATGAGGAAATGCTATCTAAATTTAATTCTAAGCCCTGTAACATCATGAACATAAAACATATTAATGGTATACTGTTTACTAAGAGTTACACTCAATGATCTTATCTCTTTTATGTTACACGGAATAGACCTACCAAAAATAAACTAATAGCCACAATGAGATCCATCACAATTAAATCCTGACTGCTAGTATTCAATATGATCTTAAAACATTTGTTACCAGAACATGATCAGCATAATGTAGTTCCTACAAATGTTTGGTAAAAAATCAATCTGGCAATTACTTTTGAAGCCCTTCAAATACTTCTTATGCTTCAGTGGCGGATCCAGGCTGGGGCACAGGGGACACGCCCCCTCTATAATACTTATACTAATTTACTGTACATGTTAAAATTTGGGAAAACTTGGCGGCTCACTACTCATGGGGTCAGGCACCCCTCTATTTTCAAATCCTGGATCTATAACTGCGCTTTTTGCGGTTAGCATGATATTTTATCATTTTTACATTTACTTTGGGTGACCTATCGGATATTTGCAGTGTTACATGTACCATCAAAATCATGGACTATTCAACAAGGCTAGGTTGAAAGTCATTTTATCAGTGCTTCTTAACTTTATCATGGAACAAAACTATTTACATGCACATGTACATGTATTTCATTATTTTGACATAGATAGCTGCCCAAAAAGATCATTATATCATTAGTCCCTCTTTATACATAATCAACCGAACTTTTGATAACATTATAAATTTAATGAAACAAATTTCTTGTCATCTCATGAGTAAATTTGTCTTTCGTCATTAATTGACTTTAAATTCTTGAAACATAATAGTTACGTTGGCAATAATCAAGTGCCATGAACCGCAATAACCTACCTAATTATCACGTGCTTGCGAAGTAATTGTGAAGACAAGGGATTTCATTATACTGAAAAAAATAGTTTACTGTCATACATATGTGTCCTTCGACTTGAAAGAGTTTATCATCCGCAGGTCATTGGCTCATCTCCCATCAGTAGTCCCTTTCATGTTTTGGACAGGACTTCATAGTTGTCATTTAAACTTTGTATTTCATCTTCTTACATTCATACAGAATTGCTTCAAGTTTGTTTGACATACATTCAGAAACTCCCAGTCATTGCCAAAACATAAAGTAGTTTCTCATCTTTTTTTTTTACAGGAATTAGACATTCATTTGGTGACCCCTGACCTTTGACCTTCATGGAAGTCACAAAAAAAATTATTTAGTTACCTTTATAAATATGATAGATCAAAGTTTGGTTGAAATGCCCCCAGTTATGATTACCCCAAAATCTTATAAGTTCATTTGCATGATAATTGACCCAAAATTTATTGACATCTGACCTTTCACCTTTAAATAGATACTGGTCATCAAAGCCTTCAAAGTTCTTTTCGATTTCAACATTGCACTTGGTTTGGTTGACATTATTTTAGTTGATCTCAAGTTATAGTTAAAGCCCATTTGAAGGAACTTTCAAAAGATTTACACAGGATTTTGGATTTTTATTGACCTCTGACCTTTGACCTTCCAATATTTATCACCAAAACCTTACAGATTCATTCACCTACCAACATTGAACCAAGTTTGGTTGACATACCTGTAGAGGGTCTCAAGTTATAGCTAGGACAAAGGAAATTTCGTGGCATTTTCCCAGGTTTTTGACGTTTATTGACCTCTGACCTTTGACCTTCAAATGGTTACTACCAAAACCTGTCCATTTATTTCTATACATAATTGACCCAAGTTTTGATAAGAATGCTTTGCTAATTTTCAATTTATAAATTGAAATAAAGATGACATTACATCATTTTTACATGATTTTAGGCCAAAAATGACCTTTATTGACCTTTGACCTTTTGACCCCTTTCCACCACTCGAAATCCTTAGGACTTTTGATATGTTGTAGAGGAGACTTTACTGATCAAGATACATGTTTCAGATTTTCTGTTGCAATTAGTGTGAGGTTGACCCCTTTTTTGTCCTAGAATGACTATACTATTGCCATTTCCTGAGACTATCATCCAATTATCATTTACATGAGAAATAATGCGGCGGTCACAACTCGTCGTAGCCTACGGGGCACGTGCCATCGACGTAGCCTGCGTTGCATGTGCAATGCACGCACAGGTCCTGGGTCAACTTCTGCGATTCCTGTGTTTCTGTAGAAAGGGTATTGTAAAAACCTCCTGTACGTCGTACATGCATTGTACCTGCGAGGTACCTCCGCTGCACGATTTTTCTACAAAATCCGTCGTAGGGAGTTGCACGTCGAAGGTATGGCGAGTTGTGACCGCCGCATTAAGCTTCACAGCATAAAATGATTACATAAACAGTACCTATATATTTATTATACATGTACATGTACATATTGATCTTGTTCTCACAGTCTAATCCTATGGCACTTTAAATCTGAAGAATTTATCCTCAACGTTTATCTGCAGCAGTGACCAATTAAACAATTTTCTCAGGGCGTCACTCAAAGTCTTTGATAAAGCATTGATGTTTCTCAGAGTAGTCCAGGAGGATAAAGTCCTTTGAAACAGAACATTCATGTGGGACTGAAGAATCTATCCTCAACTCTTATCTGCAGCAGTGACTAATTCAAACCACTGTCTCAGGGCATCACTCAATGTCTCTGCGAGTGCCTTGATGTTTCTTAGGATGATGTAGAAAGGGAAAGGGAAATGTTCCATGTAGGACTGTATCTCTGGCATGGCTCCGGCTTGCTTGAAGATTGGAACAAAAAGAACCCTTCATGTGGGACTGAAGAATCTATCATCAACTCTTATCTGCAGCAGTAACCAGTTCAAACCACTGCCTCAGGGCGTCACTCAATGTCTCTGGCAAAGCGTTGATGTTTCTCAGTATGATGTAGAACGGGAAGGGGAAATGTTCCATGTAGGACTGGATCTCTGGCATTGCTCCAGCTTGTTTGAAAATTGGAACACGGATGTCTAAGATGGAATCCTAAAGAGAATGCAAATTTGGGAATAAACATGTCACTATTTGCAATTGCTATGAAAATCAAGTGAACCTATTAATGATTTTTTTTTTTTACAGTCACAACCAATTTTTGCTGACCAGTATCCTGATCTATCTCTCAGTTACAATGTACTTAAATATTATTTCAATCAAATCTAGCTCCTTAGATAAGTACTTGGTAAATAATAACCCTACATTTAATCCTTTTCACACAAATCCTAACCCTAATAAAGACTATTAATAGATATACAAAAAGAGTGGTCTCTTTACACTTGTCGTCAACTAAACAGTATTTTGAATATTCCTTGTTTTCAACAAACATGTGGAAAATATAAGAACCTCATTGTATAGGGAGTTGACTGTACAGTGAAATTACATCAAAATGCAATCAGACAATTTAACTACTAGATGAATCGGCAAACAGACCAAGTGGTCATTAGACCAAATTTTTAGTAGACCTAATGGGTTCGGCCAATGTGGTATTAGACAATAAGAGTATTGGACTAATTCCTGTTGGAGTGAACATAAACATTTTGATTGCACAATATACCTTGTTCTCAGGGTTGTCAATAACGACAAACATGAGGAAGATGTTCGCATCCCTGGCTGCTCTCACAGACTTCTTCACTGTCTCCATCCCTTCCAGGAACAACCCTCTTCCGTCAGACACGATCACCAGCAGCTGAGAGGTCTCTGGGTGACCTGCTGAAGCGCCCCCTGGTGGCCGCATGGAGCGAGCTGTCAGCATAGATGCAGATGCATACTTCAAGAGCTACATGAAGAAAGAAATAGTGTGGGCAATTAGTGAGATCTGTTTTAATAAAGACATTTTCTGCACATTTTCCATCTTTTTCTTCTGTTTGTTTTGTTTTGCTTTGTATTTTGAAATTGAATTGAAAGGTTTTATCAAGAAATCAAACATTGTGTTCAATGTACAATGTAAAACATATCAAACATTTTCACAAAATATGATATATGTATAACAAATTATTCAAATTCCACTTAGGACTAGAGAAATTAATTATAGGTCAGTAAACGAAGTTGTTGATAAACAAAAGAAAAGAAGTCCGAAAACACAAGAGATAGCATGATGGTTCCAGATGCAAGCAAACACAGTACTGAATTTTTCCTACTTGTTCTCTTCATACATAGCAAAATTACTGGTTAAAAAAAAAAATCAACCAGAGTATAAGAACGTTTTGAATTTCTATTTCAACTTTTCAATTTAAAATTAAATAATATAATGAAATAAATACAATAATAATCAATCAAAATAAAATTAGAATTGCAGTTTGGTATTGTTCTTTTTTTCAGTATTTTTAGAGTGACTGAGAAACCACACATCTCACTTGTGATATATTCATTTACACCTATTCTTAACTATATGCAGTGGCAGATCCAGTAATTGTATATAGGCGGGCACTACAGAAATTGTCTGATTTTGCTACGTACAGGCACTGAGTGGTTTTCAAATTACGGGGGCTTACATCCCCTGCGCCCCTGCCTGGATCTGTGACTGATATAGCACATGCAAACATCTGATGAGCAGGAGTAAATCACAGTAATTCTTGACTGCAAAGATTGTGATGAAATGATGATTACCTGAGCTATCTTTGTTTTCTTCTGGGAGAAGGTGAATTGTCTAAGAATACTTGATCCTGATTGGTCAGAAAACTGTTCATGGAACGGATGAAGAAGCTTCACTGATTCACCAAAGCTGAAACAAATATATTATTAAAAAGAAGACTAAGTAATGAGGAGATATTAGAAGGAACGAGGGATACTAGTAAATTTTGACCTTGCTTATCCGGCCATCTTTTAATTGGAGAACTGTATCAAACGGCGATGAATTAAGATTGGATTCCCTTATTTTTTCTCCTTAAATCCATGAAAGCCTCATTTTTCTTCTGTTATTCATATATTAAGTTTGGTCTCTTTACATTCAGAAGAAAGACATTATTGATCACTTACAATCATCCACCCCATAAGTCCTTCCCCTCAAGGCTTTAAGTCCTCCTCCTCCCACATTACACAGTAGTGTTGACCAAAATGTTATTACTATACATGTATAGGGAAGATATTTGGATAATACAAGAATATGATAGAAAATCAGACAATTACCTGCAGACTGCTAGCTGTCCTGCTTCTAACCAAGTCAGGGCATTACTAATTACGGCCAGAGATTCAAAGGCAAGCTGGAAAGAGAAGGGAGATTGATAGTGAAGATGCTTTCAATATAAGATAGTTAACTGACACAGTTGAGTTCTCACTAACAAGAAGTCAATCACATACAGATCTGGTGCTATCATAATCACCATCATAATTTCCAATAATGCACATTCTATCAAATATCATTAGATTACACTCATTATCAATACTGGGATGATATCACGAATATCATCACCATCACCACTATCATCATCATCATCATCATCATCATCATCATCATCATCATCATCATCACCATCATCATCATCACCAGATATCACCTTGCCATCGTCACCCTCATCATCATCATCATCATCATCATCATCATCATCATCATCATCATCATCATCATCATCATCATCATCATCATCATCATCATCATCATCATCACCATGACTACTAACCCTCTTTGATCTGTTATCAGCCATGCTAGAAGAATCATCCACAGCCAGCATGATTTGATACTGTCTCTTGCTGGGCTTTGTCCTACGCAGCCAGATCTTATCCTTGCGGAACCCACTGGCAATGTATGGTATTACCTTCCTCATGTTCAGACGCTTCCCGGTCCTGAAGTCTCCTCTGAAAAGTTTTATCAGAAAAACCATGCTTTAGATATGTGTACTACTGCTCTTACAGTTTTAAACTAGTGTACAAACTGACCTTTTGCTTTGTTACTAATGTGCTACAAGGATTTTTTTTTTAAAATCATAGTCATGATATTGTTCACTCATAGGTTACATTGAATGACATGATAGACAGAGTTTAAATTAGATGCTATTGTATTAAATGCTTTTTTTTTTTTTTAATAAACAAGTTCTGTGCTATTTGAAATTTCTTTGTTGCATTTCATGATGTATGGACATGTCTGCTCAAACTTGTTGTGCACTAACCAAAATGGAGATCCTCTGGACAGAATTAAGTAATCCACAGGCACTGACCGGTTCAAAGTTTCCTTTATGTTACCATCTTGTTTAAATTCATGATCCTATTTCACGGTTGTAAAATATTGAACGAAGCAGAAATCAATCAATCAATCAAAACCAATTAATCAATCAACAACCAATCAATAATACATAAAATATTCAATTAAGTAATTGGTCAACCAATAATTACATCAATCAATCAGTGAATAAATCCATCAATCAATCAATTACTCAATCAAACAATAAATAACAAGAAATACCTGAGTTTTGATGCTTGTGTTGGTTCTAGGACAAGCCTGAGTTGTTCACACAGATCCCTAGCGAGGGATGACGTCACTGATTCACAGGATTGCCACATCTTTTCAGCCTCCTCATCCTATAAAATAGTAAATGAATAGTTAATACTCAGTAAATGAACAGTAAATAAACAGTAATTGATTAGTAAATGAACAGAAAATGATTAATATATAAACAGTACACAAATAGAAAATAAAGAATAGATAAAAAGTAAATAAATAGCAAATACATAGTAAATGACTAGTATTACATTATTCATGAACAGTAAATAAATACTAAACAGAAATAGAACCAGGGCCCAGAATATGTGTTGTACATTTTACCATTACTTTTTCCAAGGATGCTCAAATATATTGAAATTCAAGATCAAATACTGAAAAGCTTGAAATAGGAAGTTGTCGGGGCCTGGAATCGCTCAATAGCCAAAAAAATTACACCCTGAATCTATACAAAGTGTGGAAACTTTTAGGAACAAAAACAAAAACTAAAAACTAAAGGACAAATGAAAATATGCATATATCCTTTCTGCAAAATTGTTTAGGTTCCCCCAAACCATAAGGAGCAAAACATTCCCTGAATTTTGGAAATTCCCTAAAAACTCTGTTTCTTATGAGAATCAATTTCCCTACCTCCTTATCTCCATGGCGATTCATCAACGCCAGCTGTTCCTCCATCTCTCTCCTCAGCTTCTCCACCTCCTCCGGGTCCATCACAAGACTGGACGCCCCGCCATCAAGACCCAGGTGCTCCATCACGGTATGGATGGTTGACTCCGTCAACTTCTCTCCTCCATCCTCCGTTTCCATGCCATCCTCCTCTTCATCCCCATCCACATCTTTAAGGGTGGGGTCATCATCTTCTTTGGTCTCCGTCTTGGCATCTGTGAGCTGGGTGGCGATGAAGTTTTGGGATGGGAGCTCATCGCTGACTTCATGATCCTTAGTGAAAGGTTAGAGAGAGAAAAGTTTTAGTGTGGCATAGATTTGGCTAAATTGAAGAAAGCACTTTGGCTGACTTATATATCAGAATTTTTGTAAACCTTTTTCATTTGTGTTACTTACATGTAAATGATATTTGTATAGCTGGAATAATTTATATTGTCACAATCCTGTTATGAAAAGAGGGAGCAATACATGTACATTTCAACTTTAGGAGTATACAGTATACAATGAAAAAAATTCACGAATTGGAGCCGACAAACTTTTTTGCGGCAAAAAATATTCCTGAATTGCCAACCATCACTTTACTTGTAGAAAGTATAATATTGTACTGGCATTTAATGCTTTGTGTAAACATAGATTTCATGAATCTATTTGCCATCTAGTAGAATCCGCGACAGTATCATGGACGCAACAATTTCTGGTTTTACAGTAAATACAGATTACTAATTTCTTCTACAAGTTATAAGATGGGAACCCTTTTCTTTTAAATGATTTTTAAAAATAATTTTATTTGTCTATCATCACAGACCTCTTCCTTCTTCTTCTCCTCCATCTTCATCTTCTCCTCATCACCATCTTCCAGTTCATCATCTCCCTCCTCTCTGGCCGTGGGTACAGACTCCTTCTCTTTCATCTGGTCCTCCGTGGCAGCATCCATCGTCTGGGTGTCGTGGTGAGATTCGGAGTCGGCAAGGTGCTCATAGAGGTCAGACTTCTCAACTTCATCCTGAACAAGTTATAAATTATTATTAAATATTGTGTTTTATATAGCACTTTTTCCAGTTAAGTAACCAACCAGAGCTCTGATTTTTTTTATCTGATTGCTAACGCGGTGATCAAAGTTCGTAAGTGCAGCGTGCATCTCTCTATGCCATAGTAGATAGTTGCACGTTGCGCTTATGACATGTTGTGACCACCAATATTAGGAAGTAATTTATTATATTTGTTGACCTTATAAACAATGATATGGACTATACACAGAGGGAGAGCAACTGACAAGCAGAGAAGTCATGAATGCTACATCCATAGTATCTATTCCTATCATAAATGGACTCAAAAGTGCAGGGGCATACAGTTGCAGGTGGTGGTGACGGTCAAGTTTTTGAGAGACGCGTATCAATCAGATATGGTTAATGTAATCTAGGACCGTCCTTAACGCCACCAACCGAGGACATGACAGGGTTTTGAACATGGGTCCACCCCATGTAAGTTTGTAGGCTGATGCAGAAAATTGACAATGTGCAATATTGCTCGACCACCTGATGATCCCTACACAAAATACAATATATTAAACCAACCTCTTTCTTTGGGCTCCTATCCTTCCTCTCCCTCTCCTCACTGGGGTCGACTGTCTTGAGCCGTTTATTGTATCTTTCTTGAGTTGAGCCTAGACTTCTCTTGCTGTCTGATTGGTTGGGCTTATTGCTTTGTTGGCTCTCTTGTTGGGCACTCTGTTCCTGGGTCGTGACCTCTGAGGTCGCTGACCCCTCATGACCTTTCTGGTCCTGTCGGGACTCTGCTGTGCCAGATTTGTGTTTCTGCAAGACATAAATAAGATGGAAAGGTCTTGTGTGTGAAAATACGAAAAAATACGGAAAAAAAATGAAAGAGGAATAAATAAATAAATAAATAAATAAATAAATAAATGAATAAACTCATGACTTGTATGATTCTGGAGAGGGTTGTTACATGATCTTCATACAATGAAATCCTGTTCAGCAAAGAAACTAAAACTGATACTTGGGCCACCTTTGATCTTAGCAAATGGAGGATTCACTGATTTCATCATTATGGTAACAGTCCCAAATTCAGAAAAAAAGCATTTCCCATTGTGTAGTGTTCTCTCATTCTAAAACTTCACACTGATTTCATCAACAATATTTACAGCAAATAATTATTCCCTAGTATCTTAGATAAGCTGCAAGGTCTGCATATGAATGGAGTAAAAACCTTCATTTTTTCCAGAGCTTTCTTCATTTTTCAATTCTTTTAATATTGAATGAAATTTATCTTAAAGTAAGATTCTTAACATTTATGAAAAAAAAACAACATTTCGGCCTGAGATCAATGTTACAATTTATTACAATCAAATGACATCATCTTCATTTACATAGTGGACAACTCGGCTCAACTGATTAAAGTCAGCTGTGATGTTGATATGAGGCCAAACTGTACCAGATTGTTCATTGATTCTTTCAAACTTAATCAGCTCCCATTACCCTCCTCTGCAATCAAAAATATATTTTCATTCAATATCTTCTCTATCGATAATTCCACTCTGAAAGCAAGTCTTACATCTTCTTCCGGATCTTCTCCAGACTTTCCTGCATCCTCCTTCTGGTCCTGATCCTTGGTCTTGTCATCATCTTCATCGTCAGGTGCCTGGACCATGTCCTTAGAAGCCTTAGACCTAGCCATAGCCTCGGCTCCTACAGGAGGTTGTTCTGTATCGTGGGACTGATCTGGGGCATAGTCAATACCTTCATCATGTTCAGCATTCTCCTCCTCTTCACCCTCTTCTTTCTTCTCTCCTTCATCCTGTAAAAGAATGTTAAATCATTAAATACATACTAAGGTTATTACTTTTTCTCTAAAGGGAAGTTATTACGTGTGGTGAGACTGGTTTGAGGCATAGTCCATACATATACATTCAACCTTTTCCTCATTCTCCTCTTTACTGTCATCTCTTTCATCATGAGAAAAAAAATATCACCAAACAAGTAGTACGGCTAATATTTCTTCTATGGGAGGTTGTTCCGTGTCATTGGATTGGTCCAGAGCATAACTGGTCCAAAGAAAAAAATCACATTGAAGGGGGTTATGTAACATTTGTAATGTTAAAAAAATAACAGCTGTCCCTCAAACACATATCAACTTCCAAAAGCAATTTTTAAATGCTGTGAGCTGTATTTATCATTCTTCCGTTTCCAACTGTTTCATAAAGAAGCAAGGGAAGATACATGTACATTTAAGCCCTTGTGTCAGGCACACAAATTATGGAGAAAGCTCAGAGTATCAAAGATCAATCTTGGCAAAAAATGTTTTAATATAATCATCTTTGACCCTTAGAGTGCCAGACACATTTTTTGTGTCTTCCCAAGAAATGGTATCACCAAGTATATTTGATCCTCACCTTATCTTCAAATCCCTTCTTATCTTCACCTGTCCCATCTTCATCCCCTTCGCCATCATTCTCCCGTTGATCTTCATTTATCTCCATGGCAACAGGCTCATCTTGGTTGGCACCTTCCTCCTCGTTACTCTCATTCTCCGTCTCCATCTTCTCCTCATCTTTTCCTTCTCCATCCCTCTCTCCATCTTCTTCCCCTTCCTTTGGTGCCTCATCAAACCTCTCTTCTTCGATATCCAATGGATTTTCTTCTGTGCAATTGTTTAGCAAAAGCAATTTAAAAATGAACAAAAAAACATTTATGTAAAGGATTAACTGTAAGAAATTGTTGAAATTGTCTAACTGTAAGCAATGTTTGCTTATTTTTATTTTTTCTTTTCTTTTTCTTTTTTCTTTTCTGTTCTTTTTCTTTTTTTTTCTTTTTTTTTTTTTGGGGGGGGGGGGAGGCATTACATTTACCATGTGACACTTTCCACCAGGAATTTCTCAAGTGAGAATGCATAGAATACTTGATTCAGCAACATGGTGAAATGATTAGATTCTTTGTCTATCTAGTCCACCAATTCCAATAGTCAAGCAGCGTGATATTCAACCCAATACATAGTTCAGCTACCCTGATAAAAGTACTCAACATCAGTGTACAAGAATAACATTTCTTACTAACCTTCTTGGTTCTCCTCCCCTTCCTCCATCTTCTCATTCTGATCCATGTCAAGGTCATCAGGAAGGTCAAGGTCATCTGGTACAGGGGCAGCTGGTGGGTCATTGGCTTGCTTGGGGTCAACCTCATCATCATTGAATTCACTCTGTATGCAATCAATATAAAGATAAATGTAACGCTACAAACCTAAACTGTGAAAAAGAAATTGTGGCACTGTGTTAATGCTTTTTTTTTTTTCTTCAATTTTACTATCACAGAAAAACTAACAAGTTACATTGAATAATTTTATTTAGGGCAATATTGTAATTCCTCCAAACTTTTTCTTATTCTTCTTCAGTTCAAGAATTATTTATAGTTATTGTTGTTTTGGTGCTTTCTATCTTTCTTTTTTTATTTTTGTTGTCCAGTTACATTACCTATTTTGTTTTTACATATATCTTCTCCTCTCCTCCTTAAACAAACAATTCCGATCTTTTCGTTAGCTCAAATTATTTTCTTCTTCTTTTGCCTAGTTTTGTCTCTATTCCTTATCTTCTTCTCTCCTTCTATCAATCACACTTACCTCATCCTTTGGTTCTAGATTATTAGGATCAGGAGGTTCATCAGCATTGTCTTTCTTCTCCTTGTTCTGATCCTTATCATCTCCCTCTGCATCTCCTGCAAGATTTAAAAATACCAATAACATTTGGAAATGAGAACATTTCAATTTTAGGGGTTGTAGAGCCCACAAATGTCAAAATGGTCCCTCCATAGTCATAATAAGAAAAACAACAGAACAAAACACAACTACATGAACAGTTGCATGTAGTCCCATATGTGTACTTACATGTACAAGTGCAGTGCATATTTATGATAACAATTCTGAAAAGTAAATTCCATAATTCAACCCAATTTCCATTTTTGGCCAGCATTGTCTCACGAAAAGTCATGTGGCATTGCAAGCCTTTAATATCGAAATAGATCTACAAAGTTATGCATGGCTTTCCAGAAATTAATCCAATTTGTGTGTATAATTTCATCGATTCCAAAAGAATAACATCCTCACCTTGATTTTCTTCCTTAGCGACCATCCTCGACTCTTCCTCATCCATTCCATCCCCAAACTCATCTTCCTTCTCTTTATTCTTCTTCTCTCCATCTTCCTCTTCCTCCTCCTCCTCATCACCCCACATCCTCTCATCTAGCTTATCAGCCTCCAGTCCATCGACGTCACCCATCTGCTTGTCAACCTCCTCCTCACCATCCTCCTCTTTCTCATCCTTGTCTTGATCACCTTCTGAAAAGTTGGAATGATGGAATATGAATAGGGTGATTCTGTGCACAGTGTCACATACAGCACATTACTTGTTTCCACTGTTTTATCCAAAGATATATATTCTTGGTAATATGACCATAAAATGGATGTTATAGGAACAGTACTGTTAGGCAGTAGTCATATCAACAAATTGTGGACTTTTGAATGAAAAATAAATGGAAAAAAAGTGATGCGTCATATGGAACATTTGGCATGGAATCGGTCAATACATGATTTACATTTGAAAATGGCAACCAATGCCCTGAAACATAAATAATCATGATTAAATTGTTGATTCTGATTGGTTCACAGTGACATGTTTATCGTAGATGTCCATGCAACATAAGATCCTGACTGGTTACTGGCCCAGGTAGGATGTCAATGTGACTGTGGCTAAAAACAAGATGAATCCTCGACCGCGCGCGGTCGAAATATATGCCTCCGCCATTGCCAGATCAGAAAAATATCACACATTCATTCATTCATTTTGCTTTATAGAATGACATTTTTTACCTTGACCTTTGACCTTGTGACCCCAAACCTAATCAGACCATATTCCTCTGGTGATAGATACTACCCTTAAATTTGAAGTTTATATCTTAATTGGTTCCCGAAATATCGCGATGACAAACTCAATACATGGATTTTCACATCTTGACCTTGGTGACCCTTGACCTTTGACCTATAAAATCCATAATCTAAGCAGATCATCTTCCTATGGCGGTACATACTACACCTAAGTTTGAAGCTCATATCTCAAATGGTTCTTAAGATATCGCGATAACAAACTCAATACATAGAATTTCACTATCTGACCTCCGTGACCTTGACCTTTGACCTACATACTCCAAAATCTAATCAGATCATCTTCCTATAGTGGTACATACTATCCTCAAGTTTGCAGCTCATATCTCAAATGGTTCTTGAGATATCGCGATAACGAACTCAAAACATAGAATTTCACTATTTTTGACCTCCGTGACCTTGACCTTTGACCTACATACTCCAAAATCTAATCAGATCATCTTCCTATGGTGGTACATACTATCCCCAAGTTTGAAGTTGATATCTCAAGCGGTTCTTGAGATATCGCGATAACGAGCAAGCGGGACGTACGGACGTACGGACAGACGTACGGACGGACGTACGGACGTACGGACGGACGGACAACCCGAAAACATGATGCCTCCGGCACCACCTTTGGTGGCGGAGGCATAAAAAACATGTTTGTGACATAGACCTTGGCTGGAATTAACCCAATCATTATCATTATTACATCAGATAAATATAAAATCTCTGTGAGTAATATCTCACCTGTTGGTTCTTGATCATGTAGTTTTCCTTCAAAGTTTTCTGACATCAGAATACTCAGCATAAAGTGCTTTATAAATTTCAGATATTGTTATGCATTGACTATCATTGAATCAGATATAAATATCAAATCTATTCTTTTCTGTGTCTCACCGGTTGGTTCTTGATCATGTAGCTTTCCTTCAAAGTCTTCAGACATCTCAATACCATGCTCTTCGTCTTTTAAGTCTGGTTGTTCACTGAAGTCTTCTTCTTCTTTCTCTTTCTCACCAGGCATCTTGGTATCTTGCACCTACGTCAATAAAGATATAAATTGTTATTAACGCTCGGCAGCTACTAAGTCCCTAAGATATGACTTACAACCATGCAGTATTGGTACATTGATTGCTGATTTACATATGTTTTCTACATGATCATTGTACATGTATATGATATAAACCATGCAATCTACATGTAGGTACAGTATAAAACAATAAAGTTACCATCTACAAAATGCTTGTGAGAATTCCATGGGGAAAAAAAATGACAAGTTCTTTAGCATACTGTACATTTTTTGTCTACATCATCCTTGATGTCTCACTCATGAATCAAAATGTAGATGGGGGATCTTGTAGATTCAAGGCCGTCGCACAACTAAAGACCCAACTCGCTCATGACTGTTCACTTTGGATTCAACATAAAACAAGAGTTATTATTTCAGATCCAATGTAGTCAGTCGTGAGCCAGTCAGATTGTAAGGTGTCCTTAATGGGTATGAAAACAATAATTCTCTAAATATGGTATAAGTTATGGGTCTCACCTGATCTTCATTTTCAATCTGATCACTGACATCCTTAGTGCCTTCACCATCACCGATACCTCCACCCTCGATATCTTCAAAGTCAGTAGCTCCTTCTCCTTCCATCTCAGCAGAGTACCCAGCAGGAAGACAGAAACCCTACATAATAATAAATAAAATAGGTCCAATTTTTTCCAATCATCTAACACCAGGGCCCCAATGCTAGAAAATTTCATATATCATGATATAAATTTATGTCACAATAGGGGAGTTCCATGCATGTCAAGATTAATAACTTTCCTATTAATTCCTATGGCTCAAATGTTGCATTAATACATTCACAAGAGTTCCTTTATTTTCTTACATGTCAAGCATAAATGTACAATTATGCTTTTGAAAGAACACAGATTTGTACGCTAGTTCATTAAGAACAGAGGTGTTCTCTGGCTTTTTTGCTTGCGGGTTAAGTGCTATATATTCTATTCCAAAAAACAGTATTCACACAATCAAAAATACATGAACTTTTTTCTTTTGTTATATTTTATTTCAGTATATTATGATACAGTATGCAAGAAAGAAAATAAACTATTTATCAACTAGAATGGAAAAATAGTTGATAAAAAGAAATGGTAGACTTTGATTTTCTCACCTGTGATGCTAGATCAGTGAAGATGGACAGTAGAACAGACTGCAGTTTGGTCGTTGCTCTATGTGCTGCCACCATGTGATGGAGAAACACACAGGCTAGACCCAAGTACTGTTGCATCATGGGAATGAGGCTTGTTGCCATGGAGCAACAATTGTTGAAGATCTGGAGGTAAAATTAGAAAAAGAAGAAGATGAAGTTTTAGGTTCAGATGAACAATTCTAAATTCATCACCATTTCAATTAAATTTAGACCTCACATCATTACTTTCACAAAGAAAAACGTGTTTATTTTTTAAATAGGCTATTTCCATATACATTTATCACAAGTACGAGGTGGCATTTGCATGTCATGAATATTCAGGATTAATAATAAACTGTATGTACATACTTTTGTCGGCATTTTCTTTACCAAGAATTTGTGAAGAAATTGTAGTCTAGTTAATCAAACACATTCCTACTGATTCGCGATTTGAGTCTCAGTTTAGCTCAAAGTCTGGGTAATACTTGTACAAGTGTCCTTGGGGATGGATTTGTGTGTAGTACATATGGATTAATCTTTTTCATCCTACATGTACATGTACCTGTTCATCTTCAGTAGATCTGCACTGTTCCCTCATATTGTAGATAGTTGCAGGGATGTCAGCTCCACAGGTCACGACCTTATTGACCTCCAATAACCTTTGGTCATGTGATAAACCAGACACAATCTTCTTGACCAGAAGGCCATCAAGGTCCAGCTCACTTGCTTCTTCATCATCTGTGAAAAAGGATAAGTCAGTTCAGAGTAAAAAGTCATAAGTACATTTTACCAAATGTATATCTGGATACACAAACTGTACATGTAAGAATTTTCTTTGTTGTATTTCTTCAAGAATATAATATTTGACTATTTTAGTGAGGCAACATCATAAATGCAATCTTGAATGTAGATTTTTATCATAATTAACATTCAGGTACCTAGTTGAGAGTGCATTGTGTTTGGTGAACTTGGGCTGTTCTCTGAATCATATGCAGAGAAGTATGGTGTAGTAATTGCTTCAAATGGTAAGAGAGGGCGCTATGATATATATCTAAGAATACCCCAAAGTACTGGATTTGGATGAATTTTTATAAATTGTAGGCACTTCAGGGAGGATTCAGGGTTATCAGTAATACACAAGATGAGCTTAAGTATAGGCAACATTTTCCCATGTCAAACTCATTTGAGAACTTTGTAACATTTACCTTTCTGTTCTGTATGCTCCTCCTTCAGTTCTGATTCTAATTCTGTCCTGATGGATTGATCAGCTTTCACTAGAGATTGGACACCAAGTAGGATGCATTTCACAGTGTCTTCCATCTTTTCATTGGCATGAGAAATCTCAACAGATGATGAGGTCTCCATGGTTTGGTCTGTCAAGAAAAGAGAAATGGCATTAATAATTTTATACCTCCTTCTCCTGTGATGGGTGTCCAGAGACAATTAGAATAAAATAAAGGATCTGGCCTTCAGGTTAAACCTTCAGGTGTCATTTCTCCATTCACCATCATCATCATCATCATCACTACCATCATCATCATCATCATTTTCATAATCATCATCACCACCATCACCATCATCATCATCATCATCATCACCACTACCAAAACCACCACCACTGCAACCATCATCCTCATCATTACCCTCATCAATACTACAATCATTATCATCACATTCATCATCATTCCTATCACAACTACCATATCATTATTATAACCACCAACACCACCATAATCATCATTATTCTCATCAAAATCACCACAATTTGAATCATCATCACCATCACATCATTATCATCAGCCTGCCATAATCATGATAATTACACCTTTATGTTCAATATCATCATCATCATTTAACTTTACTGATATATGCTACAGCACCATGCATCAAGCAGTCATTCTACAATGGAAACCATACTCAAATAAAAACCTTTGATCGCAATCATTTTCCACCAGCCAACTCACCTGATTCATATACACTTTCCTCCTCTAGAGACTGGTTCCATGTCTCAAACTCTGCACTCCAGTCCCTAAAACACTGTGTAACAAACACCAGAGACTGCACAAGCTGTGTTTGTTCACCAGTCTCGGGGAGTGTGAATGCTTCCACAGCTTGGCACAGCCTTTCACGTATATGAGTGAAACATGTATGGCACTGCCTCAAAGTCTTGATGCTGTCCCTGAGTGCATAAAGAAAATAGATACATGTATATTGTCATTAGCAATTTAGTTTTATGTATAATATTGTATAGCAAGCCAATATTTTTGCATACAAATATTTTTGCAATTTTGGACTAGTTCGGAAATTTTCGAGTTTATAATTTCAAAATTTTGGTGATTTTTCCCCCATTACTATAAGAAGGCTTACATTGAAGAGAAAATTTTTGTAAAAATGAACTCAAGAAATTCATGTAATTAAAACAACCATGAACATATTTACCACTTATACAGAAGTGCATTTCACCAATAAACAATACTTCTGCTTCTCCTTTCTATCCTTGAATTACAGTACAGTCAAATTAGCATGCTTTCACAACCACCTTAAATCCTTCTTACCATGGAACGAGTGTCACTGATCCTGTCACCTTGGCTTGTTCAATATGATGTGCAGATGGGTCCAAAGCAGCCTTCATTTCCTCTAATGAATCTTGGCATGCCTGGTGAGTGACCACAGATATACAACATAGAAATATATCAATGCAGGCTTTGTTTAAAAATGTAGGGAAAAATTAGTGCAAGTTGAAAATAAATTATATTCTCTTGAACAGGCACATGTAAATGGACAATGGCGTCTACACTAGCATGACACAGTTACTAGGGGTATAAGAAAGTGTTGGATTAATAAAACAGGGGCTAAAGTCACACAAACCATAAAAGTTAAATAAAAATGTGTTTGAAAAAAGCCATGGTGTTATGTACATGTATGTGATGAAAGTTGTTTTTTTATACTAGTTTACCAAAAGATCAAATCAATAATCATCTTTGACAGCTAGCAGAGTAACATACACTTATGAATGGATAGTAGAGCAACACATCATTTGATTTACAAATTTTATTTTTTAATTACAACATACAAGTGCTTAGAAGCCAAATGATCTCATATTATTGCAATACATTCATCTTTGACCTCTAACCTTGATATTAGTCTTGACATCCAGCCACACAGGATCACCCTTATGGCTTTGGTCAGCCCTGGTCAATCTCTCCCCTGGGACAGGACTCAAGATCTTAGCCTCCCCATCAACCTCATTCAGTGCTGGGCAGCAGTCCAACATGGCATTGAACTGGAGAATGGCTTGCAGTGATTGGTCGATGGTGACCTTTGACCTTGTAATCCACGCAGCTGATTGTTGTTGAGGTGGGAGGTGGCAGGTCTGACCAGGTTTGTCACTGGAAGAACTCTTGTGCAGGTGATCCATCTCATTCAAGACATTCCTGTGTGATAGAAGACATGATTGCCATTTGATTTGTAGATGTGTTGTGGTCTAGATGGAGCCCACCTACAGAGATTTTGTTGATCCACCATAATCCTATGGGGACAAACTCTTTGGAAGTAGCAGCAAAACTTTGAATTCTCTCCATTGATCCTGATGATTATGTGCTTCTAAGTGAACCTTAACCCTTTTTAAACAAGTCCGGCATCACATTACATATGGAATATATGATAAGCTAGAATATGTGGTTGTACATGAACAGTATATGACCTTTCTTTTCGTACTTGAGCACATGCTCCAGATGCAATTGAAGTCCTATTATCCTATTAAACATATTAATTTAGTTTCAAATAAAGCCCTACATTATATTGGGTCACCCATTTTTTATAATATTTTAAGAAGAAAACACCACTCTGCTTTAGTCTCCAAGCTAAAATTTGAAGAATCTATGACCGTCTAACGCATCTTCTCCTTACCTGAGATCTGAGATGCTTGTTGCCATGGTTGCAATCTCTCTACGTTGCTCCGTTGTCAGATCAGAGAGATGTTCAGTGAATCCCTTTACTCGATCAATGTTGCCAACACCAAGCTCCTGAAAGATAGGGATTGAAGAATCAGCAAATGATTTCTAAACTTTCTTTGCTTGACTTTATTTCATATCAACAGGTTTTTTAAAAATACAATATAAATCATAAATACAAAACACACATTCATGGCAGGAAAATGTAGCGCATTTCAGCACAATAATTTTCCTTCACTTTCAATTGGGTATTGAATGTTTGACCAATGCACATGTATTTGTATGAAAAAGGTACAAAATCTTATAGCTCGACTATTCACAAGTGAAACTGAGCCAAATTTAAATGG
>CALNVZ010000218.1:11636710-11682776 GCA_940671915.1 Paracentrotus lividus
AATTCTTTAAAATTCCATTGTTGTGGTCCACTTGTATAAAGCAGGGGTGCCAGTTGGTTTTACTGAAAAGCTTAAATACGATTGTGCCGAATACCTTATTTACAATATAATAGAAGCCTGTAATGACAGGGTATCAGGGCCTGCCATCATGCAATAGCCTGAAATCTGGCATCCCTGATAAAAGTATGTTTTATAAAATGTGGTGAAAACACTTACACTGGCCACTGATCAGGTGATTGATCACATGATTTGAAGGTTGCCTGAAGGTCAACTGGAGGTAGAGAAAGGAAGCCCTCTGGTTGGTTCTTATCTGTCTGATTGATTCTGATCAGTCCCTTCTTGTAGGACAGTCCTGAAAGTAAAAAATGTCAAGATTGTGAATTATACTATCCAATTTCATTTGGTTGTGATTTACTGTTCGTCAGATTAAAATTTGGAAGAAACTGTATAAAACCTGATTGGGAGAAGTTGATTACCACTCACCTAAGAATTTTTAAAAAGCAGAATGTAGAATGTGACCCTTCCATTAAACTGATTTATTTTTAACATTTATTTGCAATGATACAACATGCACGATATATACAATGTAAAGATATAAAGCTCTGCATTAAAATTGCCCAAACATAACTCATACATTCAAATCCAAGGGTTGTGATCATAATGAAAATTTTACCCATAGTAGTCAGGTACTTGAAGAGCTCTGAAAGAGCTTTCCTCTTTCTTTGATGAATATGTCTGATCTCAGATTTCTGTTTGTCTTGTTCTGCATCCTAAACACAACAAATAGATAAGCAACAAATAAATGACAAAGTAGAGCATTGCAAAGAGGTAGGTAAAGGTGTCAAATTACATCTTATCCCAATTTTTTTATTACAATCAAAGGTAGTCCTTTCAAGTTAAATTCTAAGTTTCAAAATGAGTTATCTTGTTAATACTTTGTTTATATTCCTGATGTTTGTACTTATGACTTCATAAAACTGGTCAATGTAAACAATTCCAGTCAAAATCAATAATGATTTACACACATCTAACTCTCTCTTGTAGGAGTTACATTGTACATACATGTACAACATAATTGAGTTAGCTAGAAGAATTCACTTACACAATGTACAAGGCGAAATTGAATTCATCAGCAGCTATTTGGAGCTTGTGGTTTCCCTGTATTTCTCTCTTTGCAATGGTTATCCCTCAACAAATGATTTCAACTTTCGTTTCACTCCTACATTTTATCTGACCAAAACAGATCTTTGGAAAGTCTTCACTCAAGGCTTATCTCTCAATTTGTATTTCTAATCATGACATATAAATACTCTTATCTTGGATTTACAATGAAAAGAGTCAGCTACAGGAATGTATTTACAACCTTAAAGACTTTACTCTTTTAATCAAGGTTATTAGTTTAATAGCACTATTTATTCTCTCCAAACAGATTGAATTAATTCAAACCTTTGTCACTTCAAGGGCCTGGAGCTCTTTGACAGCAGTCACAATCTCCCCTACAAAGTTATCCAGCACACCAGACATGACAGAATAGTTCCTCTTGGTAACTAGGGAGGAACAATGCTTCTTCATCCTTTCAAATAGTACCGGTATCCTAGGTACAAGACCAGTATCTTGAGAGGCTGTTTCAGATGGTGATGTTGTTGTGAAATACTCCTGGGAGAAAAAAAAGGGTGCATGTAGTAAAATGCCACTCTTCAGAATTAAAGAGTAACTATTGGTAACAAGAAAGGAACAAAGCTTCTTCTTCCTTTCAAACAGGACCGGTATCCTAGCAACAAGGCCGGTATCATGAGAGGCTGTTTCAGATGGCGATGTTGTGAAATATTCCTGGTAAGAGAGTGAGAGTTACAGTATGATGAGAAAGTCAAACGCTTCTTTTCATAATCGAAGAGTAACTTTTGGTAACTAGGGAGGAACAATGTTTCTTCATCCTTTCAAATAGGACCGGTATCCTAGCAACAAGGCCGGTATCTTGAGAGGCTGTTTCTGATGGTGATGATGTGAAATATTCCTGGTAGGAGAGAGCATTATGGATGATGAGAAATTCAAATGCTTCTCTTCAAAACTGATTTGGGGTGTGGAAGCTCGGTAGAGTGGGAATATCATAACAGGACATACATGCATGTGGTTAGAAAGCAAATCAATGTTCTTAAGCTAAAATCCTTCTACACTTTCTTTTTCGTTTCTTTTCCTTTCTTTTTTTGCAAATACTTGAATATACATTTACCAGAATATTATAGAAAGTACCTGCTTCAGACTTGGTTTATTCTCATTGTATTTTTCAATGTAGGTAAGAAGTGATCATCATTAGCAGGATGAGTTCCATGATTGTAATCAAATTACTTGCACAGATTGCTATAGTTCCTATATTGGGAAACTTGCAGAACTCTGAATGAGTGATCGAAAGAAAACAAAAGACGTCTTAGATTGAAAAATCCATCACATTAAGCTCTAGCTGAACATGATATCAATACACGACATAATATAGGATAGGTTGATGCCCTCATTATTGACTCTGAAAGAAACTTCTGACAGCGGAAAGTGAAAGAATCAATGTAATTTTAAGAGACTTTATCCAGTTCTCGATGAAGACTCTGATTACTCACTATCTCCTATATTCAGTCCAATGATTACAAGACTGATAGCACTTTGGCTTGAGCAGTCTATTGGTGTGATGTTTGAACTTTCTTACTCTGACTGAAATCAGATTTGACATTGGTCTCAGTCACAGCTTTACACATTTTATAGTTAAATGTAACAACTGGAAACAACTGGTCAGTCTTTTTTTATACTTATAAATCCATTTTTTTCTATACCTGATACTTTGCATCCCCAAACACCACCCTCCACTCATCTTTCCAAATGATTTCCTTAGTATTCGTCTCATCCTTCTGCTTACGAGCTTCTATCTTCTCATCTACAAAGACGGCCTTGGCTGGACTTTGTAGGGCGACCTAATAAAATATAAACCAATCAACCAATCTATTACTCTCTCTTTTGACATTACACATGCTTGGGATATTTTGAAAGCAAGTTAACACAGACTTTTGGGTCATTTAGGTTATGCAAAATGTCCACTTTGTGTTATGATTACATCATACAACTATATATTTTATGATCATCATTTCCTACACTTGTCAGTTGTCAAATGACTGTTCATGACTGTTTCCAATTATATGTGTAACTTACAAAATAACTAATTAAAAATTGAAATTGGTTTGTTACCATGGTAATGGCTCTAGATAGTGGCTACACCTATCAATTTCAAAATAGCAAAAAAGGGTCCAAGTTATCAGAAAAATATCACAAGTCTTTGTGGCTGGCGGGGCCGCAACTTTTCTAGGGTTTGAGCAAATGCACTATAAATCTTATTAGCCACTAACCTCATATTTCTTCCTGAATTTGATGAGCGTCTTGTGTGTCTTCTCGACAGCTAGCTTCATAGCCCAGAAACTGATGTCATTCCATTTGGCAATCTTCACAAAGTCCTGTAAGGAAAACAATGGTAGCAAGCAGCTAAGATCAAGGAGTCCTACTTGGGAAGCAGAAATATTATTTGACCAAGCTCTTTTTCATACAGGTTTCAGTGTTTTGGATCTTTAGAAAGAAATCAAAGACAGGACACAGCAACTCTTTGAATTCTCAAAGCAAGAATGGGCTGCAATACAAGAGAGAAAAATCCTTATAAAACTAGATGAATCTTCGACCGCGCACGGTCGGAAGGCATGCCTCCGTATTGCCATCATCGGGAAAATAAAGGCATGCGCATTTATATTTTATCATCCATTTATTACCATGAATCTTTGAGACTATTGACCGCCATCCAAATGTCTATTTAAAGTTTGTATCACAGAATTATTTCCAACTCAGGAAGGATGGCTACTGATAGTATAAAAGATAAACATGTTGAAGGTTGACTGTCAAAGGTCCTTCAGAAATTGCACAAAACGAGGTCATTTACATAAATAACTAGTGACCTTGATGTCCTGACCTCAAAATCTAATCATTCATCTTCCTCCACACTGACCAGTTTGAGAGTTGATCCATAAAACGGTTTCAGAAGTTACAGCAAGACATGACCTTTCGATGTACTACCAATGACGTCTGTGACCTTGACGCTTTGATTTATTGACCTCAAAAATATAATAAATTCATTGTCCCTACCATATGACACCATGACACCAAAGTTTGATGTCATCCATCAAACGTTTCTTAAGTTATCTGCAAGAACAAGCCATTTCACGTACACAATGTCTCTGTGGCCTTTGAACTTTGACCTCATGACTCTAAATTCTAATCAGTTTTTTGTCCGTCCATATATGCACAATATGACCAAAGTTTAGAAATTGATCGTCAAACGGTTTTATAAGTTATTGCGAGAAAAGCCATTTTCATGTACACAATATGACTCTCGTGACCTTTGACCTCATGACCCAAATCTGATAAGTTCATTGTCCTCCATATGAAATATGATCCAAGTTTTGCAGTTGATCCGTCAAACGGTTCTTAAGTTATCGCAAGAACGAGGAGCCATTTTCACGTACAGCAAGACCTGTGAACTTGACCTCATGACCCCAAAATCTAAATAAGTTAATTGACCATCATATATGCCACATATGACCCAAGTTTCAAGTTTATCCTCAAACAGTTCTTATTATCACGAAAAAACTATTTTTATGTATACAATGACCTCTGTGACCTTTGACCTTGTGACCCCAAAATCTAATCAGTTCATTGCCCTCCATATGCACACATTACTCAGTTAGTTGGACCACCGTCACACAGTTCTTAAAGTTATTCGCAGAGAACGAACCATTTTCATGTATACCAATGACATCTGTGACCTTTGACCTTTTGACCTCATGACCTTAAATCTAATCAGTTCATTGCCCTCACCATATGCACACATTACCACAATTTGAGTTGACCGCTCAAAACGGTTTTTTAAAGTTATGGCGAGAACGAGCCATTTTCAAGCTCAATGCCATCGCTCGTGACCTTTGACCTTTGACCTCATGACAGCAATCTAATCAGATCATCTGTCTCTACTCCATATGCATACAATGATCCAAGTTATAAAAATGATCCGTCAACCGGTTGTTAAGTTATCGCTCGAGAACGAAACGGGACGGAGACGAGACGGACGGACAACCCGAAAACATAATGGCCGCGAATTCACAAAGTGGATTCTGCAAACCCACGGATCGTGCCGTGGATCCGTGGTTTTTGAGTCCACGGATCCGCGGATTCACCAGTTTATGATTCACCAACGTCGACTCGAAAATCGCGGATTCATTTGAGTCGACTGTTCAGTCCATGGTTCAAACCGTTGACTCAAACGAATCTAGGGATTCTCCCTTTTCTAAGGCTGCACTGAGCATGCTCAGTTGCATGAAAAATTCAGCATGTGCAGCCGCCCCCTTTTAAAGAAAGTAATTGAAAATCTTGTATTACATACACCCTTGCCCCAAAAAATTGTTTGGTGCTGCATTAGATGTGTACATGTTTTTACATACAAGCACATACCACAACAACACACAACACACACACAACACACCCCACACACACCAATATACACAATGCACACAAAATTACACACACACACACACACACACATCACACTCCTCCTCTCGGCCTTCTGACCCTAACCGACCAGCAGTTGATCAAACAAACGGTTTAATTAGATTAATTGTATCATCGAACTTGTTAAAGCAACCACTCCAACATCCCGCCCTCTCAAACACCAGTAAAACTGGATCGTCTGCCTCGATCAACACAGGGTAAGCCTTTATCATTATCTCTTTTTGTTTCACTTTTTTTATTACAAAACACTGAACAAGTGATGGACACGGGACTCTGCTCTGGTGTTAAACCCTTAAACCTACTCACCAGCGAGCCAGACTCCAATTTCGTCTATAACAATTTGGTCAAATTACCTTTTGGTCTAATTCTCATTTTATACAATATCCATTTGGTCTAACATCACTAAGACAATTCCTGTAACAGAATCATATAAGACCAAACATTCATTTGGGAATTAGACGAAAATACATTTTAATTATATAACTATTATAAGAATTGGCAATTATTAGACAAATTGATAGTTAAACAATGCAGAAAAATGACCAAATAGACAATAGACCAAGTAGGATTAGCCCATGCGGTATTACACACCTATCCCATTTCTTTTATATCATCTCAACTACACTACTAATTTGTTAATTGAAAACTCAACTTACGACATATATAACATGGTAAATTTTGCTGTTCCTAGCTCTTTTATTTATCCCCCCCCCCCGATAAACAAGGTAACTTATATTGCCACAAGGACCTCATTATAACAAGTTTCCAATGGTTAATGCTATGACTTACAATCTTGGTAGAAAGGAATCGGACATTTAATCTAATCACTCTAAAAGATAAATTTTGGCCAGTATTCTCAAAGGGTAACGACAGTTAGTAGTCGCTGGGCACAATAGCATGGCCTTCTAAACACTATTCTGTATGCCTACTAACTGAAGTCACCCTTCAAGAATACCGGCCTATATGTGTAATGGAACAAAGTTCAAATTATTTAGTGCATTAATAAAACTCGAACATTTGAATATTCAATGTCATCACATTTATTTCTCTCCATCTGAAGGCAACATTTACATATCACGCCAAAAAGTAATGTTTAAATAATTTGTGCGATGTTCAAAGTAATTTTGTTGCATAACAAGTGATAACCCTAATATCCAACACCGAAGGTTTTGATTATATAATAATGACTCGCCTTGAGGGATATATCACATATTTCACAAACAAGTCTCATACTGCCACGAGATGTAGGCGAGAGCAATATATTGTGAGAAAAATAAACGTGGCGTCTTCTGAAAGGAAATATCATTTATCTCTGAGCACCTCAATAAGGCACATTTTATAGACAATTCAAGATTGCTTCACTCAAATTGGGTTATTGTCTTTGTCATTTTTTCGGTTGACTGAATCAATTACCCAGACAAAATATGCGTTTATCTAGTACCCAAAATGCCTTATTTTCAGGAAAGATTTAAAATATATCACAGAATATCATTAGCTAATGTATTCTTTTTGTTTATTTATTCAATTCTAAAAGCAATGCAGCAGCACCTTCTAGAAAGAGAAAATCAGTAAATCAAGTACAAGTGAACCAGATAGGTCGCCCTTCGACAATAGCAGAGGAGCAGGTCACCAAGTTTGATAGGGAAGAGCAACAGCTGAGATTGGCACTTCACAAAGAAGAGCATGAGGTTAAAATCAGAATCATGGGAAAAGAACATGCATTAATTTAGACAAACAAGTAGCAGAAGCAAAGTGCAAAGAAGCACTGGGTATAATTAAATAAATTACAACTTTTTCATGTTCTTTTGCACAAATAACATTTGTAAATTTCAATAATATAAAGATATAATAATGCTTCATATATATTGTTTGTAGTACTCTATACATTATTTATTTCCAAGAGTATTATGAATATATATAACAGTACATAAATAAATGGAATATCTGATTTTAAATTAGACCTTGTGCAGTATAAATGGCAACTCATATTCTCAGTCTCTTGACATCCTAGTTTGAATGATTTCTACAAGTCTCTAAGTAAGGAAAAGAAAGCAAAATTATAATGCAGTTAAATCTGTATTAAATGTATATACTATGTAAAATTGCAAATCCAAAAATGCAATAAAACTCAGTCTTCATGATATCTAAGTAAACTAATGTAATGTTTACATGTACATCATGTTTTTGTTTAGGCTGTACCTAAGCATTTTTTTAAATTATGTATTATATATCCACTTAAATGATGACAGTTGGATTACCATTACTCAATCTCTATTGTAATCCTAACTTTAATTTACCTGAATATTTTCAACTTAAATGTCAATTTGTACATAAATTACATATTATAATTTCAATATTTTAAAGCTATAAATTCTTTAAACGATGAAAGTTGGATTACAAAAACCCAATTTGAATAGTAATTTTCATACACATCTATCTGAAATGATTTAAGGTAAATGATCATGCATGTAACAATACACTATATATATTTTGATATTTACCCACATGGCCCAACGTGAATTCTCTGTTATAATTTACCTTGATTTGGATGTCTATAATCTTATTTGTCAATCAATGCATTATTCTTTGTAAATGTTAAATTGTATATTTCTCAAGATGATTGCATTTTTGTAATGTTATTGAGTAGTTTTTTTATTTGTTTTTTTTTAATACCTATGTAAATTGTTTCAGCCTTTGGCTGCTATTTTGAATATTATCAACAAAGACCATGATCTACATGTATTCATTACTGTGTATCTAATATACTGCTGATGCCTGAATTGAAACTGTATTCACTTTGATTAAAAAGCCATACATGTACTCAATTTCACAATTATAAATTTGTAATACCTTTCATTATTGATGTATAAACATATTTATTTACTGCATAATTCCCACCAGGACTCCTGATGTAGACATGAGTCCATCAATAGCACCTATGACTCCCCTCCTTCTTGCGATAGCCTCAGCAACTTCTTTTGCGACTCTGTTAACAGATGATTGCGAAATTGTTGCCTCGTCACCATGCATCCTCTGGAATGAACCTGTATTGAAATATAAAAATTCAATCAATATATGGGCTGGAATTTTTTTATAATTCAACTAAAAGAAATTAGGCTTCTTATTATTTGAAATGAAGTAGAGAAAACTGAGGAAGAAATAGGCAAACATTAAAATAAAATTATTTAATTGTACATATCAAAATTCCCCAATCTCAAGTCAATCACACATTCAACTTTTACAATTGTTTAATACTTTATCATCTTTTGTTACTCAATATGCATTCAAAAATCGAGATGAAATGAATTGTTTATTAGAATTTTAAAATTATGACCTGAATGAACCATTTGAAGAATTTAACTCAGTGATCGTTAGGGTAAGGTGTACAGTTATGGGTTAAGTTTTAGTGTGTCCTAGAGCCAACAATAGATTTTCCCCCTTTCTAATATTTTACATAGAAAGAAAGCAGAAATTTTATGAACTCCATTTGTTTACTTCCTACATGTAACCCTCTATGAAACACTGGTAAGAAGAAGAATTTTAAAAAAAAGGGAAAAGAAGGAAAAAAAACATGTGCATGAAAAAAAAAAACAATACAAACAAACCTCACCAACAGCGTAAAAAACGTAGTGCTGTGAGCACCTGAATCATTGCAGGTAGTGGATCATGTCAGGGTGTGTTCCTCAGATCACCTTCAAGCATGTTGATGAGGTAAAGTGCAGTTTCCTTTCAGAATCTATTTGAAACTGTTCATCCTCGTACAACTTAAACGATTCTTTTCGATCAATTGGTCCCCTTCTTGGTCGATTATTTTTCTGTGAATAAATGGAAAAAAAATTAGAGTCAAGAATACATACAATGTAAAACTTACAGTTCACTCGGGATTACAATCGTTGACGTTAGTTACAGTCCTGGTTAGTTATAAGAAAAGCTGGGGTATAGTATTCGTAAATTTCAAAATATAATCTTCTAAAGTTTGACATTTCTTTGAGATGGAAACTGAAAATTTTATAACATGATAAAACACATATGCTTTATAAAATCAAATTGTGTCTATAATAAAAACATGATAAATCTACAGCCTTAAACAAATAATTATCTAAGTTGAACTCTGGGTCCTGCAAATGCCTATATTTACTTTCTAATATAAAATAACTTACTAGTAAAAGACATACTTTAACCCTAATTCAGACTGGGGGGGGTCAATTTGACCCCCCTGAACAAAATCCGCGACTGCCGCGCAACCGCTGCGAATCGACAACCCGGCGCTTTATGACTTTTTTCTTTCAAGTGTCCCGCAACTTTGACACCAAGTTCGAAAAAATTGGACACTCCGTTGTTGCGTTACGCAACATTATGTAATCGATGTCAGGCCAAAATTGAACGAAAATCGTCATTTTGCATGCGTTTGTGTACAAAATACTGCTTTTTTCTAAATTACTTTATAACACTGATAAATTGTGTCTTCTGAGCCTTTTGATTAATTAAATTGGTCTTTATATTGATCAAAATACATTTCTGAAGCATAAAAAATTACAAAAACAAAGAAATACATAAGAAATAAAACAATAGAATACATAAGAAATTCATAAAACAATAGAATACAAAAGAATTAATTTGAAATTTCTGAATTTGTCAATTCAATACGTTGTTTATGCTACTCAGCAACTTTTAGAAAAAATTTGGGCTTCATAACTATATTTTATTAATGAAATATTAACGATTTCAGTAAAAAAGCATCTAATTTGCATACGTGAGTATGCATAAATTAGCATAAATTAAATATGTGAAATTTTTTTTCAAAAAAACATATCAGCGACACCCTTTACATGTGCAGCGACGTTCGTGCAAATTTCACGGCAATCGGACCATCGCCGGCGGAATTCAGGGGGGGGTCAAATTGACCCCCCCCAGTCAAAATCTCCTCTTGAACATGCCAGTCTGAATAGGGTTAAATACTAATTTAGAATAATTATCTAAATCAAGCACTTTGGTAACATTCATTTAGATATCAAACTTAGCATATAAAATTTCATGTTATATTCCATTGTTCTATACATAACTTTTGTTTTTCTTCGTTTTGAGGGCTAAATCTTAGCAGAAATTCTTCTTAAAAATGTGCGAGACTTGAAAGTAAAAAGCTGGCAAGTGACACAGTAATCATGCGTCACAATGGACACGAAAGTTGTTAAGCTGTTTTAGGGATCAGAAGAATCGATAAATTAGTTTGGTGAACACACTGCAAAAAGTTTTTTACTTTAACTTTTTAAAATTTTTGAGAATGGTTGAAATTGTCAGGGTAGAGTCTAGGCCTAACACATTAAACTTGCTAAAAACCATTATTATTATTATTTTTTTTGTATCAAAATGGATTGTCGAGGTTAAGATTGAAGGTTGATTTTACTTTAGTTGGGGGTTTTGTTCCATTAAATTCGCACATGATTTACATGGGTGCCCAGACATACTGCGCAGACTCTCATGAGATAAAGTTTGAGATAAAGTTGAAATATCCCGAGACCTGAGTAGACTTACCAAGAGCAGACAAGTTAGACTGTCGTCTGGCCTTCTGCTGAGCCTGAGCTAGAGTAGCCTACAGGATAGATCCAAAGGCAAAGTTCCTTTTTTGTTTACCTTCTCTTTTCAGCCAGGCCCAGGAACTAAGTTAGATTCTACGTTGAAAGTGAGAGAGAGAGAAAAAAAACCCGACTATTATTAAGTTAGCATAGGCCTAGACTTCTAGACATCAAAATGAATCATGTTTAAGAATGAAGGTCAAGGAATTTTTTCATTAGATCTGTTGTTTTCAGGCGATAAACACCACGCCACCCACCGCGGGTATCTAACCCTAACTTAAGTTAGTGCGTGTGCCGTGGCGTGGGCATGGACATGGTGGTGGGGGTCGCCGTCAACCCGGGGTCGCCGTCAACCCGGGGTCTATCCCTGGCTTCAGGCCATACCCTAGCGGCGGGATGCTAAACTACACTAGCACCTTGTTTTTCTTTTATTCCAACATAAATTTCTTCCTTGATTCCACTTATATTTCCCATAACTTTGATACGAAATTTGGGGGTGCATCGAAAATTTCTGGTTATTTTACTAAACGAGACAGGAAAACACACATATGGGACTGTACAAAAAATAAATTGGACTTTGAATTTCCAAACTCGACTCTCATTTTCCGATCCAAGCACTGCACGTTTTCAGGAAATCTATTTAAACATTTGTTAAAAAATAAATACATTCAGATAGAGCATAAGGTACTTTTTAATAACAATAAAGGTTGAATTACTCACGATTTTTTGCACAGCTCCGTCTTACACGTTAAGTTTCAGTTGCCGATGATTTTTTTTTAATTTCTTCGTCGCGATTTCCCGCGGGTGGCTCTCGCGATCGTCTGCATTAAAAATCACCGAAATGCTGCTCTGTGATTGGTCAATTGGCCCCAAAATCCATGGATTCGTTTGAGCCAACAGATTCAGACCACCCCAAACAGTTGACTCAAATTATGACGTATTATGACGCTGTGGATCTATGGATTCAGTCGAGTCCACCTTTGTGAATACCAAATTGCAGACCCAGGGTTCAACCCTAGGTTCAACCCAGGGTTGAATCCGCGGATTTTGCAGAATCCACCTTTGTGAATTCGGGCCAATGCCTCCGGCACCACCTTCGGTGGCGGAGGCATAAAAAGAGCTTGTTCTAATAATTTTTTCAAAGAGCTGTACAGGTAAATATAGGTCATGACTGGTGAAAAATGTAACAAACTACCCTTCCTGTAATGAACATCATACCTCCTGTAATATAAAACATACCTCCTGTAATAAACAACATGCTTCCTGCATCCTACATTCCACATCAACAACCTTGTAAATTACATCCTCTCATATGTCATTCATGTTGTACATTACAAACTCATCTTTTGAATTGGAATACCAACAACATATTCCTTGTAAATATATGTCAATCATTGTAGATTTCAAATTCGAATGTGCCCCACTTAATTAAAATTTTACAAGGTCAATGTCTTTCAAAGTCATTTGAAAGGACAGTAAAACCTCTTTCATAAACTCTTATCTAAGGAGTAACAATAAATTGTATAAAACAATCATGAAAAATTGTTATATTTATAATATATTTCATCAACAGTGTGAGCTCTCCATAAAAACATGTTTGTTAGCAATTTAAAAGATAACCATTGATTAAGATTTAAAATAGAGCAGAAGAAAAAAAAAACAAGGTAAAAATTCCTTTTTACAAGAATAAACAGGATTTGAAGAATTTAAAAAGAAATAGATAATTCCTCTTACCTTCAATTCCTTCTCGATTGGTTTTCTCTTGTTCTCTATCTCCATAGTAACAGCAGGTAAAAACTGTTTATAGTAGCAGTACATGTTCCACAAGATGCGGGACAATTCTATCATATTTAGAAGAATGAGAAAGAGGAGTTTGAAGTCATGTAATTGGTAAAGATGCAATATAATTTGTTAGCAAACAAATTCTTTATACAATGTCATATACAGTCCCAACCGAGACCAGCATTAGTTGATTGCAATCAAATGAGCTTTTCATACAATGTTAAAAAGAGCTCAATTTTGCAGAGAACTCAATCAATTTAAGTCAGCTGTGAGATAGATACATGTACACTATGCACAATTTTTTTTTAAATGCTACCACATGGCAAGATTTTTAAAAAGAAAAAAACTTTTCAATTTCTTGTACTGGCAACACATTGAAACATTTAAAATCAATTATCATATATACATGTACAGAACAAATCAATGTGGTTTAGTTTTATATTTATGATTCTTTGCATGTTTTATGTTGACAAATATTCTTCAAAAACAAATTTTCCTCCATGTGAAAGTGTGATAATGAAGAAAACAATACTTTGAAGTAGAAAACCTGTTTTGAGATATATGAACATGGTAATAATCATGCTTACCCAGTGTTTCTTTTGTTGACTGCCTCGCAGCAACAATCTGAGCATGGAACGCAAGGAGCATCTCAAGCCTGGACGCAAACTCTCCTAGACTAGCGCCCTCAATGAGCTTCTCCAGAATACCGACGATTCCGAGGATCGTCGTCTCATCTTCACTAGCTTCACCGTTAGTGTCACCCTCCTTGGGTTCATCTCGAATTTCATCTTTAGTCCCACTGCTGGGATTCTGTGTATGGTTTTCATCTCTCACCTTGGTAAGGAAGGTCTGGATGAGGCGATACACATGGAACCACCACTTGAGGGCGCCTTCACCATGTTTGAAGGTCACATTGTCGAGCATGGCTACCCAGCAACTATACACACAGAAAGGATATTGGTTGATTCAATTTGATAATAAATTAATATAATAACCCTTTAAAAAACTGTACTGCTCTACATTGGACATAACAAGGGAGTCCATAAGAGAAAGAGAAGAAGATTACAAAATACCTGGTGGCAATCTGTACTAGAGGTTTAAAAGCAGAACTGGTATAAAGACATACATGTAAGAGTATTACGATTGAATAAATTATGGATGGTTTTACTCACTTCAATTCTAGTTTTCTCCATCTGATAATCGTCTGCGTGATCTCTTCAAGATGAGTTTGGATTGACACTGCTTTGCTTGCATTCGACTCCCATTCCTAATCAGAGATAAGAAAACGATGGTTAAACATTTAAATTTGTAGATACATGTACAATGTAACTACAGAAAAGTAGACTCTTTTTAAAATGAAAGAAATAGCACCAATTATTTGAAATCTGATGATTGTCTGTGTGATTTCTTCAAGATGACATTGGATTGATACAGTTTTGCTGGCACTCCTTATCAGAAATAAGATGATGGTTTCAGCATTTCAACATCTGTTCAATTTAGCACATGATTAGATTAACTATTCTGTTGGTTTTTGTTTGCACCATTACTTCTTCTTTTTAATATGATCTTGTACTTGTAGACATGTATATGTTTACATTTTTCTTGCACACATGCACTTAGAGTCTAGTTTTCAAGTGGATTTAACGCCTTACAAGTTTCGTATATTATTATTATCATCATTATTATTATTTAGATAATTAGACTCTATTTGAAATGAAAGAAATAGAATCAAATACCTGAAATATTTGGGGATATTTCGGAGTTAACACTTACCAAAATGAATAAATAGCAAATAAATATCTAGTTACCTGAGATTTTGATAGAAGTAGCTCCAGCCCAGTCACAAACTTCATCAAGGGACTCTCCACACTGAAGGAATTGATTCGCTCTATCAGCATTGTAAGCTTTGGGATTAAAAGACAGAAGACATAATTTAATAACAGTGAAAACGCCCTAGAAGCTGTGATCATCATCATCATTTAGTGACGTCCTTTCAAAAGGGGTTTGTGGCTATATATACATGTGTATATGTGATCATTTCAATGTAAATGCCATATAAATAGTGGATACTCCAACATTTAATATCCTGGATTATACAACACATACAGAATTATCCGAAGTGCATATTTGTTTTATGAAAACCAAAGGCATGCTATGGTGAAATAAACTTGCACAAGGGATAATTAAGAATTTGAAATGACAGATCATTTTGTTCATAAATTTCAGGACTGCTGGCAATATTTCAGACATAATCTTTATTTTCACCTGTTTCAGAGTAGGGTGATCAGGCCACTCTGCCAGAAGGCCCTGTATCTTCACCAGAAAACCATCCAGAACCGGTTTGCACTGGATAGCTTCTTGAATGTTGGGGTCACGGTAGATGTCATATGGCTTGGATGCACCATCAGTCTTTCTGATTGGCTTGGACTTCTCGTCGGACTGCTCTGTTGCTATGGCAACTTGGAGGTCATGAACTCTCATTAGATGGGCACCAATCAGGTGCTGGTCGATGCTAGGAGCTGTACATAAGTTTAAAAAGAAGAAAAAGATCCATAAATAGTGATATTTTGTGCTGATGTCTGGTGGAACAGTTGCGGACTGTTTAATCTACATGTATGTCATTTTTATTTTTATTGGCAAGACACTTATCTAGTCTACACCTGCCACACTCTAGAGAGTTGAGGTAAATGGTTACCAGAGGGAAGAAATTCCTTGGTAGCATATTTTATCTCTCTTATCAAAACTACATGTAGGTAATGCCCTCGGTTTGACTGCGGCAGCCTGCTTTGCGAAATGTCACATGTGCACTAATTCCCCTTTTAACATTACGCACAACTTGGTGAAACACCCTGCAGGTGTCTTATCACAAAACATGGCAATTACGACTAAGAACATTATTTTTCTGCAAGCTGTCTAAACAAGATAATGATTTGTTAACAGTCAGCCCTAAGAGATAACTCGCCAATTTTGTTATATGAAACTCATAATTTTTATATAACTAATTTCATTTAAACTTTCTCAAATCAGAACTTAATTTTCCATTCTTCCTGCGTTGCAATTTCAAACAAACTCCTCGATTAACAATCTAAATCCAAAGCAAAACCTACCCATAAAAGGAAGTGCATCATGTGCCAGCTCTACAACCATGGTGTAACCCAACCTAGCAACGTTCCTCACATCAACGTCCAGCCCTGACTCTCCATCCTCTGACCGCATCCAGTCAATATTGACCATCCTGGTGAACATCTGATTGTGAGTGTCCCTCAGGAATCGCATGGTGGCAGTGTCCAGCTGTTTGGACGTAGAGGTTGGGTCAGAGGTGGAGGGGTCATCATCATTGGTCTCGGGTAGGTCATCAAGGGTGGGTTCAGCAGTGATGTCTGCAAACTCCTGGGAAAGTGGTAGAGGAAATACTAATCAAAATCACTGACAAGTTGCCCCAAATTCTGGCTTTATGTGTTTGCTGAAACTAAATCTTTCAGGACTTCAATTTGAAGAATCAATGAAATTTAGTCACACAGTGTTGGTTTTATATACGTGAACAGAGGCCTTGTACAAATGTTTAAACATTTATTTGTAGTGTTTGAAATATGTAATATTCTAAAGGTTTTTCCTATTATCTTAGGGGCCCACAGCCGATGCCCTATCCCCCCCCTAAAATAACAAGAATGTCACAACCTAATTTTTCGCCTATTCAGCTCCTCTCCGCCACTTCAAGCTCAGCCCCTTCACGATCTTTGTTCATTGTATCTAACCTTCACCACTCAATGTCTCTCTTATTCTATCTCTTCTTCTCTCTGATACAACACAACAAGGTTCCCAAACCATAAAATTACTTTTTCAAAAGACGGGAAGCTCTCCCTCAGGTCTTTCTCCTCTAGCTGTTCATCTGTCATTCCGTCGCCGTGGCTACGACTCTTGTACTTGTAGAGACTCGCCTCCTCTTCCTCTTTCTGCCTAGCTGCCTCCTCCGCCTGGTGGTAATGGGACACAAAGGATCCCAGGATGCCTTGCAAGAGGTCAAGGGTCACTGGTGTGAGTTGGCCAAAAAGGGCGGTGTGGTTTGTGGCATGGTGGAGAGCAAGCTTCAAGATACTACACGTAAAATGGAATTTACAATTGTATTATATTTAGAGAGTATTTCAATGATCAGTACAGTCCATGTACATTTGTACAGGTACATGTAGATCAAATTAATTAGCAACAGTACATAATATTGAAGGTTCTGATCCTAGGACAACACAAATATCATTTGGGGAAGGCAAAGGTGAGGTAATCTGCCATGAATTTGCACCAGCGACAATTGAGCCAGCTTTATTTTGTTGCAATTGGCGTATGTTCAGATTAGAGTTGGGATTATGTAAAGTTTTGGTTTAGGAAAGAAGTGTTCATTTGATTACATACTGTACAGCATAAATCTTCATCTTGTGTGTCCTCCATTTACAGGACACGTTACTTTTTTGTTCAAATGGTGGACATGAAAGATGAAGACTTATATAGGTCTTATATAATACTTATAATATAGGAAGCAAATCAGAAGCAAATTTAAGAGGTTTTCAAACTAAGAATTTGGTCCTAACCTGTGCATGAGGTGTTCTTGGGTTGCTTGACCAACTGACCATCCATCGCAGACCTTCTGCAGGAGTGAATGAACATTCTCCATGGTCAGATTCTCAGCTAGGGACAGCCAGGAGGGTTGCTTGGCCTGGACAGACGGGAAGCTTGCGATACAAACTACCAACTCCTCTATAGATGTGATCTGAGAATGCAGGAAAAAGAGGATGTAAAATATTAAAATATACAAGCAGGTTCTGTTGTTATTAACTGTAATTTTCAAAAATAGGCCAAATCGGATCTAGCAAAGAAATTTCCAAAATGTTTGGATGTATTAAATCAACCTTAAAGACATAATTCGAAACAAAGTTTAGCAATCTTCAAAGAACATTTTATTCCTTAAATGCTTCTAGGATTTGCAAACAATTATTCTAAATATCAATTTGTTTTACCGTCAAATGAAGACCCTTCTAGATATACTAGATACAGTAACTGTTGTACCTTACCCTAGACCTAACATAAAACCACACCATTGCACGGACCCTAATCCTTCCACTTAGAATAAAGTCACACCATCGACTCACCTGCTCTGGTTGCTTTGGTAACGATGCTGCCATGCTGAGATGTTGCCTGTGATGCTGACACTGGACCGAGTGAGCAAGAAGCTGCATCCCGTAAGAGAGACTGGACATGCCCACTGACATCCCGAACCAGAGATCCCGGTAGGAGGGGTACTCCGCCCGGATACGGTGCAGGAAGTGTTCCTGCGATGCCTGCCAGGCACGGTGTTCATCCCTCAACCTGGGGGTGTTCTCTGTGATCTTTAGGAGGACGTTTGTGTGCTTGGTTTGGAGGTCCTTGATTGTCTTAGAAGATCCGCTGGTGGTCAGGTACACCTGAACGTCTTTGATCAGGTCATCGAACTGGTGATCGATCAAAAGTGAATGGATGGATCATATCCAAATAAATCATAATCGAATAAGAAGAACATTCTCTAAAAAATGAAAAAACTTCTGACCACACGAGCACTGAAAATTAAGGGGTTTCTGGGACGAACATCATACTAAGGTTTCAGGTTCAAGTCCTTGTGGAATCCCACTTTCTTTGCTCATTTTCATATTATATATTTCTGGAATGTTTCGCTCTTTGTTGGAAACTAAAGAAAACCTTAGATTACGATAATTCCTGTATATTTTACTGCATGTATACTAGTCCCGCATCCCTCAAGCTTTAATGAATGAATGACATTTTATTTTACCCGAATGCCAAGAAAGCAATTATTGCGTGAAAGTTAACCACCCGGGGACCTACAGTACCGCCCTAAAGTTAATGTTACCTGTTTACACACTCCCTCAAACCTTCCATTCGCTTTGCGTGTAAGGTTTGATGGAGTGTGTAATCAGGTAACATTAACTTTCGGCGGTACTGTACATGTACAGCCTAAAATCCTTACCAAGGGACTTGGTAATGTGGGTAAAGGCTCCATCACCAAATGGGACTTTTGTTTTGAACCAGAGGTACATGAATGTAACAACTTCTGATAAACTGTTTATTGAATTATACCTTTGGTGGGTGTGGCCTGAATGCATTCCTCTGAGCAAGCTCCGCCTCCATCTCCTGCAGTAACAAGAGTCTCTCCTGCATGGCTAGGATACGTGGGTGGATCTCATGGGTACTGAACTCAGTCAGGGACTTGCCTGTCAGGAACATGGATGATATACCCCTCACACTCAACTCGGCCTCTAGTTCCAAGATCTGGCAGATGAAAAAAAAGCATTATCCTACATTTTGTGGGTGTGGGTGTGGTGTGGGTGACCACAAATAAAAAGATCTGAAAAAAGGCTAAAATTGAAAGAGCTCCCACACTTTTGAAGTTGAAAATTAAAATTGAAATTGAAAACTTTACGGCTGCTGTTGAAGACCAGTTTCTCCAGTTCTACTAGTCTTCGCCCAGCCCCCACAGTCTCTCTCTCTATCTCTCGTCAGTGCAGTATACCACAATGGTGCTGCACTGTATACATCCAGATTCAGATCCAGACCCAAGGTGACTCCTTATATAACTTTGTAACAGATCAAAATGCCTCACCCGATATCAATGTTGAAGAAGAGCTTACTATTGGTAGAAGAATGGAGGCCGAATTCATCTCATATCTACCTGACAAATTTCATTTTATTAGGGCAACTCTACCAACAATGATCATTGCTCCCCCAAAAAAGATATGTTTCACCTGTTTATTCATTGATTTATCACTAATCTAATGGCATGGATAATTAAAAAAAAATCATAAGGTCTTTCAAATTCAGTGAAAAAAAATATGTTGTCGCTGATTCCCACAAGATGTCAAGCCATCATTAATGAGACTAAAGAAAACAAATAACTTAAATGCAAATTACACGGCTTCATTTCATATCTTTTAAAACAAATTTCGCTAAAGGGAAGAAGAGGAATACATTTCAATATTGAGGTATTCAACTGATAACAAGGGTTAAAATTACCTTTTGTCACCATAATGTCTGTTATGCTGCCTTTTGATGTTTAAACAGAAAATAAATGGCAAAAAGACTTTACCAAATGTAATGTCTGTTACACTGAAATTACCCATAAGCAATCCTGTCAAGACCATGGGGATGATAAAGACGTTGCCTCCTCTACTGTGTACAACATGCAGATGATCTTTCTGAGACTGATCACGTTAGGCCAAACCAGACACATGGAAATCAATTTAATTTGAGCTTTGAGCTTTGCCTCAATCCTTAATCAATGAGTTTGGATGCCTCCAAAAGGGAACCAAATCTACTCTGGTTCACAAGCTAAGTATATCAAAGAGTGATCCATCTCCTTGTGAAGTTGTAGTCGTTGATGCACAGCAACTGCTTTATCATGTTGTTTGGCCAGTAGTCAGTTATGATTCTGAATACATCCATGGAGAAGATACTCGACAAGTAGCACAATTCACAAAAACGGTACTTGTCTTTGACAAATGAAGAGCTTTCTCCAAAGAACCAGGAAGAATCTGTTGTGGCAGTGTAAAATCCACTGACTACAACCACAATTATGAAAGAGATCTACCTACTATTCTAGCTGCATTTATGAAGAAGAGACTTGAAAAATAATGCTTGAGTTCAAGAGATATGAAGACCAGGAAAGAATCCATTATAGTGGTGCAGAATCCATTTACAACCAAACTTATTAAACAGATATACATGTACGTTGCAGAGTAGCGGTCATGAAAAATATGAACAATAAACAGCAGCTTTCTGCCCTCCACTGAACAATTGACTTTGGAGAGCAAAAAAATCGGTCATGACCCCATAACCTTTGTGCACTTGACCTCTAACAACATCTACTACTATTCTTATGTCTTCCTTGATATATCAAAGCCTGGTGGTATCATGCTGCGCTAGATCGACAAATCAAGACCCTGTGTACTTTGAACTTAACCTCTACCAACATCTATCCTTACCTCTTCTTTGATGTACCCCAGCTTGATGGCATGATGCTGTGCCGGGTCTACAGGCCCTTGAGGTGCTAATAGCATCGCTTGGAGGTGACCTAGACGTATCCAGCAATTCCCAAGAACACTCAGGTCAGTCACAAAGGAGTCTGTCACAGAATCATCTGTCAAATCCAAGCAGATTAAAAATGAAATTAATTCTTTGTGCCCATTTTTGCTGCAGTTTTTAGCCTTTTCCCACTGATTGGAATTCCTTTTAATTAATCAAAAAAGACAATTTACCATATAAGGCAATATTTTTACAATTTGCTTTTAAATTGTTGGGTTAACTCACATCGATAATTTTGCCATATTTGAGCAACTGTAATTACCACAAGTAGCCTTATTTTGAAGGATAAATTTTATGTGAGGATGGATTCACAAAATTTGTGAAAATAAAACCACTGAAAATATTACCAATAATACATTACCTGAATCGTTCATGAGTATGCCTAAATCATCCAGCAGATTCTTCACTAGACCGCCCACACTGTCAATCACTCTCCAGGCCTCGCCTCTTTCATCCCTGACCAATGGCAGGGCCTCACTGTCTATCTGGCTCCACCCACTGTTGTGATCTAAAATCTCTGATAGGCTGGCAAGAGGTGAGTGATTCTCCTGTGATTGTGTGGTGCCACATGGAGTGGTTGCCATGGTGACAAGGTCAGAGCAGGCCGTCAGCCATCTTGTTTTGTCTCCTTCGTCAGGAAGTAAAGAGCCAAAAGCTCTGAGAAGACTGGCTGCGCTTGTTATGAGATATGTTACACTGGATATCCTAGAGAAAGGAAAAGGAGTTGCAGATAAATATAATATTACAGTATAACTTCTATCTATCATTGAAAGATACTTATAGCATGTCAACTGAATTCTTTGTAATCAATTAGAATTGTTTCAAATTTGCAATTGATTGTAAACCTTTTTAAAGGGACCCAAGATGTCACAAGACCATATTACCCTCAATTACACTGAGGGTAAACAGTTCCTGCCAGGAAGCATGCTTACCTGAAATCATAACCCTTGCTGCTTGTCCATTCAGAGTTCTTCCAAAGAACTTCCATGATCTCTTGCACGTGGGACTGGTGAACCTCCCATGATGCTGGGGGGGGGGGACTCTTACCCCCATCCTGCACCTGCTATACCCTATCTTTCACCCTTAATTTCACAATTCTTCTCTTCCCCTCAAGAAGGATGCCTACCTGACATCATAACCCTTGCTGCTTGTCCATTCAGAGTTCTTCCAAAGAACTTCCATGATCTCTTGCACGTGGACTGGTGAACCTCCCACGATGCTGGGGGGGGGGGGGACTCTTACCCCCATCCTGCACCTGCTATACCCTATCTTTCACCCTTCATTTTCACAATTCTTCTCTTCCCCTCAAGAAGGATGCCTACCTGAAATCATAACCCTTGCTGCTTGTCCATCAAGAGTTCTTCCAAAGAACTTCCGTGATCTCTTGCAGATGGGACTGTTGGGGTTCCCACATAGCCAAGGGGACACTCTTACCCCCATCTTGCACCCACTGTACCCTAATCTGTCACCTTTCTATTTCCCCCAAGAAGCATGCTTACCTGAAATCATAACCTTTGCTGGCTGTCCATCCAGAGTTGTTCCAAAGAACTTCCATGATCTCTTGCAGATGGGACTGGTGTGCCTTCCATGACGCCAGGGGGACACATTTACCCCCATCCTGCACCTGCTGTACCCTATCTTTCACCTTTCTCTCAGCCAGGGGTGTGGTAGAAAAGGGTTGGGTGTGGTGCTGATGATCAGAGAGGAGGTGAAACATACATCTGGTCTGGACAGGACTATGGAGGTTGGCAGGTCCCTGTAAGTAAAAAAAAAGAGCATCTGAGAATTGTTTAACTGTATAGCCACTTGGTCTACAAGCAGTTGGTCCAATTCTCTGATTTTCAGATACCACACTCAGACTAATCCTATTTGGTCTACTAACAATTGGATCTAATTCATGCCTGCTCTAATTCATACTGAATCTAATTTTCACTTGGTCTAATCACTACGTCTAATTGTTAATTTGCCTATAAAGGTTTTTTAAAAAGGCTATATGAATACCTTATTATAAAATGGCCTATTTTCTTCATAAAAGGTTTAGATTACCGTAACAACACTGCTGTCTGCTGAGACAAAAGCTTGCATCAACTCATCATCCTCTTCAGCACTGGGTTTCCATGACAACCATCTCTCCATAGATTCAGAGACTGTGTTTGACTTCATGTGGAACAGATGAGCAGCAGCTACCTCTGCAATGACCCCTGCATGACCTTGGACTGATTTATTCATGTCATGGGGATGGAGAAGGGCAGTGTTGAGGGGAGACAGGAGGAGTGGGTTGAATGGAACTTGGAAGCAGGCGAACTCATAGAGGCATTCAATGTCCTTCCCTCGTCTCTTCATTTCAGCGCTTTGAAGGCAAAGTTAGGGAATGAAAATCAGTGAAGACATTCTTTACTTCATATGTTTATTCCTTATATTACTTTGCTTACATTGTATAATAATAATAATAATAATGTTGTTTTTTTTTTTGTTTTTCTAGCACCTTTTCCAGTAACTGCTTTGCAATTTGTCATTACCCCAGTCATTGCATTTGATTCCACGAGACCATTTTACAAGACGGTGCACATATTTATGTAGTCATGTAAGATGTCTGAAGAAATACAATAGCTGTACACCCACAATAACAAATATTTGTGGATACGTGTAATTTCCCATCATAAAAATGAAGTGCTAGTTCAAAGGACATTAGATTAAATATAATTCGTTTCAAGTGAAAATTACGATTTCCAGTTAAAATTCCCCATCTTCAAAATTGTCAATGTTTTGAGATACCAACCCATTTGGCTTGAAAGATTCAGCCATCAATTCTGACACCACTCTCTGAGCAGTGGTGAGTGCCAAGTGTTCCTTGACTGGCCATAGCCAAACTGCCGTCTCATTAGCATCATGGACCATTCCATGTGTCTGATCAGGGGTGGGTTCAGTCTCCATTGGGTAGAGGGTGAGATCCCTGGGTAAAAGACCCTGTTGCATAAGGTTATATTCGATGGGTCCAATAGCTTCTGATTCATCTGTGAGAAACAGTCAGACAATTAAATTCAATGGAAGCTTCTATGCAGGGTTGAGAGTGGCCACAAACAAAAAGAACTGAAAAAAGCTGAAGAGAGCTGAAAACAAGCTGAAATTGAAAGGCATCCCATACTTTTGTACGGAAGGAAAGCTAAAATAAGCTGAAAATAAGCTGAAATCAGTTAAAAAGCTCAAAGCCCTGTCTATTGTTTGTTGGATTCTAGCCTTAATCATACAAAGTAATGTATTTTATGCTTCAAAGTGGTCAACATTGTTCAAAAACATTGTTAAATGACATTGGTCAAATATTGTTATCTAATAACTGCTGCATTATCCTTGTTATTCTACAATATCCTAGGCCAGTGGAATTGCTGCCTCAAGATACAGAAGATACACACTATAGTTTTAACCTTGGAAATAATTCTTAGACCAAATCATATAGAACCTTCATAATGATTTTGTCTAAAATCTATTTCCCACGCTGTACATTGTATGTATACATGTGGAGTCATACTTTTGTTCCTTTTTTTCCCCATAACTCACCTCCGTCCCAGTCATTTAGGTCAACAGCCTTCTTCAGGCATTCCAGGATCATCCTACACGTGAGCAGTCCCCTGCTGCTAGACATGAACGCTACGCAACGATCAGCATCTTGTCGCCTTCTGAAGGTCTGCCCTCCAGCCTGTCTGATCACATCCAAAGCCTGGCACACCCTCGTGATGCTCTGGATGGTCTCGGCATGGTGGGCGGTCCGGAAGGGAAGGGGCTGGCCGAGAAGGTTGCTAAGCAACTCCCATTGGTTGAGGTCAAGGGTGGTGGTGGAGGGCGTGTCACTGTGACTCAGAGAGGTATGCAAGCATTTCATGATGGTATGAAGCTCTACCGGCAAGCTGATGAAAGGAGAAATACAAAACAACTCTTCACTGAAATATTGCCATACCATTACTTTACAATAATTGAGGATATGACCCCATTATGAAAGTTTATATCCATTTGGTATAACAGCAGTTTGTCTAATTTCCCCTTGGTCTAATACATACTTTGTTGAATTCTCACTTTTTCTAATTGTCAATTCGTCTAATAGGCAAATTGTCTAATTCCATTTTCGTCTATTACCAGTTTGTTACATGAATTGACCAAGTGGTGTTAGACGAAGTACACATTAGGCAAAACAGGAATGACACAACATGGTAACTATGCGAAGTGACAACTAGACTAAAAGGTAATAAGATGAACTTGTTGTTGACAAAATGTGGGATGAGACCAAAAGGGCATTAGTCAAAGTGGGTTTAGACCAAGTGGCAATCTACTGTGATGATTATCAGAACAAAAATGGGCTCTCACCTGGAAGAATCATAGAGCAATGACTTGACCATCTGCACGGTTTCTTTCAAGAACCAGTCCCAATGGAGCGCAAGCTGACCAAACGAGAATCTATCGCCGTCTCTGATTGGCTGCGTACACAGCCGCCATAACCTATCCCTCCAAACAGAGGCCACAATAATCTAATAGAGAAATAAGGTGATTGAAAACATTGCTATGTGTCTAATACCTGATTCAGTGCGAGTAGGGAGTATCATTCTTATGAAAGTCAGACGAAATGTTTTAAGCAAGACCAAAATTGATAATGTTGCAAAGAGCAAAGCTTGAAAAAAAGAACGGAATACAGGTATTATTACCCTGGTCAATGAATTCAATTCCAGGCTTTGTCGATAAACACACTAAGGCTGATCCAATCAGCTACCCATTTACACCAGAGTGTGGAGACGCAAATAGACAAATTACCTTGCTCCAGGACATAAATGCTGTGCTCAGGGGGATCGAATCCACAAACTACAACACAACCACTAGACTACAACAATACTATATTGCTTAGAGTTTTCCAGTAATCTTTACATACCTTGAAGGCTTGGTCCTCGTCTAGTGGACCATCTGCAGCTAGCCTCTCAGAGAAGAACTGGTCCCAGGCTTTGAAGAACGGTCCTACATGGGCTATTGATTGGTGAGGGAGGGCTTCACTGCTCAGGCGACCTGCGAAAGCACACATTGTAGTTGAATATTAAACAATTGAGTAATCCTTTTATACATTTCAACTGCAGACCTCCCAATTAAGAATTAAATCATTTATTTTTCAAAGAACTGCAATTCCAACACAGAAACCCCCTTCTAAAGAGGATTAAGCCCCTTTTGAAATTAAACTCTTAACACATTGAAAGCCACTTCCATACCTTTCTGGAGAGCATGTGAGAGTTGAAGAACTGTGGCTGGCTTCTTCTTCTTCTTGATTCCAGGATCTGTGTTTGTTTGACAAGCTAGGAAGACCTCTGACAATGTTCTCCTCAGGAGTATAAATAACCTGCAAGGATACAAATTTATGCCGTTGATAACTGAGTTCAATTCAGTGAAAACTTCAATAAAATAATACATAGACTTGCCTGTACTTCTCTTTTCTAATGCTGTTTTCTATATATGACATTGGCAACCATTCTATGCCAATCCTCTCTGTTCTCTGAGTACTTTAAAAGTTCTAAACTTCCGAGATGTCATTCTCTCTCTTACTCTTGCTCTTTTTCCTTTAATCTTTCCAATCAGTGAATATTTCAATTTCTGCTTCCTACAAGTATTTAAAAAAAAATCTAAATATAAGTTCTTTTCCAATTTCTCGTACCTTGTGGATAACGTCTGAATTCTGTCCATCGAGGCAGGACTGTTGTCCTCCATACACTCTTCTTGATCTGATGCTGCCTTCTGGAGGTGAACGCTGAATAGCTTGAGAAGCTGCTCATTCCAGTGAGCATCGAGGGGTGAATTCATCAAGAGATCTTTCACTGAAAAAAAAAACAACATATATACAAACTTACATTATTTTGGTTTAAGATCAAATATCAATCTCACATTTCATCCAAGAAGTTGCTCTATACTTTCCAAAATGCATTGAATTGAATAATTTATATTTCTTAAATTGATTATGATTTGGAAAGGATATTAAAGCAGGAAGAGGTGTCCAAAAGGGACTGAATCCACTTTTTATAAAAGTTCAGGTATAAAAATATTTGTATTTATATGCATCTACAGCTCATTACCAGAGTATCACAGCAAATTGATATTGGATCATTGTTGAGATAGGTACCTGTCGACCTGAAGTTTGAGAGCAATATTATTATAAATAAGCGAAAAAAGTGAAGAAAAAAAAATATATATATGTCCCCTTTTTTAACATCACCTTTCCATCTGTACAAAATCTTTAAAAACAAACCCTTCCCCCCCCCCAAGGTTACAAAACTTTATTCAATCAGTTTTTGGAATATAATTTACATGTACTCACCCTGGTGTTCAGGGAAAAGTTCCTTCACCTCTGTTTCCAACTGCTCCATGATTGGATGATTCAACATTCTCTGAAGAACCTCTTCAGCCAATTGCCCTACTTCTAGCATGCTTTCAGGGCATGGTCCAAGTGACTTCACCCAATCACAGCGTAGCTTACAATCCTCATGACTGACCCTCTCGATAACTAACAGAAGAGCTGCTTTCATATCGAGCAACGCTGCAGTTCTACAATGTGAATTAAATATGATATGGATTTTACAGCAAAAAAATAAGGTTTCACTCCCTTTAGAGAACATTTGTGAATGTAATGTAAACTATTTTATTTAAATAGTAATACTCTCTATTTCAATATGAAAATTATGAAAATCTAAGCCAATGTTGGACAACGAAAAACTAATTATTGGTTCTTATACAATGTAACAGCCGTTTGTATCTTTTGGCAAGAATATGTATTTGAAAGCACTGTTTGTAACCTGTCTAAAGCATTTAGATTTGTTTGTATTATAAGTAGATATAAAGGTACATATTATCATATACATGAATTGACTTTGATTTTCCGCCCATTTTTTCTTATTCACATGAATATGATCACAAATGTTATTGTAATGATTGAATACTTATGGATATATACATGTCTAATGATTTAATCTGCAAAAAACCTGCATGTTTCGTACAACATCATCTTGAAATAAGGCAACCTGAATTGAGGCTTTCACAAACCTCTCTAAATGCTGTCCTTTCTTCATGTCCATGCAATGAAGCAAGACTGCTCCCTGTCGCTGGATAGACATCAGTACTGGATTGGTGCTCAGTAAATTGGCATCGGTTAGTGGGTAGGCCTTGATGATACTACAATCACCATTATCCTCATCACCATCATCATCTTCATTGTCATCTTCAGCATCAGGGCTGGGGAGGGCATCGGTTAGGGAATACTCTTCTGTTTCCATGGGGATGTCATCATTCCCATCATCAGTGAAAGTATGGATGTTTCCATGAAGACACTCCTCCAAAGTTTCCCTTGCTCTCTGTAAAGGAGTGATCATAAATTAATTCAATTCAATTACTAATGAGCTAAAAATATCATTCATGACCTACATCTATTTTATATAAAATACATGGAATAATTGGAAAGTGCAACAGTGTCATGGTAATTTGCAATTGTGTAAAAATGATGTCAAGTGATAAGTAGATGGCAAGCTGTCACTTGCATGTACACCACATACTCAAATCTAAAGCAACTACACACAGGGTCATCTACTCGAAGGGATAAAATTGAGTGAAAAGAATTCTCATTGCTCAAAATGGTGCATTTCTTCATCATGAGAAATAAAAAACCTCTATGGCTGTTTGAAGAAATACACAGCTTTATACAACAAATCTAAAATAATCATCAAGTACTGTATAAGTGGTTATATTCGCGGTGACTTTATTTTCGCGAATTTCGCGAGTCAGTCATCGCAAATATTTCCACTTCAGTACACGGCTATTTATAGTGATGAAGTCATCACCAAAATCGCGAAATTTTGCTCTCGCGAATTTCCCCAACTACATGTAGCTCAAAATCGCGAAAATATTGGCATATACAGTAACATGTTCAATACTTGTTCAAAAACTTTGAGTTCATCTTCAGTAGAAGTCTGCGAAAGCGGCAAGTAAAAACAAATGCTTTACCAAAAGCCACTCGCGCATTATCTTTGACCAGTTTTCTACTGACCAACCCCCCCCCCCTCGAACAAATTCATGTAGAAGCCTGCAAGAAACAAACCTGCTTATTGGCAATCAGAAGTTGGCTGTTGACATACACCTCCGTGCATGCCCTCAATAACGCTCTCTCCCTCTCAAGTCCATTCCTGACCAGTTGCATCATCATGGACGCTGCCAGGAGGAGACTGGGTAACCGGGCGGAGTCGGTGCCCCGGAGACAGGACTGCATCTTCTTGTGGGTGTGTGTTAGTTTGGTGATGGTTTCATCTGAGGTGAGGCCCAGGGAGTGTAGGAGGGTTTGGATGTCATGGTCGCTGTATTCACCTCCCTCATGCTATTCATCATGGGCAGATAGAAAATATAGAGACTTCTTTATAATCATTACCTTGGTACTTATTAGCAGATCTACATGTATTGGAAGATGCAGTCATTTCTGCAGTCAAAGTTCCAGGGTTTTATTTCACCAAGTTATGAATGACTTTACAAATGACTGAAACATAATTTTGGTTCCATACTAATCACATTCTCGTTCATTTAGCACAAAAACTGATCACCAGATGTTCATAAAGTTGTTCATACAATACGGACAACTTGGGGGAATAACGCCCAGGTCAATCTTGTTGTTGTTGTAATCTTCATTCTATTATCTACAATGTATCAATTTTGTTTTCAATGTTGACATTTGTGCCAAACATGTACTTATGCTTTAAATAAATTGTCATGCAAAGTGCTATCCTTTTAAATACTGCCTATTGTTTGTGCTGAATGGTGTAAAAGCACATAACCATACATATTGTTCAGCGTAAAAGGAAATAGAGAACCAATTGTTATTGTACAAACCTCTCCTAGCATGTAGATCTCCACTCCTCTGTTCCTCATAGCTCTTGAGATCTCACCGTGTCTCGGATCCATAGATAGGAACAGTCTGTAAGCAAACACATTTCATACGTGTATATTAATTATGTAAGATATGTACATTTAGCATGTATGCTGAAAACTATGTATGCTGAAACTCATCATCAACACAGCCATAGAGCTTTGCATGCTGTACAAGGATAATAAATCCATCATGTTGTGTTGTGGTGTAGAGGACAAGTCCCGAACTGTTGGTCTTTTCGGCAGCTAATACATACATTGTAAGCCAGGATAATACATGAGCTTAAACACGGTTTCAAGCATTTGGGATGTGAAAACATTCATAATTCATATAAATATAATTGTGATTTGCTTTAATGCTTTACTGGTTCGTATAACACAATATAAAGAATGACAAACCTGAATTGTGGGTGTGGTTTGATAGATGGGATCTGTCCATCAATCACTCCTCTCTCATTAATAGTCAAGACTCCTCCTGGTTCCAGCAAGGCATTCAGACGATCCAACACTGACGGACTGTAAGGTGTCAAAATAAAAATATTTGAGGATTTACACAAATTTTCTTTGTCAATTTAGAGCCGGTCTACACTCTTATTGAAATCTAGCTCTTTTACTACAATTTTATTCTATGCAGGCGCCATATCTGTAGACTTTGGCAATCATGTTATTCCACAACTCTCTGTATTTTGCTTTCTCAATTAGCTGTGACCCATTTTCTTCTACTCCTCTTTCTTCAAGCCATTTATTCAAGCTGTCCATCAATGTTACTCTTCTTCCTTTACTAATTCATCTTTCCAGTCAGTGACAGATTCTCTAAACCTGCTTTATGTATTAAGTGTCATAAAAATCTCAACTGTCTATCTAATTGTTATGTCACGAAGCAGTTTCTGTTTTGCCCATTTTTTCTAATAATTACAATAATTCTGTACACTAAATTTAAGACTAAAAAAAATAACTCCTATACTTACCTGCAGAAGTTGACATTATCAATGAGGAGCCAGTCTCCATTCTTCAATGCATGGACCAAAAGTCCATCCACCCACTCAAACTTGCCTCCCCCGCCAGGAGTGGAATGGTCCTCCACTTTACACTTGTTCTTCAATACGTAGGCAGCTTCCATTACTGCTAACACACGGAAAAAGGGGACGGGTGTTATTCTACTTTTAATGTAAGAAGTGTAAGGTTTCCAAGAGGTTAAAAATAAAGTCATGTTCATGTTGAATCATAAAAAAAGTTGATAATGCTGCAAAGTTATTTATGATCAATGAAATATGATATGTGACCTATTTTGTTATTTTGATACTGAAGTTTTAAAGTTTTCTGACTAATTAATTGCCATTTACTCCAGTAGAGAAAAACTTTAGCATCATTGTCATATTATGCAATCGATCTTTTCTTTCTTAAAATGTTCTCTTGTCAGATCTGCAACTAATTGTTCACTTTGAGGTTTCGGGTGACACATTTATCTGAAAATGCAATAATTACTATCAAACTTTTGTTACCTTTTGACAAGTCTGTCAGTTCTTGTGTTCCTTCTGAGAATTTCTGTAACTCAGCCAAAAGTTGGTCAAGCAAGTTGAGTTTCTGCTCCGTAGGATGAAGGCAGTCTTGTCCTAAAATTATATAAAATACAACATACATGTACTTGAAAGAATCTAGCATTTCGATAAGTCAATGAAGTCCCAAAACAGAAAAAGAAAGAAAAAAAACCCCAATGGGCCATTCCATAGGTTGGTGGACATGAGCTTAAAAATTCAAATTCAAAATTTTCTTCAATTTTTAAATACTTTTAGTCTTCCATACATGATAGTTTCAGGAACCAAAAAGAAAAAGTTCATTTCATATGTATACTTTGGAAAAAAATGGTCGAAAGTTGTGTCTTCCATTCTGTACCAAAATACAAGAAAAATAGTGAAAATTAAATATGCCTTATTACCATTTTGTATATTGCAACATCATACCACTTTATATATTTCTGAAGTTTAGAAGAGTCAAATCACTTAAATACACAACAGCTTTTAAAGTAAATTTGTAGTACTCATTAAAAATAAATATTGTTACCCGCTTAGATGATGTTACGTGAGTAACCAAAAAACTGACTTTGTTTCTTGAGAGAAAATTCTTCACAGTTAATTGGTGGGATTTTAAATTCTCTTCCTTCAAACAATCTTTGACACGGTGATGACTATCAAAATCATAGAAATACCCATTTTCAAAAAAATGATGAAGAAAAACTGTTACGTGAGTAACCGTGTAATGGAGTAACCATCATGTAACGTGGAGTAACCAGTAAAAATTATGAAGTTAGGTTACATTTCTGTGGGATGTCAAGTTTTAGGTCTCATGGTGGTTGTGAAGTTATTTTTGGTTAATTAAAAGCAAAATGAGGGTACACCTTATTTGATGTGACTCTTTTTTATCAAAATATCATGGTCATACAATCAAACACAAAATCAAATATTAGTATTCACAATGCGAGAGTGCATTAGTAACCTCAAAATTTAGATAACTAAACTATAAAGAGTGTTTGAACAATACAATGAATGCCCTTATTAAGTGGATTACAGTGTATACCACTGTGCCATCAAAAAGCAGAGAGGTGAAGAAGAAAAGCCATGGTCAGGATCAGTTTCAAAGACGGTGAACGAGATAAAGGACAGCTGTGTATGCCAGGTTTAGAGGTAGGTAGGACAAAATGGGCATCTCAAATCTATGGATGTGACTACTCCTGGCTATTTCTTTTGTCTCTGTGTTTGCCCCTCTAGCAAAACTCCATTCCATCCATATCCTTTTATCTTTGCCCACAGCCTGCTTTATTTGATAGTTTCATTCTTTTATCGATAAATTTCATTCAAGAAATTCTGGTCCCTTATCCAAAGAATGTAACTGAAGACAAGTGATCTCTGGTACAATGTATGTTGACTGTGTCTTGACTGTCTCTTTATTAACAAGTTAATCAGTATTTATAGGCTGGCCTTCCTGCCCATAAAGAGTAGTAACTAAGGAACATAACAATATTCAAATGAACTCATAGATAACCAATCAACTAAAGAAAATAGACTAACCCTACTAAAATGTAAAGCCAATTCACAAGATAACCAATAAGAGATAAGATAATGAAGATGAATTAGATGAGATGATTATGTAATAAGAATGTTGAATTAAAGAATCAGATTGGGATTAATGAAGAGACATCTGAATAGAAGGAAAGATAGAGAAGAAAGGTGAAAGTCAAATAGGAAATGAGGCTAAACAAGTTGAAATAAATACCAAATGTGAATAGAAATAAGTCAACTAAAGAAACCTAATGTACAATAACCATACTACACTAGCTTCTCCGGTTTTTTTTTTCTTCTTTTCATTTACCAGTGTTTGATGTACATGTATCGGCATCCTATTTTGTGATACAGTGATAGCTCGTACTTATTGTGATTCTCATTTGGTAATTATGCCTTTACGAATGTGCAGAAGCAACGCCGCTTCAGAGCAAAACTCAAAGCTACTGACGATATGAGGATATAAACAGAAGCACAGAGAGGAGGTCCGGAAATCTAGAGCTGCAAGGAAAGCCGCTGAAACAAATCTTCCAAGGGCTGTGAGATGAGAGAACGTGTGGAAAGGAAAGAAGGGAATCTGGAGAAAGCGGGTTGCAGAATGGAGAACACAACAAGGAAAAAAAGAACAGCGATCCACTCAAGAACAGGAAAAAAGATCACCATTTAGGAGTGCTCAGGCCTATGCAAAGGCTACAGCTCGGGTTAGGAGAATTCTTCTCAAACACCAAACAGAAGAAAAAAGCTATATGCCGTAATCTCTACGCACTGAATGTGATGCATCAACCCCCATGTCTCCAATAGAAAACCGAAAAAATATGATTCTTCTGCTCCTAAACCAAGAGACTGTAGATCTTGTTTCAAATTTTTATTGAGCGGGATGACATCAGTCGACAAGCCCCAGGAAAGAGAGATGTTATTACTGTTCAGGAGCGAGGCAAAGGAAAGAAGAAGAAAACAAGCTAGGCACCTGACATCATCAATTTTGGAAACGCCATGCTCTTTTCTGTAAGGAGTACCCAGATGTGAAAGTGGAAAGAGTAAATTTGCTGAACTTCGTCCCAAGCATGTCCAACTTTCAAGCAAGCTTCCCCACAATGTTTGCTTTATATGCAGATATCACAAGAACTTTATCTGGCAATTAACGCTCTACACAAAGCATCACCATCATGTCCCTCGTACTCGCATGAGCTACCAGAGGGATTTTTGTGTAGTAAACCTGAGCGGGCATGCTGGAATGAATGACTGCAATTCGTGCAAGATGTGCTGGATTCAGAAGAATCATGAACTATGACACTGCGATGCCCAGTGGTATGTTTGGAAAACTGCAGATGACAACCGACTGATGAAAGTTGTTGAGGAGGGCACCACACATGACCTCGTCGATTACATCTGCAGTTTGGTGCCCCAGTTCCTTGGACATACATACATAAAGCGTCACCAGGCATCGCGAGTACCAGACATGCAAGGAAAGAGCGGACCAACAACACTGATCCTGAAGAGGCCCTATTCAGGTTTGATTTCAGCGAAAATTACACCTGTGTCAATCAAGATGAGATCCAGAGTGCCACTGGAATCCAAGGCAGTTAGCCTTTTTACAGTGGCAGCGTGGCACTCTGGATCTCAGCACTCCATGTCATCGCATCAGACAATCTTCCCATGGAAAGGAACTGTGATTGCCTATCTTGACAAGGTGCTGGATGGCTTGCCAGATCATATGAAGAGGTTTCCTCTGGTTCAGATGGACCGCATCACAGTTCAGAACAGATACATTGCAGCATCACTGGACACACTGCAATGCAAGCCAAACTTGAGTTCAGTGGAACTTTTTTGCCACATCCATGGCAAAAGGACCGGTCGACGGGATTGGTGGATATGATACCTGCCAACATTTTGAGTCCAAATATAGGCAAAAGTGGGAATACAATTTTAAAAATAGGACATTCTGTATTTCTATAGATTACTGTACACAGATTTTTCAAAAAATAGGGACAAAGGGTTGTAAATGGTGATAAATGCTCCTTCTTTTTCCCTAAAGTAGGGACTGTCCCTACTAAATAGGGACAGTTGGCAAGTATGGATCTGTGAAACATCATGTGTGGGGAAAAGTGAAGGCCAGAAAAGCAATTGTGTGCGATGCTGCCACGTTTGCTGCTGCAGTTCAGGACATGAAGGGTGTAACAGTGACAGTCCTGACTCGAGCTCAGATCAAGGCAAGAAATGGTTTGCTTCATCTTGATAGCATATTTGAAGCCGCACGGCCCATTCGAGGTATCGCAAGCATGCATTGTATCCAGTCGTCAAAAACGGGGTATCTCAACATTCATGGTTTCTGCGGATGTACGTAGTCAAGCTCAACCAGAGTCAGAGGAGGCATAAGAGAACCCTTCCATTGGAGACTGGTATGCAGTGGAGTATGACGGGAAAATGTATCCTGGGAAGAGGTCCATTGCCTGTTGGCCAAAAGAAAGACTATCAAGGTTGGTGCTGTATGGAGCGGGGCTGGGAAGTACTAGGAATGCCCAATCCCACGTGATGGTCATCTTGTTATACGAAGAGATGGGTCAAAGAAGTAGATCCAACCGTCTATTGGCTAATGAAACGGGACACTTAAGAATTCACAGACACATTTAAATCAGCTGTATTAGTACAGTAAAATGCAAGATAAATGAAAATGAGAGTATAAGGGAAGCTCAATGAGTATTGTACTGTAATATAGCCCATCTAACTGTAAATTTCAATTTTTGTTGCCTTACTTTTAGTTATTGCTGGTTCTTTAATTTATGTTGAGGGCTTGAGGCAAAAATGAAGTGCATTTGTTTAACATTATTTTGATTTACACAGCCCAACCAGATCTACGTACAGTTTCGTGAATACATTACCAAAATATACTGTGATCATTCATTAGTAAAAAGAGAGGAGAAACTTATTCAGAATGTTACCTTAAGCATAAACTTGGTGTCTAGAATCATACTCAGTATTATAGAAACCAGAAGTATGAATCCTACACAAATTATTTGAATAATATTAGTGACATTTAGTGTTTGACCATACATGGACAATATGTTACGTGAGTAACCGTTACGTGAGTAACCGCTTTATCTGCACTGCTGGTAAAAACCATGGGTTTCTTTTTTTTTTTAATTATATCAAGTTTTGTCTCGCCTAATATACTTCTTTGAAATGGATATTATCAACTTTTGTAAAAAGCCTTGTTTGAGGACACTTTTCATTATGTCAACTTCTCATTTTTATGCATGTCCAAAATCATGTTACGTGAGAACCGACACATTTAAAGATTTGCCAGGAGCATAATAAAATTTCTTAAGTTTGTTATTATACAAAGGATAGTCAGACTGTGTACTTTGTTGTGATAAAAGATGTTTAGTTCCTATCAATAATAATGGAGTTACAGCTCCAAGTATGAGTCAAAGGTGTCTCCAAATGTAACGTGAGTAACCGTGGAATAGCCCATATTATATGGAATGCTCAAGTTCGGTCACATGTTAGCAGCTTCTGTCTGGCTGCTAAAGCTGCTGTTGATTGTTCTATGAAGGATCAATAAAATGAATATTTTGATATTATATTGATGGCTGCTGAAGGCTGCCTGCTGTTGGCTTGCTGACTGTGCCTTGGAGGGCAATGGCTTGCTGTGCTGTTGTATTTTTATTATGGATTTTAAATGAAATGCAATATTTATCTTATATATTGGATGATCAGAATGCTTGCAGCTGCTTGCTGGTTGAACTGTGCTGGAGGCCTGCTGCTGCTGCTGGCTGGATGGCTGGCTGAAAGCTGTTTGTTGTCTCTATGATGATTCATATAATCTGATATTTATATTAGATTGTGCTTGGAGTTAAATGGTGGCTCAAGAATGGGATTACCTATATTGGTGCTCAAATGCGGCAACGATTGGCAGGCATGTTGCTAGGTAGCTGCGCGCTGACTGTGCCTTGGGAAGGCTGTTGGCTGGCTGTGCTCGTTGATTCCTTTGGAGGAAGTTCAGCGAAACAGTATAATAATATGTCTACATGATAAAATGTTTGTACAGTAGAAGATGAGACACTTGAGGGTATGAATTTAAGACAGAAAGACTGAAAACTCAAAACTACAACATGCCATGTTATAAGAAGATCGTAACATTGATTAAAGATGTAACAGGTCAGACAGACTAGTTCTTGTAAATGGAATTCAAATGCAATGTATTATTGATAAATAATCAAAAACAGTAGTATATCTAAAACTCCCGATATACATGTGCAAGCCACATGACAGATAAGAGAATGTAGTGAAATATTTCAGGAAGAGACAGCATTTCTCCAATGTACAAATTTTTTATAACAGAAAGAGCACTGCATTGCGACATGACTGCAAAAGATGTCTAATGGCTCGTCTTGCAAAGGTAGTTTCATAAGTTTTAAATTGAGAGGATTCTACGAATGATTTTATTGGCCTTTCTGTCGAAGAATCACAGACAACTTCTTAGTTTTGAAACTCAGGAAGCTGTTGTATAAGTCCAGATAAATTTGAAATACTTTTGAAAATGAAAGTGATAGTGAAAAGCTAGGCATTATAATGTATGTCTACTCCATCTATAGGGAACCAACAAATGTTATGCGGCAATTGCTGCTGGCTTTTTGAAGACATTAGGGCAACAAATGATGTCATTACTGACCTGTTGTTGGATTGTGGTTGCTGAGACTGCTGTTGGTTGTTGTTGCTGTTTGTTGTTGTGAGTGTTGCCCTTGTTGCATTTCCTGTTGATGGCGTCTAAGAGGAAGCAAGAAATGAATTTTGAAATTGTCTTGAAATTTAGATTGAAAAACAGGACTGGAAGATTGTATGTGAAATAAAATATTGCAGATGCACGAATTCATGTCTCTACAAACAAATGAAGATGAAGCATCTGTCGCCATTTGGCAACTGTTTCACTCTGACTTGGCTCAGTGTACTACTTTACAATCCATGTTCTCAAGAAGTAGGCACCATTGTAAAGGGGAAGAAAATGAGCCCTTTAACCCTTGTATGTGCTGCAGTACTGAATATCGCATGCCAAATGATAGCCGTTCTGAGCGACTTGCCTAGTTGTAGGTACTAGCAAGATCCGCAAGATTATCATATTGTAGTTGTAGTTTTTAGTTCTTTGATACTCTGTACGATGGGCAATGCTCTCACTTTAGCAGTTTAACAATGGGATATAGAATATCATAGTTATGGCTGCACTGGTACAATATGTGTTAATTGGGTGCCCTACAGTAGTGCTGTTCTGCATTTTAAATGAGCCGTCCGATAGGAGCAGCAAGTTTTTTAAGTTTTTAATTTTACAATTGTTTTTATGATGATGCATAACTCAAGAAAGAACGCTTTTAAACTTGAATGTCAAGGATTTATTTTCTTACCGTTCATGGTTTTCTTATGCCTGGTGACAGAGCTCTGAAGGTAGTTGACAAGGCGCCTGGTCAATCCGGCTTCAGTCTCCACAGACTGATGTTTTTGTTAAGGAGTAAGAAAGCAAATTAAGCACACGTAGTGCTAAGAAGGAACCTTCTGTAGGAAAGTGCACCCACTGCCGCTGCCTGAATTAAAAGAAAAGGAGTAATTCTATGATATAAAAGAATGTTTCAGTTATGCAAAACAAACAAACACAAATAAGATTATGCAAGTTCAAATAGCGCTTGATTATAGATTTAACTACAGGAAATATTTAAAAATTATATATATGCAGAGGTTTTTTGGATGTGTTTCAGGTATTCGCGTTGTATTGTCAACAACTCGCAGTTTGACTGGTTTTACGCATATACGATGTGGCGTACCAGAAAAAAAGTATACCCAACTTGAGAGCCTCAATTATATTTAGCTTTGTGTGACCTGGAAATATATCATCGATAAAGAGCAACTCAATATTCTTCTTCAAATGATCAAAACTATACTGGTGTTTTGTGACGGATAGCTAAGCAGTTGGGCTTTAAAAAAAACAAGCGTAAAAAGGTGCCGTGTCCTAAAACAGCCTCTTGCATTTCAATAGATCAAGTAATCCTCTTTGTGCCTAATGAGATAGACTCAGAAGGCTGACCTCAAACAAACAATGATCAGAAAGCCAGGCTGCTTCTGCAGACAACTTGGTACAGATGTCACTTTTGACTTTGTTTTTAACACTCGATAGTGTTCACGTCATCCGATGACAGTATCGCGGTATGATTTGGTATCATTGGATAGAAGTATGAGTTACTCTCTTGTCAAAGTTCAAATTAATTACAACTAAGTTATGGCAATTTTAATATGAAGCTGTCAAAGGTGGGTACTTTATCTGGGACGGCCTGTATCATGTATCAAGCAAATCTCAATATGCATCATCCCTAGAATGGATGTTCCTATTTTGAACATGCTGGCTTCTCTTTCCTTTTATTTTTTCCCCTAATTTTTCAATGTTTATAGTAAAGAGTAATATCATTTATTTATCTGTTTTTGACGTCTTGAAAAATAACAAACAAGCATTCAAAGCCATTGCAATATTCTGTACTGCCTATATGTTTCAAAACTTTGGATTTGTTAGCATGGAAACAGAAACCAACCCTACCAGTTACCACTCGTATCTTAAATCACTGGAAATTTCTGGATATCAACTTCAAATAAAGCAAATTGTATCAACTGTACAAAAGGTTTTTGTGTCGATCTGATGAAGAGCTCTGTATGACTGCATATCAACTAATCTTTATGCTGGAAAGGAGAATAGCACAAGTCTGTGTGTTCTTCACCAATGTTGCCCAGTTGTGCTGAAAAAAGAGACGAAGAAAAAATATGAAGATTTGTCATGCATAACTTAGAAGTACAATGTAGAGGCAACCTTGCTTAACGCACATACGTTGTTGGGATTGAGCAAAGCGGGCTTTTATCTCAAGAATGTCCAGAAGTTCAGGAGAGCAACATAAATACTGGCAGCCAAAACAGCCGTGAAACTAACGGAATCCGCCTGGTCTTTACATGGCTGTGTGGTCTTCATTTTGGGGTAACGAGAGCTGGGATTGACAAGACATTAATTTGACTGATAACATGTACGTGGAATTAACAAAAAACTTGAATTTTGCACTCAAAATTTGAGAGATACAAAGTCTTGTCATCGCCATCAACATTAAGTTGAATAAATGGCCAAGTCAAGATCTTTTCAAGTTATCTTTATTAATATTCTATTCTTAATTCATGAAGTCTATTTTCTTTCAAATGTAACAGTCTATTTCCTCGAATTCCAGTCTATTTCTTTCAAAAGTACATTCTATTTCCTGCAATTCCCAACAGATTCGACTTAAAAAATTAACTGTTTTAGTTAGTAGGCAATCTTTATTGGACTTATCACGGGCTATTCTGGCCACAAGAGGTCATTGTCCCTACATATTCGAACATTTTGTGAAAAAACACCAGACCTCTGGAGCTTTTTTTTGTTCCAGCATTTTATTCCAAACATGTGTTTAGTGTTCCTCGGCATGTCCAATAAACAATAATGCAAGTGGCGGAATCCCAGGATTTGAATAATAGAGAGGGCGCCAGGTCCGGTAAGGGGGTGAGCCACGAAATTCCATGATGTACAGTCATATGATGGGTTTTAAAACTATAGAGGAGGTGCGCATCCCCGCGTCCCCGTGGATTCCGCCAAACGGATATTTCATTGTGAAGTGGATTGGCCCCAAAGAACAATCATTGAAATACAAGAGGAACCGGTACATGTACTTACCAAGGAATTTAGAGGATGACCTCATAATAAGCTGGCTTGGGCCAGTGTGCTGTTTTCAGGTTAGATCAGGGCTGGCTAGAATGTGGCAGTTACGGCTCTAGTTCTGTTTCTGATCATTTGGTAGTGACGCGGGACCTCTGCAATGGGATTGAAAAGGTGTCTGTACATACAGTCACTCATGGATTGTTTTCAAAAGGTACAGATTACCTTTCAATATTAATTCAAAATATAGTCAGACCTTGCTGTATCCAGCATGATGGGGATCAAAGGCCGATCCGGCAGGAAATATGAAAGTAGTGGAGAGAGTTTCTATCAAAGCTTTATAGGATTATAGGGTGGATGATTTTACAAGAGTTAATAATGTCTTTCTTCTCAAAGAGCTTAAATAAAACAAAACTAGATGGAACTCTTCGACCGCTGCACGGTCGGAAGCATGCCTCCGTATTGCCACACATCGAAAAAAAAAGACATGCGCATGTTGAGTATTTTACATCCATTTATACCATGAACATTCTTGAGATATTGACCCCAAATCTATTAAATTGTATCATCAAAATTATTTCCAACTCAGGAGAGGATGCTACTGATGTAATAAAAAGGATAACATGTTTAAGTTGATCTGTCAAAGGTCCTTCAGAAATTGCACAAACGAGTCATTTACATAAAATAACCAGTGACCTTTGATGTCTTGACCTCAAAAATCTTAATCAGTTCATCTTTCTCCCACATGACCCAGTTTAGTTGATACTAAAACGGTTCAGAAGTTACAGCAAGAACGTGCCATTTTCATGTATACAATGATCTGTGACCCTTGACCTTTGACTCATGACCTCAAAATATAATAACATTGTCCCTACCATTGTCACACATGACCCAAGTTTGATGTTCATCCACAAACGTTTAAGTTTCGACTGCCATTTCAAGTACACAATGTCCCTGTGGCCTTGAACTTTGACTCATGACCTAATTAATCAGTTTATTGTCGCCCATATGCACATATGACCCAAGTTGAATTGATCCGTCAAACGGTTTTAAAGTTATTGCGAGAACAAGCCATTTCTGATAACAATGACTCTGTGACTTTGAACCTCATGACCCCAAAATCTGATCAGTTCATTGCTCCCTCCCATATGTACAATTGATCAAGTTTGAGTTGACCCCTCAACACGTTTCTAAGTTATTGCGAGAACGAACCATTTTCATGTATACAATGGACATCTGTGACCTTTGACTTTTGACCTCATGACCCTTAACTAACATTCATTGGCCCCCCATAGCACACATTACCCAAGTTTGAAGTTGACCCGTCAAACGGTTTTTAAGTTATGGCGAGAACGAGCCATTTTCATGCATACAATGACCTCTGTGACCTTTGACCTTTGACCTAATGACCCAAAGTCTAACAGATCATTGTCCCTACCATATGCATACATGATCAAGTTTGAAAGTGATCCGTCAAACGGTTTCTTAAGTTATCGCGAGAACGAAAACGGACGACGTCGGACGGACAGACACCCAAAGACATAATGCCTCCGGCACCACCTTCGGTGGCGGAGGCATAAAAAGAGAGCTGGTTAGGTGAATTTAAATAAACAATAAAAGAGGCAAGACTGTCAAGAGGGGACATGGGGTCTATTAATAGAGGGTTTTGGTTATTGTGGCTGCGTATGTTTGTGATGTCGGACTGTCTGAAAAACCAGGAAATTTTTGATAAGCATCCTACTTTTTGACAGTTTTGGTAAATGTTTAACTTTACTGTATTGTAATAGCACCTGTAAGGCTTGTAAATGTAACATTTCTAACGTTTGTCATATACTTTCGTTATGTTATTGCTTTTTATGTTGGTAAAATACATGCTTAATGTAATTGCAATAAACATTCTCCACATAATCTATAGCACCTAAAACTATTAGCAATTTTGTTACCTTATGGAATAATCAACTTGACATGCGTGCGCCATTCAAGGTGAGCCGAGTCAGATAACGCTGTTTGAGTTTGGTTGTTGTGGCTGCTGAGCCCGGCCTGCACTGCCACCTTTGGGCTGTGGCTGGCCTGGCCCAACTGGCTGGGGTATCGTGTAGCTACTCCTATAGACTGCTCCCGAATATCAGTGAAAAACAGGTGATGAAGTAGAGGTTAAGTAGCGACTAAAGCCATCATTGTGTAACTATGAAATGGTGCGTATGGTTCAGGCACTGTGTCTTTCTGGCAGTTTGTCTGCCTGACCGCTGGGGCGAAGAAAGAGTAGCTTACTCCTATTGATGTTTCCTGGCAAGTCACAGCAGAAAACACAAAAATAAACAAGACAATCCACTAATTTCAAGTTAACATATAAACTTTCAATCCCAACATTAACCTAACTGCAAAATGATGAGAATGGTACAGTACTATCCTTGCACATTTCTGGCCTTGGGCCACTAACGAGTGGAAATAATTTCTGGTAATCATCAATGAAGTAAGCGATTAAACATAATTTTGATTATCTTTTATGATATAATTCAAGAAAGTAAACAGACAAAACTTGAAAAACAAAAGTGCGTGGACTAAAGTTACCACCACACATAGGTCACAACTGAGCCATGGCAACACACCCCTCGGCTCTAAGAACTGTGTGGTTAATAAGCAGCATGATATGTGCCGCTGGCAACTTGTATATGAAGTCTATGAGATTCGTGCTTCATGCAATATTGATAAATACGCTCAAAGTATCCACAGAGCAAAATTCAATGCAGTCAAAACACGCGCTTTAAACTGAACCGCACCCCCCCGCCGCCAGATATGTGCATTAATGCCCATAGTACGATTCCCTTCTATGATAATCAGAGACTATTAAGCGCTGTTCATAATACCATGTGTGAAGGCACTTTGAGACGGCAACAGAAATTAACTTGATTTTGCGGTATCAATATTGAGAATCCCCGCTTGATGGCTTTCAAGGTCATTGTTTGGCTGAAAGGGGTTAAACATAGCCTGAGGGGTTGAGCTACCTGTTGCTGTTTGTGTTGTTGCATCATGTTGCGGTCCCTGGCAAGGGTCCAGTTTGGTTTGTGGGATTGGAAGATTCACTCCTAAGAAAAAAGTGTAAAGAGAACATGAAACAAAGCTTCTTTTGCAATCACCTCTGGTCGTGGATGTCCCTTTGTATCAATTTAATCCTTCCACATTGTTGTTAACTATCAAGAAGTATGTACAATTTGGCATAGCTACCAACACACAACTTATTGTTGCCGCAAAACCAACAAATATCAAAAACTACCCATAATCAACCACTACCACCATTAATATGCAACTCATCATAGCCAGCAGCAAACACTACTTAACATTAGCAGCACCAAATCACAAACGCAAAGTACTACTTCATCTTTACCACGGGCGATCATCCTTCAATTTCAGGCACCGCACCCGGGCACCAATTCACAGTCACGCATCATCAACACTCTGCAGCACTATCCACGCACCTCGCCAACACCACAGTCATTCCCAATTTAGCCACGCATCACTTCTATCGGCTCATCACGCCCCATCATCAATTACACATACCAATCTCAACGGATCGTGGTGTCCCATCTGGTCGCCTGCCAGCTGGCTTGTGGATTTGCAGGGTTTACTCCCTGAGGGCCGAATGGTGGAGGGGTTGCCCTATTATTAAACACGCATGCATCAGCCACACTAACACTGTTCATCAGTAATTATCATCAAGACATATTAACACTAAACAACGCCCATCATCACTATCACCAACCCATCCGCCACCATCATCATCACGCAGATCACCTCTTACGCGGATTCTGTGGTTGTCCGCATCGGTGCCGGCATTTCCTGCTGGCTGTGGGATTGGCAGGGTTTACTACCTGGGGTCCAAACGTAGAGGAGGAGTTGCCATACCATGGTCCCTGCTTTGGGCTGGTGATGGGTTATTGGTCCAGCGTGCTGAGGACGCGGATTGCTGTGGTGGAAACTGGTTCATTATGCTGACGCTGGTGGAGCAGGAAGAAGATCTGCTTTTCTATCTCGGAATACATGGATAGCCATTCTTTAGGTGGGCTGGGGGTTGTGACATGTTCAACTTCAAATTCAAACTATGCCACAACAGTCATTAATAAAGTATACTTCTGTTACAGCACGTTACAGGTACAGATTTTGTTATATAATGAGCCTATTTTCTTCAGTCCCATGCCAAACAATATGTAATGTAGCATTATGTTGTGTGGTGTGCCCATGTGTTATACAAGACTGGGATGCAGAATTAGCAGATCAGCTACCAAAATACGCTGGATGATTTGGCAGCATAACAAGTATGTAAATCAATGATAAACGATAAGGTACATTGATCAATTAGCAAAAGGGTTACCTGAGAAGAACAGTTTTTGCCAAAATGATATGAGCTTACCTGTGTATGTGAGGCGCTGTTTTTGCTCTGCTTCTTTGCTGATTTGTTGAACTTGGGCCATCCAGGACCAGCCACAGAAAGGGGGAAGCCCCCTCCGCACTGACGTTGATGTCGGTCACCTGCATTATGTACTTGAAAAAAGAAGCAAACAAAATTAATTAAAATGCAATAATGCATACTAGTTATGTACAGAAGAAAATGGCAAATTTACATTTTTGGCAGAAAATGAAAGAGTAAGTTGTATTTGATACTACATGTGTAATTGTGCGGCAGGGTGGTTTTCAGCGCAAATTGCTCACAAGCTGGTTGTAACTTGACGAAACGACTTTTGTGAAACACTTCATGAGTTTAAACATTTAAAAAGCAGATGGGTTTAAGACCAACCATGAAAAAGAAAAGAAGGTTGTGAGGCTGGTATGGTGAGCGTTAGGTTGGATGCTGCTGGTTGATGACCAGGTCTGGTCAAATCGGTTGAGTGGTGAGACGTGTTACCGCTGAGGCAGTCATATGAGGAATGTTCCCTTGTCCAACCTGTTTGCTGCTGTTGGCTGCTGTTGTTGCTGTTGCTGATGCTGTTGCTGCTGTTGCTGCTGCTGCTCAAGAAAAGAAATGGAAAGAAAATATAAGTTAACATTTTAAAGACAGTGAGTAGCAAGCGTTCCATGGGTGATTTGAAACATCAATCAGATGCTCACCAGTACACATGTTTTCCATCCACCACTGATTTTTATCGATCACTGCCAGACCTTATGTAATGCGCTTGTATATTGCCATCCATCGCTGCAACTGGTAAGTCACGAATTCAGCTGTTCCCTAAGCCCGATGATGCCTGAGCTGTCCCAATTTATGACAGTGCAATTTATGGATTTTCAACATTAATAAACGGCTTTGACTTTCCCACATAATATGATCATGA
>CALNVZ010000218.1:11682801-11701306 GCA_940671915.1 Paracentrotus lividus
ACCTTTGACCTCATGACGCCTAAAATCTAATCAGTTCATTGCCCCCTCCATAGAGGCCAACATTACCCAAGTTTGAAGTTGACCCGTCAACGGTTTTTAAGTTATGCGCGAGAACGAGCCATTTTTGCATGCATACAATGACCTCTGTGACCTTTGACCTTTGACCTAATGACGCCAAAGTCTAATCAGATCATTGTCCCTACCATATGCATACATGATCCAAGTTTGAAAGTGATCCGTCAAACGGTTTCTTAAGTTATCGCGAGAACGAAAACGGGACGGACCGGACAACCCGAAAACATAATGCCTCCGGCACACCTTCGTGGCGGAGGCATAAAAGTAAAAAGTATGTGAAGATTTGTTTTGCAATGCATGTATCATTTTAAAATTGAAAGTTAATGTTGCAACCAAAGTTTTAACAAACTACTCTTGCTATTTGTTCTTATATCCATCAGTGAAAGTTTTTTGATCGTCAATTGGTTAGGAGCATTTCATGTGATTTAAAGTAACTCTACTAAAAACAAAAACAAAATCCCATTTGGGCGCACTACATGAAGCCAACCAAAAACTAGGTGTGAACGCTAGATCAAATATTAAGTTAGAGATCTAACGTTGTCGTTTCTTTGATCTAATCATTAAACCTGATTTCTTTGAGGTGATTTTCAAGAATGGTTCAAACAATCTTTACTCAAGGTCTGTATATTTTTTTTCATATCCAAAGAGTGGACATATTCTCACCAGTATGGACATCCAGTTCATCTCCACACACTTCATAAGAGACTCAAGTACTTCCAGGTCATGGTGTAACAGCTGAAGGGGCACCCTAGAGAGTTCGCTAGACTCATCTGAGGCAGGATCACGGGCCAGGAAGGAATGGCCAACCTGATTGGAACCAAAATAGGCACGATGACTCTTAACAATGGATTAATTAATCATCGTCATCATCATCATCATCAACATTATCATCATCCCAATGTGATGGGACCAAAATATGTAAGATTACTCTCAATTCATCACTAACAGATTAAAAGATCATTATGATCTTCATCCCGCCAACTTCAAAGAGTATTGATAAAACACTACATCCTGGAGGATGTAGTGTTTTACCAATACTCTTTGACTCAAGTGACTCAAGTGAAGTAAATGGGTACCGTTTGGATGAAATAATATCATGTTAACTTCTTTAATTGCATGCAACAAATTGCTTTAAATCTTTAACTTGCTAAAAACCACTGGAAGCCTAATTTTTATGTATTTGCATGGACCAATAAAAAATCTTGTATCTTGTATCTACATTTACACTGCACATGTAAATTAATTGAGTATTACCCTATCAACATTGCATTTTTAATGGAAATTATAAAAACTTGAACGAGTAAACTTCAACTACATAGTATTGTTCAGAAAAAACAAACAAATCGTTTTTTAATCTTACCTGCACATGCGAATGAGTAATGTGAAACTGTCTGCTGCTCCTATATGCACTTGTTTTCATCTTATCCCTCTTCTTACTGAATACTGTTTCATACAGTTTGAGGATCTGCAGTTGAAACATTCAATATTGATTTATCACACCAGGGCACTACTGCTAGAAACTTGTATGTCATAATTTAAGTTGCAAATCATGACACAAACCCAAGTCATGAAATATATCCATTGCTAGAAACTTTATTTACGAAATCATGTGAAAAAAAAATCATGACTTAAATTTATGTTACGTAACACAAAAGTTTCTTATGACAGGGCCCTGATACAAAAAGGCATGAAGTGATGAGGATACATACGGGTTGGCCTGAACCAACATGCAGAGCTCTAACCATAACCATCATTGCTATCATCATCATCATCATTATCTTCATTATCATCATCATCATCATTATCATCATCATCATCATCATCATCATCATCATCATGCTGCATCATCATCATCATCATCATCATCATCTTCATCATCACATACATCACACACTCTCATACTCGCCCACACACACACCACCACCACCACTCACCACCATCATCATCACCATAAAGCATCAGCCCAACCACACTATCACTACCATTTTTTTTTCTTGTCAATGTTTCACTCACTTTCTCCTTGTCATCAGCAGTTCTCATCCTGTCTCCATAAACTAGACCAACATGCAGCCCTGGGTCCATCTGACCTTTGACCCCAAGGTCATGCACCATCAGGTCACACCATCTGAAGAGGTCACGCAGGTTGAATTCCCATGGTCCTCCTCTCTGACCCCATCGACACTCAATCATGGTCCTCCTGTAAAGCTGTACAAGAATTACATGTATGTTCAATGAAAAGGAGTGTGGTGTGTTATTACTGTTTGTAAATCAAACATCTACCGATTGTGTCACATTTTGCTACCCATAGTAAAACCAGAGATTTAAGTTAGGCTTAATTTTAGGACACCTTTGAGAATACAGGCCAAATGAATAATCGAAGATTATAAGCTACGCTTCATTTCCAATGATCAAATTGAATATCTACAGCAAGTTCGATCATTCTACCCGTTTCTTTGTATTCTGAATTTGAAACATAGTGAAATTATGAAGAGAACGGTTTAAGAGACAGGGAGACTGCCACAACTCTAAAAACAGTTAAACAAGGCAGTCATTATCACAAGAATGAAGGAGTTTTACAAGTCAGTGAGGGACTCATAAAGTAATTCAATGACATGATTGCATAATTGGGAAATGTAATTTCATAGAACTCTACTTCTTTGAAAATAACTTATCTTTTGAAACAAAACTTACATACATGTAAACTTGTTTTTTAAAATAAAAGATAAAACAAATAGTGGCTCCGACTGCATACATATACATGTACTTACCATATTGCTGAACTGAACCATCCTGGTTAGAATATCTCTATCTATCATAGGATATATGGAATGAATGATGAAGAGAAGATCTCCTGCTGTGAACGGCTCTATGTACACCTGACACACAAAAAAATACAATGACACATTTTGAGTAATGCAAAACAATTGTATTATTCTTCTTCCTATTAATTCATTTAATTATTTAGTTCATAAATTGCCTGAATCAACCTGTCAGCTTACATACTAAACGATCCCAAACTGCCTCCATTTTTCAGCATGGTATTCTTTATGATTGTATCCAAAGTGCATGGTCGAACATGTCAATATCATGCGTTACCTAGAGATGTATGCTGCCGGATTCTCCACAAAAACAAAAAAAAGTATTTTCATGTGAAGAGCGAATAAGAGAATGCCCCATGTGAACACCCTGATGCACACAGGCCAATTCTTTCAATTAGGAGGTAAGCTAATACTTTTCAAGTAGTCTCTATGTGCTAAAGGGTTAAAAGCGCTTAGAGACTTCATTGTAATTTGCGCTATATAAAAATTGAGTAGCATTATTATTAATATTGCATACTCTCATCTGAGCACCAAACCTGAAATAAGCATCACCACACTACAAATACCACATCAACACCACCACACCCATCTGGAACACCACCACCACAACCACCACCAACACTACCACAACCTTACCTGTGTGAATCTGTTGAGGAATGACTTTGGTAACCCCTTACGGCCGCCTCCCTGTTTGAGAGGGTTCTGACAGGCAAAGATTCTTGTCTTCTCATGTTGAATCTGGAAGGATCGTCCAAGCTCTGGAACAAAGACCTCAGCCCTGTGATCCAGGCATGCATTCAGACCTTCTAGTACTGACTGGGAGGCCAGATTCAGCTGCAAAAGGATTGTAGAACACATGCATGTAAGATATTGATATTGATATTGATAAAAAGATTTATATGTAAAAAAACTTTTGAATTATTCCTACCTCTGTCATCCTGCATGAGGGAAATCCTACTGTGGTCTTAAATATTAGTCCTAAAGATGAAGAAGTACGACGTGGGTGAGGAGAAGTAATGCAGATAAAATACCTTGCTCCAGAATATATAAGTGAAAGGTGATATGACACTTCTGAATTTTCTTATTCCCAAAACAATTAATATCCTGGATATACCTTTTGTCATTTAAAAAAAAAAAAACAGAAATGCATCAGATATCTCACTTAGATTTGAGCCCCCAAAAATGCATTTCATCACAAGAGAGAGCTGTGTCATCTTGAGCTGTTGTTGTTGTTTTGTTTTGTTTTTCATTAATAAAGTCTCATTAAATATAGATGTCATTTTTTTTTAAAGATTGCAAGATAAAATAAAGATATATAATTCTTGTCAATTTGAGGATTCAAAAATAATTTATTTAGACATTCAGGAGATTGTGAGCAATGTTAATTACCTCATCAAGAACCACCCAATGTCCAGCTTTGAGAGCCTGTAAGAGAGGTCCATCCCTCCATGCAAACTGACCCCCTTCTCCTCCTTCTACCGGAAGATCTGCTCCAAACAGGTCTGTGATGTCCTGAAAACAAAAGTGAACATGAATCTTCATCAAACAGCCATTCACCAAAGTCATATTTTGATATTTTTTGGAGGCTTTAACCTGTTAAAGACATGGTACAACATTTGCATTATTAATTTATCAATGGTTGGCCCAAGGAAACAAATTCTTACTGTTTGCTCTGAAAGGTTGATCCTAACTAGTTGATGCCCTGAAGCTTTGGCTAGAGCAGATACCAGACTGGTCTTCCCAACTCCTGGAGACCCCTCCAGGAGAATGGCTCTAGGAAGCTGCAAGGCTCTGAGGATACGTTGGGCATTGAGGGCAGTGGTTGGGGCATTCAGGGCATAGCCTACTGGTGCACTAGGTGAAGGTCCTATACAAACAAAAAAGAAAAATGAAATGGAAATCTTCTAGATACAATGCAGCTTTCTTTTGAATACATACCAAAATCATGATCACTATTCCCTCACTTGGGTCAAGTGTACAGGATCTACATCAATATTTTTTCAAAGGACATTAATGTCGTAAGAGGATTCAAACCTACATTTTCTTCCGACGACAATTGCTTCAGGTAGAAGTTTTGTCTAAGATGTAGGGAAAGGGTTGCAAAGGGGTGTCATGTTACGTTTAGTGTTAGGTTTAGGGCAGGATTTAGTGTAAAGTACAGAACTGTTGTCAGTCATGTAGAATTTACAGCGGAGCAATTTTCATCCAATATGAGACTTTACCTCTCCTGATTTTGACAGACATTACAGGTCAAAGGTAATATAATCAAACTGACAATTGCAGTATATTTACCTCTTTCAATGTAGAAAGGCTTGATCCCAAACTTATTTCCATCACAGACAATGTCTCCTTGACCTCCTGTGACCTCACTGAGGTCATCCATGTTAGAGGTCACCAGCAGAGTTGAAAGGTCAATCTGTTGGTCAGTGAGTTGCTTGATTTGGTCAGAGAGCCACTTTATACATGTGCGTCGTGCTTGGGTGGGGGACAGCAAACTGTTACTTGTTGTACCTGACAGAGGGTAAATGAAACGATATAGTTAAATGAAAAACCACCAATTAATTTTGAATTATGACAAAAATCCACTTCTTTGTACATTCAAAACCCCATTTTCCTCTTTCTTTACTTCATTCCATGAACTAATCACGACATGATGATATGAAAGAAGTACACCTTTTCATATAATTTGAAAAGCAAAGCCATGTAGGAACATGTACACAATATGGTTAGAATGCTTGCCTCATAAACGGAGGGTTGTGGGTTTGATACCCAGCCAAGTTATACCAAAGACTTACAAAATGGGACCCTCTGCCCTCTGTCAAGGTGTTCAGCATTTCAAAATAGAGAATGGTAATAGTTTATGTGATGCCCCCTTGAAGAGCATTTGACACAATTCAAGTGGAACAAAACGTTATTCTAATTACTATCATTAGGTCATTGTATGAAGGATGGGTGTCTGACAGACATAAAGGAAAGAATTTCCCATAATAAAATCAATTTTTATTACCTGAACCGAGACCATCAACAAAGACCATGCAGGCACCATGGATGTAGGCTACAGCTGGGTCAAGAGGTGAAAGGTCATCCGATGAGGTCATGGGGTCATGGTTGGAAGGGTCACAGCAGACATTGATGAAGTTCACCCAAGAGAGGATGTCACGGATACTGATGGTGCACCTGAAGATACGGGATATTTATTATGAGTTTATCATTAGGACAATAAAGATCAGACTTCTTCCATTCTAACTGCAATGCCCGTTTTCAGATTTTAAAGTAGCCAAATCTAAATTTATGATTAAAAAAGGATTACAATATCATCAAGTGTTGTCTCCTACATGGTCTTAAAGAATAATCAGTTGCTATTATAGTAACTCTGCCATCAATTGTAACCCTGATAAAAATGTTGGACAACAGCCAATCAAAATCAAATATTCCAGTTATCATTGATGACAAAGTTACTATACAGTAACAGCAAGTAGGTACAATGTGTATGCTGCCATTAACAGGTTTTTTCAGGATATCTACATTGTATGAATTACACCATCAACTTACTTTCTACCAACATCATTGTTGGCAAACCATTCAACAAAGTCCATGACAGCGTTGCCTATCCCGCTGGAGCCATCCTCCTGGTTACAGAGCTGAACACCTTCACATAAATTATGTTCTATGATGGAGACAAGGTCACTGCGCTGGCTGTTCTGGGGACACCAGATCTCAGTAAACCTGTTCCTCAATGCTGGTGAGAGCTATGGAACGAATGGTGGTAGAAAAAATTGTTAGATTCTAAAATCATATTCTTTTTCATATTTTAATTAATGTACAACTATGCATGTGGGTAAGGAAAAGTGTGAAGTTACTCTTTTCAAATTCTTTTTGTTGCTCTCTCTTCATGTAACTTACATGTATATCTTTAATGTGTCTTTCTCCAAATAAGGAAAAGTAATATCTGAAGGACTTGGGAACAAAGATTTATGACTCATGAAAATATACAATCACCAGACCTTACAGTCACTGAACAATTGCTTATCAACTGAACCCTTGCCGTCGGGCCTCTTTGAGAATTTTTTTAATTTTATATAACTTTCAAGTAACCACTTAAAAAATCTCTCATCCATTACCTCTTTCTTGCCGAAGTCTCCTCCGGGATTCATGGTAGAAACCACCCTGAACGCCTCTTGGGCCTTGATGACTGCTATCTCCTCATCTCCACACTCCTCCCCGCTACCTTTCTCCGCCAGGAGCAGGGTCCTCTCTGGCTCCAGGACGCTGTTCAGACGTTCCAGGACAGAGTCGTCAGCCAGGGAGATCTCATCAATAAGGAAGACGGCTCCATCTCTCATGGCCAGGATTAGAGGACCATCGCACCATTCAAACAGTTTCTGACTCTCCTCATCCTGAAAAAGAAAACATAATGTTTTTATCATTTACCTGTCTCCTCAAAAGTATTATAATATTTATATATTTTGCCCAGGAAGATCTCATGAGGAGCTCCATCCCTCATAGAAGAATAGGGCCATCACACCATTCAATAAGTTTCTGACACTTCTCATCCTGATTGAAAATTTTAGTGAATTTTTTTTTAACAATCAAGTTCTTTAAAATGTATAATGATAACCAATCAGCAGACATACAAGTATCATAAAGCAACGGAGCATAAAGACTTGTCATGATATCAATATTGTTAACACAAAATTTGCTCTAAGCATCATTTTGTCCATGAAGAAGGGGTAGGGTTAGAGTTGCAAAAGGAATTTATTATAGGTTTCAGCGGGGCATTTCAAGAAAGGACTTGTAGGACGTTTTATCAGACAAACTGTTATAAGCTACTGAAATGATTGCATCTGATTGGCTGAGAGCAAATTTGTCGGATAAAATGTCTGACAAGTCCTTTGATGAAATGCCCCCCAGGTATTGCAAAGCCCTCTAATTCGCAGTATCCAGGCCTGGTTAGAATGATTCCTAAAATTCGGAAATTGGAACAGGTGCCCCATGGTTTGTGGCAGTGCACCAGTTAAGTTTAAGTGTAAAACATTACCTGTATTTTTCTACTTACAGTTTCATCATTATGATGTCTGACAGGTCTTAGCCCACCTAGGAAGTCTGATGTTTCGGTATGGAGATGGCAGTTGACGGCATGGAGTTTCTGATTGGCTAGAGCAGCAAACAGCTGACATATCGTGGTCTTGCCGCAACTGACAAAATAAGAAAATATTCATCGTTATTAACAATTTTTATGCTTTTAGCACAATTACGAAGTGATCGACTTGTAACACAATTAAAATTCCTAACTTCCACTGAGGAAACAAAACTTTACCTAACCCTAAACTTCATCCCAAATCAAACATAACACAAATTTGCATCTCCGACCCTTATTCAACAGCTTTGGCAAAATTAAGTGCAAGACTGACACGGAAAATGTTGAGATTGTGGGGGTTGTGGGGGTTCTCTTCTTCAAGATATGAAGAGTATTTCCGAAAGTGGCTAAATTAACTTAAGTAAATTCTAAGAAAAAAAACATTTGTTTACCAAATTTTGTATCATCACTTATGGAAAAGTGATAATGAAATGTGAATTTTGTTATGATTTCTTCCAAAATTTGGAGTTCAAATTTTCTTTCAAAGACAGGTGAATCAAAACAATGGTTTACACCTTCCAATATAGTGTGATAACTGAAACTGCTTTCTTTTGACTTACCCAGTATCACCAACCAATAAGACAGGTTCCCCAAACTTGAGAGCTTGTCCAACAAGGACTGCCAGTCTACACATGCCATAAGTCCATACAATGTGACTGAACCCAGGGGGAGGGGTAGGAGATGTCACCTGTTAGAAAAGGGTACAAAAATACTAATAATTATAATCATTATTTTTTTATACATGTAGTTGATACAATCATGTAACTGATCACAACGCTTTACAATGTATTATTGTCCAAGTCATCAGACCAATACCTGGCTGCAGTAAGAACACAACAGATGATTCGACCAAGTACCAATTTGTACATCTGAGTGAGATGAAGCATGTACTAGAATGCCTTGCCCACAGTCATGAGTACCAGTGGTGGGGATTGAACCTGGGACTTTTGCACCCCAAGCAATAAGATACTACCACTGGACTATGACACTTCCACAAAGTAAATTGTCTGGTACAGCTTTGAGGTTAGTGAGACACATTTTTAATCTTTGAGGCTGTAGAAAAATATAGCTATGAATTAACAATAATTGCAAGTTCTGTTAATGACTGAAAATAAAAATTTGTAAAAAATCAAAGTAAACTCAAATTCGAAAACTAAAATAAAAATTCCAAACAATTTTTGTGGAAAAGATAAAGATAGAAGGGACATCAAATAAGCTAACCACAAAGATGAAGTGCAAGGATTAAGAGGAGCCATGGTTGTCAGTAAAAAAAAAAAAAAAAAACACCTGACTTTCAGCAAGTGGTTGATGCAATTAATTTTTCTCACATTTCCAAAGGCAAACATAAGATCTTAACTTTTGTTAAGTGTGTAAACACGCAACACCCGATCAAAGGCAAGCACTCAATCCATCCAAGAAAAGACTGGTATCTGTTACCTTCTCTAGGATATGCCTAGTGACAGATGAGGTGTGTTCTGACAAGGTGAATAGATGTTGTGGGTTCACTACTCTCTTGATGTGTTTCTCCAGTACCTGTCTTATCGTCTCTGCTTCCTCTTTTCTTCTCACTCGGCCAGCAAGTAAGATATAACCTGCACAAGTACACGTTTAGAGCATACACATAGTTTTCTATAAAGGTATCTCTAAACTGAATACTCATTGAAATCCTAGGTATCGACATAATATACCTTTACCGAAAACTTAGAATCTACTGAACATGAATTCTTGAGGCATTTCCTTCCTGTGGAAAGAAACTAGACTAGTATAGTCACTCAATCTCCAACCCAAATATCGCCCTCATATCTGACCCCATACTTAGTAATCTGATGATGACACAATAAGCTGCACCACAAGAAGCCTCTAACACTCCTTTAATTTCAAACCCCTACACATGATGGCACTGAGCCAAGGAGATGCCTGCAACCGAAGAGTGCAATTGAGAATTAAAAAAGCTGTTCATCTGTGCAAAGAGCCATTTACTTTTTAGCGACATAGAAGGTCATTGCTCTCAATTATTTTTAATCAATGGCGAAGTGTAAATTTGATTTTTTATTTTTTTATTTTTTTAATTTTTTTTGTAATAGGGACGCAGGTTTGCTTAGGGTGAGAAATGCTCTTTGTGTTCCCTAAAATTAGGGAATGTTCAATTTACAGTTGGCAGAAACAGACTCCTCAATGCCATTCAATATGCACAGAGAGAATAGCATACCTTCATCTGCTATGTGTTGATTCCAGTCATGGAACGCTTGATCGCCTTGGTTGGCATGGCGATATCGTTCGGCCCATCTGAACAAGTCTCTTAGTGTGATGAACCCTTGCTTCCCAGCAAAGACTCCAGAACCCTTGCGTCTCATCTGGAGAGAAGTGAAAAGGAACAATGAAGAAAAATTAAAACAACAGTTTCCAGGAGAATTAAAAATGTATCACTTAGAGTCATAAAATTTAATTGTGGTGATAAGTCCAGCTTTACTCTTGCATTCTTTTGTAAAGGTCTCATTTCATTTAACAGAAACTGGTATCACATCTTATTCTTTGAAATATAACTTCCAATAAAGTCAGGGTAGGTACTTTCAAAGTGCTACAGGATGCCAACTATAAATGAATGGGAGCAAGAATAGAATAGAACATAATGAGTTCTACAAAAATGTACTTATAAGACCATGTTGACAGCAGTTCTATCTCTGGAACTGTTTAAAAGACACCTTGTAGACTTATTGCTGCATCAGAGCTAGCAGAAGAAGGAGCTCTATGTACATGTATTGTCACTTGCTCAGTACAATTTCCATTAACAATAATCATAAAATTAATCACATGCAGCATCGCACACTACATGAAGTACACAAAAAAAAAAAAAATTCTAAGGACATGACTGTACTTGCACTGGAAGAAAAAGACGTACCTGTAGTTCCAGCATGGTAGCGACCATCTTGCGGCAATATGAGACTGGTATCTGACATCTATCATGAAGAATAGTCTCAAGTTCTCTGCTTGGAATCTCATCAAAATGAAGCTCAACAAAACGGTTGCGGAATGCTCTTGATAACACCTAATAACAGAAAATACAAGTGAAAAAGTCATATAAAAAAGCTACATCACTCCGCCATGATCACTCGCATACATCCTTCGGGTTTGTGTCAGGTTTACATTACGACCAAACGAGTATTGCAAATTAAGGGGTTTCATGGGCAAACATTGTACTAGTTTTCTCCCAAAGCTCAGTCAATAAGAGCGCAGGTCTAGCATTCTGGAGATCTTAGGTTTTAATCCTGCTAGAATCCATTTTTTTACTCATTTACATATATTTCTGGTCACTTGCCCTCTTTGATAAAGACGAAAAAAATCTTCAGGGTCACATAATGGAAATATGTACAGCTTGCAAATTTGTTAATGGTACTCAATCCTCCTGCATATTTTGATACGTCATAGTGCCAAGGACAAAACTTCCTTTAAAAACCGCAATACAGAGGAAATACTCTAAATGGTTTTCAAAACTCTACTCGGAATCTCATATAAATAAAGCTTAACAAAGCAGTTCCTGAATGATCATGGCAGCACCTAACATCAAAGGTTATTTTCTCAAACAAGACGAATGTGTCTGCGTCTCTTATGTGCTTTCATTAAAAAAATCCAATACAGTGGATACTCTCAATATCCATCCTCTAAAATTTACAGCAAATCTGTAACATAACGATTTAAGTTTACTATGCCCACTTTGTTTAATTTCTGACAAGTATCCTGCTATTCCATTTCCACTCTATTGATAACAAATTCTAAGGGTAATGTGGAAATTTTGTGCTGACTCACCTTACGACCACCATATTGTCCAGGGGGATTCTGGGTAGCAAAGAGCATAAACTTGGGATGAGCAGCAATAACTTCCTGTGTCTCTGGGATGAACAATTCTCTATTGTCATCAAGGAGCTGAAAGAGGGTGAAATGAAGGATTTAATGCTTTAATATAGATTTATTGGATCAATGCCATGTAACATAAACAGTTATGATCAATTTCAAATGAAAAAGAACAAAAAAAAACATTCTATTTGGTTCAACTGAGACTTTTATTACGGAAGATGCAACAAGGATCATAATTGGTTGCAATTGATAATAAATCTTCATTTTACAGGACCACGTACAATGTACTTGGGGTACCATATTTTTACATTAAACTGCTTCAGATGTATACACAAACTAAAACACAAATACACATGATTCAAATAAACACAATTATATTGCAAAGTAAATATTTAAAAAAAAAAATTTGTACTGTCATATATTTGAATTAAAAATATAAATAAATAAATAAGAACGGAAAAGGAACTTATGATAATGTACATCAAGATTTGTAAAGGTGTTAATTTATACATCATGTGGAAAAGACAAATGATAACAACAAAGATTGTAATGCAGGATTATCTAAAAAAAATAAATTGAATGCCTAAGGGCTTGTTTTCTTACTCTGTTGAGAGCTTCTAGAACGTCTGAAGGAGCAAGGTTCAATTCATCAAGGATGATCCAATGACCTTTCCTCATAGCATCCACAAGAACACCTGAAATAGGGGAGAAAGCATGACATGAATCAATGCTAATAGGACTATGATCAATGCAATGCATTCTAGAATGCAGCTCTTTAGTCTAGAATACGGTGTGAAGAATGTTTTATTTCAGCAATTTACAAAATATGAAAATAAAACTTTGGCTATACAGCCAATTACAAGAGACTTTTCCAGTTGATATCAAGGATGTTACTTTCATAACAAATTATACGAACAGAATCATTGAAAAATATAAATTGCAATAAATAATAGGTTGATAAGATAAATAACATTTACATGAATCTTCTAACATTGGGGTGAATAGGCCTACAAATAAGAAATGTTGATAAATAAACAAGTTAACATTCTATGCATGCCTTGCTTTTTGAAAAACATTATTTCCATTGTATCGTTCACTGATGTTACTTTGAAACATCATTTCAGAAACAGAATAAAGTTGTAAATATTCTTACAGGCCAGTATGTTCATGATTGCTGACCCTTACACAATGGTTACTACTTATTTCAATATCATATTAATCAACAGTAAACAACAACAAACTATAACACACCTTCTTTGAAGACAAGTTTGCCCGATTGATCAGCTGCATAGAATCCCACATATTCTTGAAGGTCAGTATGTTCATGATTGTTAACCCTTACACAATGATTACCGGTCAGCTGGGCCAGATAGTTGACCAAGCTGGTCTTGCCTACAGATGTCTCCCCTTGGATCAGGACTGGAAATCGTCTACATCATAAAAAGGAAGAGGGAGGAAATAATATGAATTTTGACCGCAACAAAATTGAAAATCGATTAATCAATGTGCAACGATGTCGCTTTCCAAGGAATTGAAGCTTGCCAGGTAGAACTGACTGAGATCAACAGCACATTTGAATGCAGTCAAATGAGCTAATCTGCATTCAAATACTGTACAACTGAGCTCAATCTATTGCAGTCAAATGAGCTCATCTCCATTCAAATACTGTACAAATGAGATCATTCAAAAGCAGTCAAATCAATTCATCTGCAACTAAATAGAGTACAACTGAGCTCATTCAGTCAAGTGTGTGATTGATATAGATTGGGCCTGCACCAAATTTCATCACCAGGATCGAGAGTGGCATATCGTCGCTGGGCCTTGTACATGTAGCTCAAATTTTGGTGAAAATCAACTTTAGTTAACGAGAGTTAGTTCATCTATGTAATCAGTCAAGTCATGTAATGTCCTGTCCCAGTCCAAGCTCTCTTACCCCTAAAAATGAAGCCATCAAAGTGTAGCAACGAGAACGCAATCCCTTGTTTGTAGGTTACAGTATGTTGGCATTTTTTTTTTTTTTTCTTCTTTTCGCTCTCCTGAACGTTTAACATTTATAAGATAGAAGGTAGTAACAACCTAGCGATGATATCTAGATTTTCTTTTTAACAAGAAATAATGATGCTGGGTAGCAAATCAAAGTTGTCTAAATTACACATGTGATATACAAATTGTATTGTTGTGTTCTCAATCAAATAATAATACACACAGAATACATGGCCCTATTTTGTCAAAAGTAACCATACATTAACTATTCAGACTATTGCCATTAAAAAAAAATATTTCAGAAGAAAAGAAAAGAAATAATCACCCTGCTGATACTATCCTGACTAAGTCCCTCAGATTGGCTTTCACTGATGGTGTAATCACATAGTCCTTGGGCTTATACTCTTCCTTTTCTCCTACAGCTACCCAGTACCCCTCCAATTTCATGTACTTGGAACCCCCTGCAGGTGGTGGAATGGACTGGCCCAGCAGACTCTTGAGGTTGGCTTTGCCAATCACATGCCTGCATACGAGCTTCTCCACTATGGGGTGGGAGGAGCGGTCCAGTTGGGTGAGGAAACTGAGGCAAAAGCTCTGTACGCAAAAGAGAATAACTCGTTCTTGTATTTTATGCTACCAGACAATATCACCATGGCAATGTTTTACTATTATTCTACTATTCTACATAAAAATTATAAAAAATCAGTTTCAGTTAATAATTTTAGCAACATACTACATACAAACATATAGGCCAATATAATAAGCAACAGCATAAAACAAAGAAGACCATACAGTCCCATAAAAAATAGTAAATATCTTCCACAAACAAATGAGGAATTACATTTTTCTTTTGACATATTACCACAATGAACCTAGTGGAATCATTCTACTTGCGCAGCTATGGCTATAGCCGGGTAATAATATTAGCTGCGCCTCTGAATAGTTTACTACATAGACGGCGCATTTAATGCTTAATATTATTATTATTAACAAAAGCATACATGGCCCAGAACAGAACTCAAGAATGCTTCAAACAAACAAAGACATAATCCAGAAATGTGAAATACATTATTCCTTTTTTTGGATAAATTTGGAAACTGACCAGAAATATATAATATGAAAAAATGAGCAAAGAAAATGGGGTACCATCGGGATTCGAACCTGAGACCTCCTGGTTACTAGTCAGGCGCTCTACCATCTGAGCTATAGTAAGCCCCGGATGGGGTTGTCCCTAATACCCGTTAACTCTTCAATGCTCGAGTGGTCAGAAGCTATAGAAACCTGGCATAAACCCGAAGGATAGAAATCAACTTGGAGTAAATGCGAGGGATCACGGTGAAGTGATGCAGCTTTTTTTAATATAATTTTTGGATAAATTTGGAAACTGACCAGAAATATATAATATGAAAAATATATAATATATAATATGAAAGCTGCATGAAAGCTGCATCACTTCACTGCATCACTTCACCGTGATCCCTCGCATTTACTCCAAGTTGATTTCTATCCTTCGGGTTTATGCCAGGTTTCTATAGCTTCTGACCACTTCGACATTGAGAGTTAACGGTATTAGGGACAACCCCATCCGGGGCTTACTATAGCTAGATGGTAGAGCACCTGACTAGTAACAGGAGTCTCAGGTTCGAATCTCGATGGTACCCCATTTTTTTGCCTCATTTTTCATATTATATATTTCTGGTCAGTTTCCAAATTTCCAAAAATTACATTAAAAAAGCTGCATCATCTACCGGATCCTTCGCATTTACTCCAAGTTGATTCTATCCTTCGGGTTTATGCAGTTCTATAGCTTCTGACCACTCGAGCTTGAAGAGTTATAACGGGTATTAGGGACAACCCCATCCGGGCTTACTAATAGCTCAGATGGTAGAGCGCCTGACTAGTAACCAGGAGGTCTCAGGTTCGAATCCCGATGGTACCCATGCGCATTTCTTGCTCATTTTTCATATTATATATTTTGGTCAGTTTCCAAATTTATCCAAAAATTACATTAAAAAAAGCTGCATCACTTCAACCGTGATTCCTCGCATTTACTCCAAGTTGATTTCTATCCTTCGGGTTTATGCCAGGTTTCTATAGCTTCTGACCACTCGAGCATTGATGAGTTAACGGGTATTAGGGACAACCCCATCCGGGGCTTACTATAAGCTCAGATGGTAGAGCGCCTGACTAGTACCAGGAGGTTCAGGTTGAATCCCGATGGTACCCCATTTCTTTGCTCATTTTTTCAATATTATATATTTTGGTCAGTTTCCAAATTTATCCAAAATTACATTAAAAAAGCTGCATCATTTCACCGTGATCCCTCGCATTTACTCCAAGTTGATTTCTTCTCCTTCGGTTTATGCCAGGTTCTATAGCTTCTGACCACTCGAGCATTGAAGAGTTAACGAGTATTAGGGACAACCCCATCCGGGCTTACATAGCTCAGATGGTAGGGCGCCTGACTATAACCAGGAGGTCTCAGGTTCGAATCCCGATGGTACCCATTTTCTTTGCTCTATTTTTCATATTATATATTTCTGGTCAGTTCCAAATTATCCAAGAATTATATAAAAGCTGCATCATTCACCGTGATCCTCCGCATTTACTCCAAGTTGATTTCTATCCTTCGGGTTTATGCCAGTTTCATAGCTTCTGACCATCGAGCATTGAAGAGTTACGGGTATTAGGGACAACCCAATCCGGGCTTACTATAGCTCAGATGTAAGAGCGCTGACTAGTAACCAGGAGGTCTCAGGTTCGAATCCCGATGGTACCCCCATTTTCTTGCTCATTTTTTAATATTATATATTTCTGGTCAGTTTCCAAATTTATCCAAAAATAATTTAAAAAAGCTGCATCACTTACCGTGATCCCTCGCATTTACTCAAGTTGATTTCTATCCTTCGGTTTATGCCAGGTTTCTATAGCTTTGACCACTCGAGCATTGAAGAGTTAAGGGTATTAGGGACAACCCCATCCGGGCTTACTATAGCTCAGATGGTAGAGCGCCTGACTAGTAACCAGGGTCTCAGGTTCGAATCCCGATGGTACCCCATTTTCTTTGCTTATTTTTCATATATATATATTTCTGGTCAGTTTCCAATTTATCCAAATTAATATTTAAAAAAAGCTGCATCACTTCACCGTGATCCCTCGCATTTACTCCAAGTTGATTTCTATCCTTCGGTTATGCCAGGTTTCTATAGCTTCTGACCACTCGAGCATTGAGAGTCAACCGGGTATTAGGACAACCCCATCCGGGGCTTACTATAGCTCAGATGGTTAGAGCGCGACTGTAGTAACCAGGAGGTCTCAGTTCGAATCCCGATGGTACCCCACCATTTCTTTGCTCATTTTTTCATATTATAATATTTCTGGTCAGTTTCCAAATTTATCCAAAATTATACATTAAAAAAAGCTGCATCACTTCACCGTGATCCCTCGCAATTACTCCAAGTTGATTTCTATCCTTCGGGTTTATGCAGGTTTCTATAGCTTCTGACACTCGAGCATTGAGAGTTAACGGGTATTAGGGACAACCCCATCCGCGCTTACTATAGCTCAGATGGTAGAGCGCCTGACTAGTAACCAGGAGGTCTCAGGTTCGAATCCGATGGTACCCCATTTTCTTTGCTCATTTTTTCATATTATATATTTCTGGTCAGTTCCAATTTATCCAAAATTACATTAAAAAAAGCTGCATCACTTCACGTGATCCTCGCATTTACTCCAAGTTGATTTTCTATCCTTCGGGTTTATGCCAGGTTTCTATAGCTTCTGACCACTCGAGCATTGATGATTAACGGGTATTAGGGACAACCCATCCGGGGCTTACTATAGCTCAGATGGTAGAGCGCCTGACTAGTAACCAGGAGGTCTCAGGTTCGAATCCCGATGGTACCCATTTTCTTTGCTCATTTTTCATATTATATATTTCTGGTCAGTTTCCAAATTTATCCAAAAATTACATTAAAAAAAGCTGCATCACTTCACCGTGATCCCTCGCATTTACTCCAAGTTGATTTATATTTCCTTCGGGTTTATGCCAGGTTTCTATATGCTTCTGACCACTCGAGCATTGAAGAGTTAACGGGTATTAGGGACAACCCATCCGGGGCTTACTATAGCTCAGATGGTAGAGCGCTGACAGTAACCAGGGGTCTCAGGTTCGAATCCCGATGGTACATTTTCTTTGCTCATTTTTTCATATTATATATTTCTGGTCAGTTTCCAAATTTATCCAAAATTACATTAAAAAAAGCTGCATCACTTCACCGTGATTCCTCGCTTTTACTCCAATTGATTTCTATCCTTCGGGTTAGCCAGGTTCTATAGCTTCTGACCACTCGAGCATTGAGAGTTAACGGGTATTAGGGACAACCCCATCCGGGGCTTACTATAGCTCAGATGGTAGAGCGCCTGACTAGTAACCAGGAGGTCTGCAGGTTCGATCCCGATGGTACGCCCATTTTCTTTGCTCATTTTTTCATTTATATATTTCTGGTCAGTTTCCAAATTTATCCAAAAATTACATTAAAAAAAGCCTGCATCACTTCACCGTGATCCCTCGCATTATACTCCAAGTTGATTTCTCTCCTTCGGGTTTAGCCAGGTTTCTATAGCTTCTGACCACTCG
>CALNVZ010000218.1:11707155-11720970 GCA_940671915.1 Paracentrotus lividus
TTGTTGCATGAGAGTACAAAGAAAGAAAGTACAATAAATGTGAACAGGAAAATAGATAAAAACATTTACCCTATGAAAATAGAGAGTAGGTACACTATACAATTGTGTGACATAATTAAAACTATATGAACAATACAACATAAAAATTGATATCGATCATATACATGTAGTATAACAGTATCATATATCGTCTGTTGGGAGCCATAAGGGCGTTATTGCATCTTATAGATGTTCCGTTGAGAGCCATAAGGGCGCTATTACTGTACAAAGTCAATGGAAATAGCGCCCTTCTGGCTCCAAACGGAACATCCTTGATCTGCAATAGCGCCCTTCTGGCTCCAAGCCGACGATATTTTAATTGTGTCTGTTTCTTTTTGTTTGTTCAAGAGACCAACAAGTAACAAATCAGAAATGTTCTTTAATAATATGCAATTGATCACAAATCTTTGATTAACTGACACCATAAATGCGAATTTCCCACTTGTCAAATTTTAAAAAGATAATAGATCTCTTTAGAGGTAAATAGGCCTATGTATCAGAGTCAACACCTACATTTTCAGACTGTCCCTCTCCTTCCGTTGTAACGTTGCCCTCCCTGATATAATGGTAGAGTCCGTCTCCTCGATGTTTGGTTTGTAGGTTGAGCAGTAGAAGCGAGCCTTCTCTCGTGTGATGTTCAGTCTGGCACCGATCTGCTCTGCCACAGCAAGTCGCGTTTCAGGCTTGGTCAATGCTGCACAGAAGCAGTCCAAAGCCTGAACGGAGATTTCAAACAACATGAAAGATTAGATATTTTCCAGAGTCTCCATGACTCACTTATTTCGGCAGATGTGTAGTAATTAACTTAATTGGATGAGCCTGTGCCTTTGAATGTTTTCAACAGAAATATGGTGCAATATAAATGCTGTGGATCATCATCATCATAATCATGACAAAGCCCAGGTTTTCAATGAATAAAGCTATGTGTGTGGTATATTAGAGTATATATAATGCTACCAAACGGAACATGAGAGGTGTTGCATATACAGACCCTATATGCTGTCAGTACATGTACATGCAATATGTCCAGATGAAACCCTGAAAATTCTATTTTCTAAGCATCATTACATTATTCACAATAAGTAAAAAGTACAAGTGACCAGAAATACCAGATTATTTTCTCTCCATAGACTGCAGTATTAACTAAGTGTATCCAGGTACATATGCTTTTGTAAATAATGATATTCAGTAGTTAATAGACCAATTAGCTTTAAAAACTCTGGCGATCCCTGTTTGATCTAAAGCTTTGCAATATAATAATTGCAAAGCATTAGCAGGAAGAGAAAATTTTTTTTACATCCTGATAAAACTTTAACAACTCCTTCAACATACTGGTACCGTGAAATCTTACCTCCAGAAACACCACGTTACCACTCTGAGTTGAGTTGATCTCAAAGTCTGCTTCAATTCTCTCACACCATTTAATGAGATCTCTGAAGAAATAAACAAGAAGAGATATAAACACCAAGGTTTACAAAATGAATTGAATCTTAACAATTTTTGTATACACTGAGTTGAGGATACATATATCTCCTTGAAATAATTCTGGTTTTAAGCACAAATTGTTTTTAAACAAGAGAATATACTTGTGATATAAAATCATGAATAATTTTTAATAAAAAGACACATACAAAGCCTGCTGCATGGAACAAAATTCTGAATTATTTTCCCCTAATTTCTCTTGAAAAAAAAAATCTTTACACCAGAACTTAGTGTGATGATATGAATTATCTTATATGCTAATGTTCTTTCTTTAGAAATAGCAGGGGCATAGCCTCATTTAGATCCTGATAAATGCTTTGGTTGAATGAGACAAAGTTCTTGGTCATACAAGGAGCTCTATGTGCAACTTTGTTTTTATTGGTTGCTAGGGGAATTTCACTAATGTCAATGACCCGACAGTACACGGATAACCTATCACCCCAACCTATATTAGGAGAACAAATTCCCCGATTTTTCTCTGATGCATTTCCCCAAATCTAGAATAACGATTTTGGACTTTATTGGTGTGTCGTGGTAATGATACGTTCCAGCAGACTATAGACTGACAACTTCTAATAAACTTCCCAGACTCTTTACTGATTTTGGAAGCATTTTTTCAAATTCCCTGACTGTGGGAGCCCTGTAGAAGAACAAAAAAGCTGAACCTTGTCGAAATCAATCTCCTGTCATGTGATCCCAATTCCAGTTTGCTGCTCCCAGTCTTCTGTTCAGTATCACCAGGGTCTGCACCGCCCCCGCTCTCTGGTCGACTGTCTAACCAAGTCTGATGACCAGCGGTCAGCATGCAGAAGATATCCAATAGTCGTTGAGCCACTGTCGTCAGTTTGGGGTACAGTGTCGTGATGACCTATACATGAAGAGAGTAACAAGGCAGAAGTGTAACATGTTTCGTACAATGAAAATAAATAAAAATAAAGTACCTCATTCCATGTTTGCTTTGGCAGCGATTGCACTGCTGTATTTTCTTTACACTAATTTGATGACTAATTTTAACCCGAGACTTAACACTACAATCTAACCTAAACCTAAACCAAAACCTCCCTTGAAACCCCAAATTGTGTAATTGCATTATCGTCTAATTCCAAAATAAATATTTGGTCCATTACCAGTTTGTTAACGTTAATAAAGATGTGGTGTGAGATTAAGTGGACATTAGACAAAATTGAAGTATACAAAATGGCAATTAGACAAAAAAGGAGGGGGATGGATCACGCATACCTGATGAAGTTCTTCCCTAGACAGTGGTTGGACCTGGACACGTGTCCACAGTTGGTCAAGCATCGCACCATGGGATACATGCTGTCTATGAAGTCCACCACTGCTACTCAGTAATCTAAGAGAGAAAAAGAAACAGAGGGTAAAAATAGACTAGAATGTCATTGTTATGTCTCTTTCACAATAGACCATTTCACTAAGTTATTCTAATTTATAAATGTTATTTCCAGGGGACATAGTAATGAGGTATTCAAACAACATGTTGTATATGTTTGGAATCCAGTTTGCATAGTTGTTGCTATGTCAAGTATACCTCAGATAAGCTTGTGGGTTGTCAAAAAAAAAACTTTGTTTATAAAGTAAGCACAAATTTAGTATAAAAAGGTCTATTGTTTTGATATGGTATATGTGTATAAATCAAAACGCAATTCTAATTCAGATGAGACTTTTCTGTCAAGGGATTTCAAAAAATATGTTAAAGCAAGTGCTTTCTTCATGCCCAGTCTTTATATGGGTTAAGGGCATCTATGACCAGTTGGAGGGTTGTAGGGTTAAAGATGTTACCTTTGCGTAGCAAAGAGTTGGAATCCAGGGGCAGCTTTGATGACATTACCATGACCTGGGATACAGAGTGACCTAGATTCTAGGAGTGGTAGAAGGACTGATATGACGTCCATTGGAGCATAGTCTATGTCCTCTAGAAGAATCCAATGACCATGGGTGACAGCCTGAAATGAAAGGGGAATTGATTAGTAGATACAATTTTGAACAAGAGGTCTGCGGATCTTAGGCCATATTCTCTAGTAATAATGTCTTCCTTATTTCCAGTAGTAATCTATTCCATAATCTGGGGGCTGTATACATGATACAAGGATATCTACCATTGGGAAAGTGAAAAATTGGTAGATCCAAAAAAAGGTTTAATGATAGCCCATGAGAGCACTTTTGAAGACCAGCCCCCAGAGTACCTTGATAAAGACAGCAACGACAACTTGAGATTTGAATGCCATATTGTGTCCAATACATGTATATAAAAACAACATTCTATTGAGGGTACATGGATTCTAGGAGTGGTAGCAGGACTGATATGACATCCATTGGAGCATAGTCTATGTCCTCTAGAAGAATCCAATGACCATGAGTGACAGCCTGAAATGAGAGATATCGAGGATTTCAATTTTATTTATTTTACTGTCATACAAAGCATAAAAATTGGTTTACGTCTCATTTCCATGTTAAATTTTTCCTGTGCACTGAACACCTCCCCTGGTAAATTAATCTTGGTCTAAACCCACTGTGACTAATGCCTGTTTGGTGTCATCCCACAAGGTCTTATTCCATATTGTCTAGAACAAGTTCATCTAATTACCTTTTGGTCTAATTGCTACTTCGCCTATTTACCATTTTATGATTTCCAATCTAACGTTCAATTGGTCTCACATTACTTGGTCTATTACCTGTGACAAACGGGTAATATACCAAATGTTCATTTGGAAATCAGACGAAAATGCAATTGATCGATATGGCCAACATGGTATAAGACAATCAGAGAACTGGACTAATTGCTGTTATATCAAGTGGATAGAAACCCCTTCCGTCTAGGCAGTAGTGAATCCATACCTGGGTAAGAGCGCCGGCTTGCCACACAAACTCTCCGGGTATATCGGTACATCTGTAGGTCCCTAGCAAGGCCTTGCTATCAGTCTGGTCACCTAGCTGAACCTTGATAATGGCCGGAGGTGCTGTCCTACCGCTCTGGGCCGCTAGGTGCTCTACCAGGGCAGTCTTGCCACACCCCACTGGACCTTCAAGTAGGACTCCATTCCCAGCCGAGACAGCTAGGGCCAGGCTTCTCAAGTTCTTTGTGGTGGTCTGGACTAGTACGAGCTTCGGCAGAGAGGTCTAGGAAGATATAAAAGAAGTGACACTGTTATAATGAGTGGATTAAACAACTTTAAAACATCGGGAAACAAGGAGACTTCAATTTTTGTGCAGCATCCCACAGGACCTGGGTGGTGCTTCACCAAGTTGTTCATAAAGCAAACTTTACAAAACGACAGGAATATGTTATAGGGTGCTGTGCTAATCAAATTCTCAGTCATTTAACACAAGAACTGATCACCAGTAATTCATAAAGTAAACACCGACCTAGTCCATCCTAGTTGATAAGCAGGAGGAGGTATTCTCTTCTTACAACATCCCACAGTACATTCAGATAGGACTTTAACCACTGGGACTGCAGGACTTCAGAAGTTCTTCTTCGTCTTCTCCATCGCAACCAGTTTAGATGAAAAATCTAGAGATACATCTAAGACAGGAGTGTAGATATGTCCTTCTATTTTCTTCAAATTATTTATTTTCGTGAAACTTTTTTGACAAATACCAGTTTTCAGGAAAATTATAGCTATCCAAAAATCACTTCAAAACTTGGATGTTTACCTTTACTACATCCTCTACAGCTGCTCGAGGAAGAAGGACACCACATACTGACACCACACTATCATGGTAATCCTGTGCTGACAGGTCAGGGTTTACATCCTGAGACTGAAGGTCGAAGTCAGAGTTCACGAATCCAGATGTGTCCTCATCGTGGAGTAGCTGTTGATCTCTGCATTTTGAATCCCTGTGCATGACACATACATGTAAATGAGATGTCATAAAAGTCAAGATGTTAAAATTAAAAAATAAAACATAAATTTACCACTTATCTTCCTTCCTCTTATTCCAGAAAAATTGCAACAGGAAATGTCATTGTTGAATTCATTTCGCACAATCAAGAAATTAGCCCATTCAAGAAAGGAATCTTTTGAAATACAAAAACAATCTTCTTTTACATTGACAACATTGCTACAAAGTATCTGACTAAAAAAAAGTATTCATGTAAAATACACCAGAAAGCCATTCATAAAGTAGACCAATTTTTGATGGGAACAAATGAGTCATTCCACTACACAGAATCAATAAACAGGTCTATAGGAAAGAAGCAAGCTATAGTTAAGGCATAGCCATTTTGTTTTAGGATTGGTTTATACATTAATTCTGATAGAAAAAGAAGACTTACAGTAACAGATGAGAGCAGATTTCATCTTTGGTGAAGAGAGATGAGAACAGTTTGTGACGATATCCTCCACCCATCCTTGTTATACATGCCACAGTATTGGCAGCATGCCTAGAGATAAAAACAAAAACATTCCATGTTACTCTCTGTTGGCCAGGCGATAAAACAGGTATGATGATGACTACGACGACGGTGGTGATGATGATGATGATCATGATGATCATGATGATGATGGTGATGACGATAATGACAATGATGATGATAACAAAAATAAAAATAATGTGATTCACATTGCTTCAAATCAACTCTGTAAATTGCTCAAGGTGCATCATATATAAAAAAGCTTCATCCAAAATAATATAATTTTGGTCAAAACTGATCAACTAACCATCTGTATAGAAATACCGCCTGCTCAAAATGACCAAGTTTTGTATTACTTTTGGCCAGAAGTTCTCACAAAACATCCTACATTAAAGCAACCCGTAAATGAAGATTATCTGCCTATCAACGACTTCTTTTTATGTCTTCCCAGAAAAGCTAGCAGGTTGCACTGTATAAGGACTAAATTCCTTCCCTCCCTCTTTATTAACAATCAATTAATTACAAACAAATGTTTACTATAAATGCTAACTATGTACAACAAGAGACTCTACAAAGTAATGAAAAATTGTTTTCAGTCCCACAGGTAGACAAACAGGTTTTACAAACAAGTTTTCTTGATTTTCTAGATATGACATATTTCATCACACCATCCCCCCTCTTTTAGGCTTATCAAATGCAGACTTACCATCTTGTTTCTACATCTTTTGACTGTAGAAGAGTAAGAAATGGACTCCAGTCCCACAGGTTCGCATATGTGTTAGGGGAATGTTCCACAAGACGTCTTGCTGTCAAGGCTATATCACAGTATGGTGCATCCTTCTGGAATATAAAAATTAATAACATTGAACAAGGACATCTGGGGGTTACATCCGGTAAGTGGAGATTAAAAAAAATATATCTATCCCAGGTCAATAATGTACATACAATATAAAGCCAACAGAGAGCCATATAAACACAACTTATATCAAACCTCTCTACTTTTCTGTCAAATATTTACATTAAAATTCATAAGAAATCATGGACTATATACAGAATATATCTATTGGCATGCACTGAACTGCTGCAAAGATATTTATGTGTAGGGCCAATTTTTTCCCCTCTGCAGTACTGCCAACCTAAAATCGTATTTTTGTCTTTTTCATTTGGATAAGGGGTACCAAACTCATTAAATGTCAATAATTATTCAGATCATAAAAATGTCAATCCCCATCCACCTGTCGACCTGAAAACCTTTTATTATTCAATTATTTTCAATAGAAAACAAGGTAAATATGCCAAACATTTTGACAAGTGTGTCATCCCTGCACCAAAGGCATTTGTTCTGGTAAATGAGGGACACAGACAATTCATTGAACAATTAAATGTTTTCTATGAAGACAGGTGCGATGTAGTATGGCATGATGGTGATGTGCATTCATAGACATCTATAGATCTTAGTACCCCCTTAAGAAGCGAAAGAGGATAGAAAAAGTACGGAATACGATTTTTTGTTGGCAGGTCTGCCTCTGATATTGCAAGTCAGTGCTAATGAAAATTTTCATTTCAATAAGGCGATTTTTAGTACTAAAAACACTTTTTTTAAATCCCCACTTACTCCAAAATGGGAAAAATATCTGGATACCAAAATTTTGCCAAATACAGTATGATAAAATATAATATCTGATAAACAAGTAACTCCCACCTTTGATTTTGATTTTGTCTTGAGGAGTCTCTCAAACACAGGAGGCGACGTCTGAAGATATTTCTCTATGAATCTAAACATGATTAATACATAAAACAAGGTAAACAATAGAAAGACTGATTCAATACAGCATTAAGACTTCACAAAGAGTTGATATAGGCAGGACGCAGAGAACTGAAATGATGCGTGCACTTTTATTACTCTAGGTAAATTTAATGAGAACCCCCTACTTGGTACAATGCATTAATGTATTCTTGTACATTAATTTTTCTCAGAACATCTGATCTAAACTATGAATGATCTAGTTTCCCTAAACTGTCATTTGGAGTAGACAACAAAACATAAAATTATCTCAATATCTTATTTTTTAACTTGCATTATCAAAAAACTCTGAGGGCCTAGTAGATACATGTAGTCCACTTACTTCTGTGCGTCTGGCAAAGAGCCAATCAAACGAGAACAGGCCGCACACAACTGCTCATGACGCTCCAATGAAAACTGTTTAGCTGATGACCTTTGACATACCCTCTCCAGTAAGTCCAGGAGGAAAGGTGAAAAGGATGTTGCTATAGCAACTGTGTGGTCAGGTACAAGTAGTTGTTCACTCAGGTAGTCAAGAAGACTTATCTTGTCGAGGCTGCTCAGTATCTGAAAATAAAACAAAACAAACATGTGCTACACAAATGCCAAACTTTACCTAAACTTTTGATCTGACTTCGCAAACAACACAGCTCACGCTCTCCAGGCAAGCGATATCATTTGCGACATATCAAAACCAGGATTGGAATAAGAACATGCAGTGATCGAGTAAAGGACCAGAAATTTGTGCAGATTTCTGCACAGAATTAATCTTAGAAATGTTAAATAACAATTTAAAATGGCCTGTCAAGGTTAAGTATAGATCTCTAGCTTAAGACCGCTATTAAGTAGATCCATAGATCCCCTAGATCTATTCTTTTATTTTTTGTTTTTGATTATTCAGTTTTTTTCCCCAATTAGATCTAGGTCTACATTCTACTTTTTTCAATTTGCATGAACAAAAGCTCTCTTATTTTGAATTGACCTCATATAAAGTGTCCTGATTTTAAAGGGGACCAATACCCAAGGAAATAATCATTTTTATAAGAAAGAGCACAAGCAAAGGAGCAATTTAAAAAAAGTTTCATCAAAATCGGTTATAAAATAAGAAAGTTATGGAAGTTTGAAAAGTCTCGTTTTACCTTCCATGGGGATCCTCAAACTGGCAACATCGGCTTCAAAATGGCCGATTTTATGGACAACTCTCCATTGGTTTTGTACACAAATTTTCAGATTTTCCCAATTTTCTTTCAAAATATGTCTTACCTCCTTCTGAGCTCAACATAAGTTGTGTGAAATACATTTTCCCATGACATATTTTGAGCTCAGAAGTAAATAAGACGTATTTTCAGAGCTGCCAACCTTTAAAAGTAGAAATTAGTAATCAAGGAGCTCAAAATTCGTAAATTTTGAGTGAAAAATCGTAATTTCTTACGCGGTAAGAATTTCCTCAAAAAAGCGCAACAGAACAAATCACCGAGCGCCATGAATTGCAAAATAAATTGCAAAAAAAATTGGCAAGCATCACAGAATTGTCCTTAGCCTTGCCGGTAGCCTTGCCGGTAGCCTAGGGACACAAAACTTAGCGATATTTTGCTTTGTTGCTAGCATCTCCGGCAGCTCAATATTTGGCTGATTTTAAGCGTTTTTGGATAGGTTATCGTATGAACCACCACCATGTTCGGATGAAAGAAAAAATCCTTGTTTTCTTACGCGGTAAGAATTTCCTTTATCGGACGACAAAAACCTTGCAATGATGAGCATGTTTTCACCTTTCGAAGATGGTATGATACAAGGCCATTAAGTCTGTTTCTTCTTTCTTTTTTTGGAAGCTAAAGTTGCCATGTTGAGCTCAATCAAATTCCCAAGCGATAGATTTCTAGATCCAGGTATAATCCAAGTTTAATCCAGCTAAAAAATCCAGGGTAGTTTGTTGTTATCGCACGCACACATCATATATAATATACAGTACAGGCGCGCGCAGCAGGCTAGCCGCCTGCGCCTGCATGCACCCAGCGCAGCCACCGCCGAAAGCTAGCGCGAGTAGCCGAGCGGGGAGTCGATGGTTTCGCTCCTCCATCCAGCAATGCAAGCATGGGTGTGCGCGCGCATTCGACCCCCCGCCGCTTGTATGCAGAGATCATGCACTCAATGATCGTATTGCATACAATGCTATTGTAGTATAATTCAAGGCGCCACTTGCATGCAAAGACCATGTAATCATATTGCATTATAAAAGACCAAAATTTGTAATTTTTCAATGCCTTTTCGTATTCCCTTCTTATTTTTGGGACAAATACGAATTTTTCGGGACGGTTGGCAGCTCTGCCTATGGCAGATAAACACTAACCCCAAGTTTAAAGCTCATAATCCTTGAGATATCATGATAATGAGCAAATAGGATGGACGAACGGACGGAAGGATGGACAGACAACATGAAAACATGATGCCGGCACCACAAAAATATAAAGCTATCGTGTCTTGATAATGAAATCTGTACTTGTTTTCTGCCACATACTCTTAAAAATTCCCTGTCGAGGAACCATTATAGTATCAACAAAAAAAAAGATCCAGTAATGGATCAAATTCAGCCAGCTCATAACTCACAAGTGCTCTAGTAACTTCAATGGTAATCTACATTTAACATGGGCATCTTAATAGAGGGGGGGGGGATTGCTACAGTTGTAGACAGTGGCGAGGTGGCTTAATTAGAGGGATGGGGGTGTTTCAGATGTGAAGTGAGCAACATAGGGAGAATAGTAGTGTGTGTGTTACGTTGTGTTGGCACTGGTTCTCTCAGTATGGATCAAATGTCAGCCAGCTCATAGAGCTGTCACAAAGTGCTCTAGTAACTTCGAATGGTAATCTACATTTAACATGGGGCATCTTAAATAAAGGGGGGGGGGTGGTTCAAATTAATATGAAAAAGGGGATATATTGTGTTACTGCACTGGTTCCTTCTGGCAGTAGTGGATCAAATCCAGCCAGCTCATAACATCACAAGTGCTTCTAGTAACTTTCAATGGAAATCTACATTAACATGGGCCATCTTAAATAGAGGGGGGGGGGGTTAAATGAATATGAAAAAAGGGAAAATACATTGTGTTACTGCACTGTTCTCTATGGAGTAATGGATCGAATCAAAGCCAGCTCAATAACTCAACAAGTGCTCTAGTAAACTTCAATGGTCACTACATTTAAATGGGTACTAAATTGGGGGAATGAGGGGGGTCTTAAATGAATAAATAAAAAGGAAAATAATTTGTTATGTATACTGCAACTGTTTCTCCGGCACATATTGTGACTAAATCCAGCCAGCTCATAACTCACAAGTGCTCTAGTAACTTCAATGGTAATCTGCATTTAACAGTGGGCATCTAAATAGGGGAAGGGGGATCTTAAAATAAATAAATTTAAATAAATATATATATATATATATATATATATATATATATATATAAATACATACATGTATTTGTGTGCTAAAACTGTTCTCAGGTAGTAATGGATCAATCCATCCAGCTCATAACTCACAAGTGCTCTAGTAACTTCAATGGTAATCTACATTTAATAGGGCATCTTAATAGAGGGGGGAGGGGGTCTTATATGAATAAATAGAAAGGAAAAAATGTTTTGTTACTTGCACTGTTCTCTGGCAGTATGGATCAAATCCATCCAGCTCATAACTCACAAGTGCTCTAGTAACTTCAATGGTAATTTACATTTAACATGGGCATCTAAATGAGGGGGGGGGGGGGGGGTTCTTATATTGAAATAAATAAAAGGAAAAAAATGTTGTGTTACTGCACTGTTCTCTGGATGTATGGATCAAATCCATCCAGCTCATAACTCACAAGTGCTCTAGTAACTTCAATGGGTAATCTACATTTAACATGGGCATCTAAAAAGAGAGGGGGGGGGGGGTGTGGTTCAAATTAATATGAAAAAGGGGAAATATATTGTGTTACTGCACTGTTCTCTGGGCAGTATGGATCAATCACAGCCAGCTCATAACTCACAAGTGCTCTAGTAACTTAAATGGTAATCTACATTTAACATGGGCATCTAAATTGGGGGGGGGGGGGGGTCTTAAATTAATAAATAAATAAAGGGGGAAAAAAAATAATGTTGTGTTACTGCACTGTTCTGTGGCAGTAATGGGGTCAAATTCAGCCAGCTCATAACTCACAAGTGCTCTAGTAACTTCAATGGTAATTTACATTTAACATGGGCATCTTAAAGAGGGGGTGGGGGGGGGGGTTCTTATATGAATAAAATGAAAAGGAAAAAAATGTTGTGTTACTGCACTGTTCTCTGGATGTATGGATCAAATCCATCCAGGCTCATAACTCACAAGTGCTCTAGTAACTTCAATGGTAATCTACATTTAGCAATGGGCATCTCTATTAGAGGGGGGGGAGGGGGTCAAATGAATATTAAAAAAGGGGAAATACTATGGCCCATTCACCAACGTGTGTTTAGTTAGTCCATGGTCTAAATCAGGGGTTTAAACCATGGATTTAGACCAGGGGCGCGGCGGAAGTGTTTTGAAAGTGGAAGGGGCTGAGCCGAAAAGTGGGGGGGGGGGGCTGAACAGGCTATAAAAATCACAAATGTATGTCATTTTTTGCGTTTTTGTAACAACGTTGGCTGAAAAAAAGTGGGGGGCTGCAGGGCCCCCAGCCCCCACAGCCCCTCCCACCGCCCGCCGTCCGCCGCGGCACCAGTGCCCCCTCCGGGCTCCGTAGACCATGGTCTAAATCCGTGGTTTAAAACCCCTGATTTAAGACCATGGACTAAGTAAACCACGTTTGTGAATTCGGGCCATTGTGTTACTAGCAGCTGTTCTCCTGGCAAGTAAAGGATCACATCCAGCCAGCTCATAACTCATCAAGTGCTCTAGTAACTTCAATGGTAATCTACATTTAACATAAGGCGATCTAAATTGGGGGGGGGGGGGTGGGGGTGGTTCAAATTAATATGAAAAAGGGGGAAATATATTGTGTTACTGGCAACCTATTTCTCTGGCAGTATGGATCAAATCCAGCCAGCTCATAACTCACAAGTGCTCTAGTAATCTCAATGGTAATCTAACATTTTAACATGGGCATCTAAATGGGGGGGTGGGGGGGGGTCTTAATTATAAATAAAAAGGGGAAAAAAATAGTGTTGTGTTACTGCACTATTCTCTGGCAGTAATGGATCAAATCCAGCCAGCTCATAACTCACAAAGTGCTCTAGTAACTTCAATGGAAATCTACATTTAACAATGGGCATCTAAATTGGGGGGGGGGGGTCTTAAATTAATAAATAAAAAAGGGGAAAAAAAATAATGTTGTGTTACTGGCACTATTTCTTCTTGGCAGTAATGGGATCAAATCCAGCCAGCTATAACTCACAAGTGCTCTAGTAACTAACGTTCAATGGGTCCATCTACATTTAACATGGGGCATTCTAAAATTGGGGGGGGGGGGGTCTTAAATTAATAATAAATAAAAAGGGGGGGAAAAAAATAATGTTGTGTTACTTGCACTGTTCTCTGGCAGTATGGATCAAATCCAGCCAGCTCATAACTCACAAAGTGCTCTAGTAACTTCAATGGAAATCTACATTTAACATGGACATCTTAATAGAGGGGGGGGGGGGGGAGGGGGGTTCAAATGAATATAAAAAAAGGGAAAATACATTTGTGTTACTGCCTGTTCTCAGGTAGTAATGGAGATCGAATCAAGCCAGCTCATAACTCACAAGTGCTCTAAGTAACTTGAATGGTAATCTATATTTAACATGGGCATCTAAATGGGGGGGGGGGGTTCTTATATGAATAAATAGAAAGGAAAAATGTTGTGTTACTGTGCAGGACTGTTCTCTGGATGTATGGATCAAATCCATCCAGCTCATAACTCACAAGTGCTCTAGTAACTTCAATGGTAATGCTACATTTTAGCATGGGCATCTTCATAGAGGGGGGGGGTCAAAATGAATATTAAAAAAGGGGAAATACTATGGCCCGAATTCACCAACGTGGTTTAGTTAGTCCATGGTCTAAATCAGGGTTTAAACGTATGGATTTAGAGCCAGGGGCGCGCGGGAAGTGGTTTGAAAGTGGGGAGGCGGCTGTAGCCGATAAGGTGGGGGG
>CALNVZ010000218.1:11732005-11745442 GCA_940671915.1 Paracentrotus lividus
AGATAACAGAATGGGATAATCATGTATGCATGTAAGTGCCTAGATATATACGACAATGCAATACAACATTTTCTTTTCTTTTTTTTTAAAGGAAGAGTACAATGAACATTTTAGATTTAAAAAAAAATATAGCTAATATTTTGTTCGTTTATAGTTTCATGCTTATGTAAATATATCAGAATAAACGGGATGAAAGAATGCCTATACCAGATGGTGAATCATTTATATTTGGATGAATTAGAAATGCCTAATTAATGAGCTGCAAAAACAAAGGGGCCTATCGTCGTTTCGGAAACCACTCACGGAGAAAAGTCTACCATTCCGCTTTTACAGAAATAGAGAACAATGCATTCTGATCGTTGGGCGCTCTGATTAGCTACCGGTAGCTATCGCGAGGAGCTCTGCCTCCTCGTTGCGATGACTGAAGTGCGTTGACCGTAACTGAACAACGCGATTCAGCTGTTCCCGATAAAGACAGCTTTGTCGTGCGCGCTGTCAATCATAACCAAAGTGGACCCATTTCGCAAAAAAAACTGCAAGACTAGACTTCACAAAAGGTTGAGCGCAGACCCACTCTTTCAATATTTTTTAGAATAAAGAAGAGAAATATAAAAAGGAACTTCAACGAATCCACTGTCGGACTACGCCCAACATTTAAAAACGTACAAAGAAATGAGGACTTACCAAAAAAATAAATGACGAATCTAAATTTTATTGTGACTATTGTTCATTTGAAGGCACAATGGTAGTGTATTTCATATGCTAAACGTGATCATTCGAGCGTCGTGCATAAATTATTAAATTATGGAGTAAACATTTCTACGTGCCACTCGCTTAAAATAATGCTTGTAACGTTAACAGTTAGTTGTACACAGGTGAATGGGGACGGAAAGAAGAAACCACTGCGTGGCGTGTGACTGAATGAAGCGCTGCTGTACAAAGTGAATGGTGGTTTCCTCAATCATGATTATGCCAACAAAGGCCACCGCTCAGCACATAGCTTCAACTTAAGTTAGTTAAGCCACTCATTTTCAACTCGGTCATTACTCATTCATAGTCATACACAGTGACGAAGACGCTGGGCAGCCATAGTGTACAGAGCTGCGCCTCCATGCCACGGGGGAGCGCCGGGTACGATAAGAAGAGCATGCCGCTAAGCCAAGGTAACATGCAAACCAACGTGTTTACTTACCTTATCTTCTCGTAATATTTCGGATTTCAATGACAACGAATTTCGATGAATCAAATCTTGCAGGTGTTTCAGACAATTCTGAATATTGGGTCTGTCAAATGAATCCATGATACAATTCTGAGATCAAGACATATTCGGCCTGTTTCACGCAGTTTATTGCGAAAACTCTCGCACATGCTCTTTAATAATAGTCTTTCTTCAGGGCTTTTATCATTAAAAAAAAAAAAAAAATCATAGTCTCCGTATAAGGCTGTGATGGATTAAGATTTGAGATTTTGTGTTGATACCTCTACTGAGTGGTTAAAGAAAAAAAATGAGGCCTTATCGTCGTTTCGGAAACCACTCGCTCAAGTGCTTGTACACAAGTGAATGGGGTGGAAAGAGGAAACCAATGCGTGTGACTGAATGAAGCGCTGCTGTACAAAGTGAATGGTGGTTTCCTCAATCACGATTATGCCCAAATGAATAAAATAAAATGATTAAATAAATTAATAAATCTTAAAAATTTCAAAACTTTGCTATGAACACATAACTATATGTCCCAAAAGAGTATCTTTTTTGGGGGGGTGCAAAAAATTCAAAATAATTTGATACCATTTTCTTTTGGTTTATGGAAAATGGCCTAAAGGCCCTATCTTGTTATAACAAAAGGTACTTAAGGCCTAACTGCTCTCTCTCTCTCTCTCATTCTCCCTCGTCAATCTCTCTCTCCTTCTCTCTTTCTATCTGTCTCTCTACCTCTTTCTCACTCTTCATCATCAATCTCTCTCCTTCTCTCTTTCTATCTCTCTCTTTTTTACTCTCCATCGTCAATGTCTCTCCTTCTCTCTTTCTGTCTCTCTCTCTCTCTTTTTCACTCTCCATCATCAATGTCTCTCCTTCTCTTTTTTTATCTGTCTCTCTCTCTTTTTCACTCTCCATCATCAATCTCTCTCTTTCTCTCTTTCTATCTGTCTATCTCTTTCTCACTCTCCATCATCAATCTATCTCTTTCTCACTCTCCAAGATCAATCTTTTTCCTTCTCTCAGTGGCTCTCCTTCATCAATCTCTTTCTCTCATTCTCTCTCTCTCCCTCTTTCAAATTCTTCATCATCAATCTCTCTCTCTCTCTCTCTCTCTCTTTCTCTCTCACATACATGCACACACCTTGGCGAAATTCATTAGCATTTAAGTAGTAATCATAATTGTTTTCTAAAAGCACAAGCAATTGTAGTACAAGTAAAACAATTATAAGCCATGAATTCACGAAGGAAAACACTCCTAGATTTTATTGGCAATATTATTTCCAATTGTAGGTCACTTTCAAACTCTGTACAAAGTGCATTGTCAAGATATCTACTAAGTTTTTTTCAACACAAATTTCAATCTCTTTTTCATTTTACAAAAATGTCTTCTTTCTTTGTGGAAAAAACAAGAATATTCACATTTTTCTTATCCATACTACTTGCATACTGATTATCAGATACTTCTGAATATATACAATTATCACACTCAAAACATGATGCAAAAAGTAATTTCCTTGTTTTACACAGGCAAGCTTATATTGAATACTTAACAGATTGACAGCAATATAATATTAAAGGTACCGGGAACATGCATATTGCAAGAAATAGTCTGAATAAATAGCAAATGTCCAGTTACCCATTACACATAGTCACTCAGTTATTTCCTAATACACAAAGCTGGCTACTGTTTATTAATTCATACCCTATACAACTACAGTGCAAATTGAGGGATCGACCAATAAATACCACTTGCAAAATAGCACAACATGCATTTAATGCAAGAAGCATCAAGGTATATGCATTACACATGACAGGACAATAATCTTCTTGTCATTATCAATTTATGAATTGTGCACGATTGCTCAACAAGATTCGATGACTACAAGAAAACAGTTGGAACTTGTTATAAAGAGGTCTGACATAGCAGGATTTCTGCTGGTGCCAGCTCTTTTAATTCTTTGGGGTTTTCTTATGCCCTGGGCCCTATAACACAAACATTTACAATCCATTGCAAATTTGAAAGAACTACTCTGATTGGTCGCTGGTCTGTCATTTGTACGAAAAGCACGTACAAAGATCTTAATTGGCTATTGCCATTTTGCGATTGATTGCATACTTTTGTGTTATGGGTCCCTGATATAACAAAGTGATTTCCACTTCAGTGACCTTGTTATAACAAGTTTCCACTGTACTGTGCTTTTTTGCATAGTCCAAATCTGTTGGAACACATCTGCAATTCAACGTGAATGATTTTCTAATAGAGAGAAAATAAAACCGAAGCATCTCTCTTTGACTACTATTTGGGAGAATTCTAACAAAAGATTACAATAATGTATGAAGATGTGAGCTAACAAATGACCAAGTAGACACACAAGAACTTAATGAATTTTAGTTTGTATAACTTACAAATCACATGGAGGTGTACTCAATGACCAATATTAAGAAGCAGTACACTGTAGCTAAACCAAACTGGTAAAGCTGTAAATGTATATTCCTTTACACCATACAGAATGTATACAGAATAAGACAAATCTATAAGGCACTTCCATTTTACTAGAGAGGTATTTTCTTTGACCCATTTGGTAAATTAACTGAACCCCCCCCCCCCAAAAAAAAAAAAAAAAAAAAAAAAAAAAAACATTATATAAAGTATATAAAGTAAAAATGGCTTATTAAATGTTCACATAGGAGATTAACTGTGGATTTACAACTCAGGGATGAACTAATATGTTCACAGAACAGATTATTTCAAGAGACAAATCTTCAACAATTCTGTCTACAATGCCATCCCCCAAAATATATATATATATATAAAAGAAAATTGGGAAACATGAAAATGGAATTACATTATAACATTTAAATGCATTTCCATAAATTCTGTAATGCATCACTCTGACATTGGATCAGACAGACTACCTTAACTGCATTTACCTCATTTTGAAAGAAAACACAACTGACCAGAATCTTATACATAATCATTCAAGTATTAAAAACAAAAACACAAGAAGAGAATCAATCATATAGAAAATAGTAAAATGAGAGGTCTTACCTCCTTAGCTTGACATAGAATGCAGAAAAATATATTTCACACCACATACGGCATGGTTTGAAGGAGATAATCAGAAATATGAAAATATGTCAAACTGCCATAATTCTCTTATTCTATAACTGATCTTTACGTAACTTTTTTCTTTGTAATTGCACCTCTCATTTTTCTCTTTCTTACAGGATTGATTGTCTATTTTGGTTTTTGTTTTCTTTATCAAAGAAAATCTGCATTTAAATCAGCAAAAAGAAAATTTCCTATTCATCGCAGGTATAGAAAGACTCACACAGTGATACTTACAACAAAAAGGGAAAACAACTTTTGATATTCAGATTTCATTTTCAAATCATTGACAACACAAAATTATGACAATTAAGAAATGCAACACAGTTGAGAATAACCATGACAGTAAGGAAAGCAACATGAATAGAAAATGAAATGAAATTACTTATACATGAAAATATCTGTACGCAAATTATTGGCTTATACAGTACAACTTACAAGTCAATGCATGTTTTACTGAGGACCTGTCAAGAAACCTGGACCCCTTTAACACCAAGATTTGAAAAATGATAAATTATATTTCTACCAATGGTACTACCAGAAACAAACATTTCAGAGATGAGTGATAATTCAAGTATCAAAATGTACTCATTCCCTTTCAAATTCGTTCGGAAGGACAAAATTAAAATCGATTAGGATTTCATCACAGGTTTTTGCTTTTTACTGCCACAATATTTCTTTTTGTAGGTGAATAGTATGATGGTTGTAGCACTGTTCAGTGCAAACTCATTATAAAGAGGTCTAACATAATGAGATTCCTAATATCACAAGATAATTTTGTCAGTCCCAGCTCTTTGTATTCCTCTTCACCCCCTGATATAAGGAGTTCCTGATATTTTAAATCAATTTTCATGGTCCCAGGGACCTCATTATATTCCAGTGCACTGAATTCAAGTCACCACAGGGGTATTTTTTCCCCCCAGGTCAAACTCATATTCAAATGGCCCTTTACTCTCTCCATTCTGCTATCCTATACATCACCATTCATTTAATCCTCTTGCCGTTTCCATATGTTACCCGCCGCCTCAAAACCACCAAAAAGTCACAAATAGAACAGATTTCGTGGTAGGAGACAAAGGTTTTCTATATAGGAAAGCATCGATAGCTCATCCAATATGATTTTTAACTCAGTTATACTTTGGTAAAGTACACATGTTTGGTATCATTGGAAAGCTTGGAATTTCTTGTTTCAGAAAATGCATGAAATCATTATATGAATCATGGCAAAATATTGGAGATTTTGAACTGGAGGGTCACATATCCACCTTCTCCTTCATACTTCCTATGCTTCAGATGTTTCTACCTCCTCCACTGTCTCCTTCTCCTCCTCCTCCTCCTTCACTCCATCCCTCTTCTCACCATCCACCTCTCCTCCTGCTGTATCTTCCTCTACCTTTTCTCCCTCTCCTTCTTCTTCTCCTCCTCCGTCTCCCTTCTTCTCTCCCTCTGTACCTCCCGCAGAGTCCTCTTCCCCAAGGCTGCTCTGGGGTGGTTCGCTGACAGAGTTAGCCTCGGGCTGGGGGTTTGAGATGATTTCACCATTGCAGTTTGATTCCGGGGCTGAGTTGAGTGCTAAGACCAAGTCTGATGAAGGTGAATCATCTACGGATCATGACCAAACAAACAAAAGTCCAAAAGTTTAACAATTAAGTTCCTGAACAGCCCAAGACCACCTGTAAGGTTGTTTACTACACCGCCCCAAACCGTCCTCATTTTCTGCATGTTATAGTCATCAAAGTATCACAAATACATGGTTAAACATGCCCATACTTGTTGTGCATCACCTGTGCACAAACACTTGCATAGAGCAAATACGAGAATATCCTCTAAAATCACACGGATGCATACAACCACACATTCCATTAGGGAATATTAAAGCTGAGACACTTCACCAGGAATATTAACTTGTTTTGACAATATCTTGTTGCATCTGTGCATTTTATAATAAGAGTAGACTGTAACATGTTGGAGATATGTTATACAGTATAAAGTTTTACAGGTCTAAAGATGCATGCAAGGGGAAGGTGCAAAGGTCTGAAATCAAACAATATCCTTAATCTCATTGGCTTACCCTGTGATGTTCTTGCTTTGCCTATGAGTGCGTTCCTCTCTGCCTGCAATGCTCGACATAGCTTCTCAAGTCTGTTGATCTTGATCTGTTTGTCTAGCATATCCTTCTCATGCTTTCCTTTCTGTAAATCAAGCACAAACACAAGATTAATCAGGGTGAGTTCCGGTAAAGGTGAAAAATTCTATTAAATTCAGAAAGGAGTTAAAGGGGAAGTTCACCCTGGAATTTCAATGGTTTTAAAAAATGCAGAAAAATAAAATAAAAATATTAGTGAAGGTTTGAAGAAAATCAACCAAGAAATAAAAAGTTAAGATTATTTAAATTTTTGGTTCTGTGACATCACGTGCGACCAGCTCTCCTATGTGTTATATACTGTAAATTCCATAAAGTGTCATTTTTTTCAGAAGAATATTAATTGTTTCACCTTTGCAGTTGATACATCATCGAACCTATGTTCATATACATGCCTCTATCAAATTGACCCATTCCTTTATCAAGAACCATAAAAAAATATGAATTTATGGACTTTACATACACAACACATGGGAGAGCTGCTCGCATGTGAAGTCACAGAATCAAAACTTTAAATATTCATAACGTCGCTATTTTTGGGTAGATTTTCTTCAAACTTTTACTCATATTTTTCTTTTATTTTTCTGCATTTTTAAAAACCAGTAAAATTCCAGGGTGAACTTCCCCTTTAATGGATTACTGTATGAGCTAAAATTTTCACAAACAACTGGATGATTGTGTAGAAAATAATTTGCAAATACATTGGCTCGTACATTATTTTTTCCTTGCCAATTTTTTAACTGATCGTGATAACAACAGCTCCCAAAAATGTCTGTGACCCTGTCATTCACAAATATATCTGCCCACAAAAATATTGGCTTATCCAGCATTCAGCATTGATGATTAAGAAATACAAGTCTATTAAATAAAACATTTTTATACAAGCATACACACATAGTACACAAAGTATTACAATTTTAGATGATTTCATTAGAAGTATCTTACCTCTTCCACCATGGTCATGAGTGATTTATTGCTGGTCTCCCATCTACCTCTCCAAAGATTTGTCTCTTTCTCTAGCTTCTTAATCTTCTTTGTCATCTATACAGTGAGAGAAAAGAAATAAAATGAACAATTGCATCTTGAAGGAATTAAAAAAAAAATATTACTGTTGTAATGCAGCAGTCACATTTCCACTGCAGGGCCCTTGCTGTTATTACCATTTTTTTCTTTGCGGTTTACAAAAAATTGCCCAAACTCTTTTCAACACACCGTATGGCCCCTGTAGTATATATGTGACTGTAGCTATAGTAGTAAGTTTGTTTTAGGTATATTGCTCCCTTTATTTGAAATCTATATTTATGAGAAGGCATCATGTCTTCAAAAAAAAAAATATGATCTTAAATGCAAAAAATGTTTATAAGGTTCATGGGAGATATACTGAAGAAAGAATTTTATTCCTATCAATATTCAAATTGCTTCCCAGATAAAAGATGATATTTGTTCAAATCCCTCCCGGTCCAAGATTTTTCAACTTTATTTTGTTCAAGCATAAGATCTAACACAATCGGAGTTACAGTCAAGATTCTTTCTGATGAAATCCTTCTGTAAAGCTTAGGGTGTGTTCAATGTCCAGTTTCAAATTTATGCGCCAACATGAATCATGATACAAAACGCAATTACAAAACACTGATATAAAGAGAAACAAAGTGTGTGTTCATTGTCCCCCATCCCCGGTCGTAAAAGTAAATGTGTTTAAAATCTCGATTCGGAGGAATATTTAAACGCCCAAAAAGATGCATTTTGAAACACAATCAGCTTCAACTTTACGACCTGGAGCATCGCGATTGCAACGAAATGCGACACTGAACAGGATTGAGTTTTCAAACGCGTTTAAATGTACTCTCGCAGTGGAAGCTTCCGGTGCAAGTGAAAAAAGGGAGAAGATGTTTGTTTTTTGAGAGCGGGGAATTTAAAGACGATGGAAATATAATCAGCTCTAAATTTTTTACACTGAACGGTGCATTATTAACATTGATCATAGAGTCACTCAACATCTTTGATGCAAACAATTAGCGTCTTACCTTGTCCATTTCTTGTTTGAATGTCTGGAAGACTTCATTGCTCTTAGTTAAGGTACTCTGGAACTCTTCAAACTTCTCTGTGTATACTGCCAGCTGTACAATCAAAGATGATACATCATACACGTCTCATTTAAATGGAACAGATAAATACAAAGTACTATAAAGGCAATATATTTCATTGAGGTTTTATTTTCACAAGTTTCTCAAGTCATATAAACAAAATTCACATGTCATTATATAAAGTAAATGCCATTTACAGTAATGAAAACATTTCCAAAATCACATAACTCTAAAATGAGATGTTCCATAAATAATGGTGTTTGCATGATGAGTAGGAATATAAGGATAAGTAAGAACTGACACTATACAGTCTGTGTCAAAAAAGATGGTACAGTCGGGGAAAAAAAATTTAGGTATGAAATCTTCTCAAATGATGTGTGAATGTGGTACCAACTTAAAGCCAAAAGATTCTTCTTGCTAATGCACTTTGTTTTGTATAATTTGCTTTTGTAAAACAAAAGTTAAGTTAAATTTTGTGCGGCGATGAGCTAATCGAAATTACACACATCTCTTGTCTCGGTGCGCTGAATTCATGTCTATTATTGTGTAAAACCCATAGAGAAGCATGCGCAGAGTACATTTTTTCTTGATTATAGAAAACTGGTCATATCTCAAGATCTACATCACTAAATGGGATGAAAAAAATTGCAGAAGAAAGCTTGATTTTCTTACTTTATGGAAATATCAAACAATTTTAGAATGTGATTAATTTTCATACTTAAAAAAGATGTTTTCCAACTGTACCATTTTATTTGACACAGACTGTATATGCTGAGTCCTAAAATAAGGATTGTTTTCTATCTTTCTTGTAGTTTTGGGTTCTTCTTCCTTGGATGAAACATATTGGGCATGGGAGTGTAAGAATAAAAGGGTAGAGATATCTCACCTGTGCCTTTAGTTGTGCCTCTTGTTTGGTAAACATTTCCAATCTTCTTTTTGAATCGACAGATTCTGCCAATAACTGGAGGAATAAAAGAAAACAAGCCATAAGATTATTGCAAAAACATACAAAACACGATACAAATTAAATGATGTGTAAATAGACAGAACTCTCTTGTCTGCCCCCACACCCATAATCACAACATACTAGCCTGGTCCTTGATATTGTTTGAGTGACATCAAAACAACAATAGAAAACAATTCTAATAAATCCGAGATTGAAATACATGTACGAATTACTACTACATGTATGTATAAAAGATAAGGACAACTGCATTGCTGAACTTCCACAAATACAAATAATTAAGTAAACCAATATTTCTACTTACCAATTCTTTTTCTCGTTTATTCCGCTCTTTCTCCTCCGCTAACGCTAGATTGGACTGCTGCAGTTTGGCATCATAGAGTTGCGATTCCAGATCTTTATGCTTGAATAACTTCTCTATGTGCTACAAAATCAGAGGTAATAAGAAGAGTAATAATAAAGGTGTGATTTAAAAGGGGTTTTCTAAATGAATATTGCAAAATAATATAACATGCTGCGCAGTATCCTGAAGCCTTGTAATAGTATGTGAATGTGGTATCTTACTTCTCGGAGATGCATCTGAGACTCTAAGAAAACTCTCAGAGACATGAACATAGTTCAATTTTTCCTGTAACTTATGAGATGTTACAGAGACTCAGGAGACATCACGAAGACTCAGGAAACATAGCAGAGTCTCACAAGAGGTGGTGGAGACTCAAAAGACATCTCTGCGACTAGTTTTAAAACTGTCTCAAACTAGACTCAAACCCATCTCATGGCAAGTGAGTTACCACCATTACTTAAAGGGATGCAGTAACATTGAATGATATTCAAATCACATTTATTCGATTTAGCTTATTTTGCCAACATAATTATAAACACTTAGATCAGTCTGGTATCTCTTCAAAATTGCTAGCTAATTGCTTGCTTTACCTTCGAGATATCAATGATTTCATACTCAAATTTTAAAAACCAACACCGGATGGTGTATAAAACCATGTGCTTTTCCACACACCCATTTCCTGTTGTATAGTCCCCCCTCCCTAGCGGCCTGGTGAGCCATCAGCAGAGGGTACTGCTGTTCGGCTGTTTGCTTGGCATCGTTTGTTACACTGTTTTAAGGTAGTAAATGACTTCAATTTGATCTGAAACTTTCAGTAGTTTGTTTTTACTGTTGGAACAACATAATTTTATTAATCTTGATATAATTGCTCTTGTTTTTGAAAGTTACTAAATCCCTTTAAGTATTGAACAATGAAAGCCAATGACAATGTACATTAAAATTTAAAATTTAATTGAGGAACTCCAATAGACTCTATTGAAATTAGCATGTGAATATTGCATACATCTGGGGGTGTTTCACAAAGAGTTCAGTAGACTTAAAGTCGCACTTAACTTCTACGCGCATCTTGTTTTATAACGCGCAATTTAATTGATAGATTTCACAATGGCGCGCATCCCATAAGCATGGACAATCCAATGAAATGATGCGTAACATAATGCACAAAACTAACGATTTAAGTGCGATTTTTAAGTCTACTTATCTCTTTGTGAAACACCCCCCAGGAAATGTATGTTTATCGCATGCATTTAAAAAAAAAACAACCTCTGTTTTTTTTTTGTTTTTTTCTTATTCCTTACCTCCTCTCTTCTCTCATACTGCTCTACCAAGTTCTTGAGTTTAGATGCTAGCTCAATATTCTCTTCTTTGAGTTTAATGTTTCTAGTGTGGTTATCCTGCATCTGTGTTGTAATCTCGTTGATCGTTTGCTGTAGAGAAAAAAGAGAAAACGGTTTACTTTGGACAGCATTACAAAAACACAGAGATGCCAGTTGGTTTACCCACTGGGGCTGGAAATAATCCAAACGTGTTCAAGCCCTATATTATATGCTCTACAAGACCTTAAATCTGGTGTCTATGTTTGCTAGCTAGGTTGAGGTGTAGAGCATCTGGGTTGGTTTGTTGTGAAGCCCCTCAAAGAACATACACTATTTCTATTCAATAAGCACATTTAAAGCTATATCAACTGTAATTTTTGAAAAAAGAGGGGAAAAAAAGAAAAGGAGGATTTTTTTTTTTTTTTTTTTTTTGGGGGGGGGGGGAGGGGTTTGTAAAAAAATAACAAAAAAAGAAAAACAGAATTCCAAATTAAATCGGGACAATATCATGCCTGTTCTTTAAAGAAATATTGACACAGGACCCCTCACGTGGTGATAGCAACAAACCTACAACAACTTGATTAATTCTCCCACACTTCAAGTTGCTTCCTTCAAGGATCATCCTACCTGGAACTTATTGGAAACCTCCTTTCTCTTCTCATCTTCCTCCCTGGCTCTCTGAAGACTCTCCTCCTGTTAAACAATCATTGAACATTGAGATAAATAATGATAATAATGGTAATTTGTACCGTGCCATGACTTTCAGATGTGAAACTCCTGCCGCAACATAATACTTCCCCCTGCTTTAGCATGGTTACTATAACTTACAGCCCTCTAGCATTTCAAGAAAACTATTAACCTTACTTGAGTAGAGGGTGGCAATTTTGTAGATTGATGGCTTGCCAAAGGACGTAAATAAAATGGATGGGACTCAAATTGCATACATGATATTTGGTCAGCCAAACTTATCCACTCCACCACACAAGATATCAAGACATCACTTGTAAGGGAACATCAGCTGGTTTATTGTGCAAGAAAACTGAAAATTTGATGTAAAAAAAAAAACAACTGAATCTAAACCCCTCACAAAAGGTGCACAGATTTCTGGTTTTACATGACAGACAAAGACATTCAGTACTTTAAATGCGACTATAAATTCCAAAATAACTCTTTGTCAAACATCCTCCTGATCCCTTGAAACCAGTGAGAACTAGCTGGAACCAGTCGGAACCACATGTGAAATGCCCTCCTGATCTTTTTTTTTAAACCAGTGAGAATCAGTTGGAACCAGTTGGAACCAGTTGGAACTATGTACTCTTTGTGAAACACCCTCTTGGTCCTTTTGAAACCAGTGAGAACCAGTAGGAACCAGTCGTAACCACACACTCTTTATGAAATGCCATTCTGGTCCTTTTAAAACCAATGAGAACCGGTTAGAACCACCACATACCTTGATAGTCTTGTTGTGCCTCTGAAGCTCCCTGCACAGACTCTCTAGCTTGCTCTTGGCCAGGAGTGCTCTGCCATGCTCACTCTGAAGGTGGTCCCTTTCACGTTGGATCTGAGACAGCTGCTTAGTCTGAGTCTTACTCTCTCGCTGAAGAGACTTGTGCTCACCAAGCTGTACATCACACAAAGAAAAGTTAGACAAAAAAATTCCCCCCAAATCGTTGCCTTGGCATAACCTACCTGTCCCTAAAAATATCACTGACCAGGGCTGTGTTTCACCAAGTTGTTTGTTAGTTACAAATTAATTTATCAATGACTGGTGATCAGTTCTTGTGCTTAATTATTAAGCATGGTGATTAGTATATAGCAACAAGAAAATATTCCAGTCGTTCCTAAAGTCATTCATAACAACTGGGTGAAACACCCCACTAACTTTTTTCTCTCAATTTGATTGCATAATGTAGTTTTCTAATCCTTTATTTATCTATTTTTCTATTTATTAAAACATCTTTAAACAGGATTACTTGGTCAAAATATACTGGGGTTTTTTCCCAACAAAGTCCTGTTCACATATCAAAAACATGAATAACAAAGTTTATTAACATACTAATTCCCAATCCTGAATAAAATCATATACAAACAGGGGGTTAGGTAGAGTATAATTAATTACAAAATGATATGGATATCGCAGTGGGAAGATCTGGAAGTTATCTTTGGATTTCGGCCACGCCACGTTTGGGGCACATTACGAAAATTCTCGTTTAAACCAGGAAGCTATCATAGCACCCCGATTTCGACTTCCAAACCATTCTCACCACCCCTCCCCTATCC
>CALNVZ010000218.1:11750108-11763196 GCA_940671915.1 Paracentrotus lividus
GCTTTAACACAGGAAACCCATTGCATTGCGTGTTATGTCAATAGGAGCTCTGCCGGGGTTTATTTTAAACGGAGGAATCACGTAATGCAGCTTCATAGCACATAAAAATATTACTTTCCTATTCTGTACAGCACTATGCATGTCAATACTGCCTGTTTTGGTGACTGTACGAATAAATAAGCACTGGTGTAGAACTGGACGCACTTTCTTTTGTTACTGGGGGGATAATGAATTGATCCTTCCCTCCCCCCCCCCCACTAACAAAAGAAATTAATGCATGTCTACACCCATGTGAATAAGTATGAATTCATCTACTCAATGTTAACTTGTTTGACCCAGGTCTAGATTTCATCATTCTTTGTTTAGTACTTTCTAAACTTACCAGTTCTGCATATTTTTTACATAAGGCAGCAATCTTATCCTCAGGGGTTTCTAATCCATTCAAGGCTTGCATGATGGCACGGCTCATGTGTTCCGCGTCTTTGCCTGAGAAACAATGAATTGAATGATACAATGTAATCAACATTACCCACAACTGTAAGGCTTACCACACTTGCACTGACTTGACAAGCAAAAGTGATATACTTGAGTCTTTTCTTATTAAAATGTTCTTCCTAAATCTGTTATGAGAGTTTTGGCATACTTACTATTTAGAATATGAGCAACTAATTATTGGAATACAAATATATTTCTTGCCCATTTCCAATGCAAATATTGAGTAGATAAGATTCCCTATCATCAGGGATGTGAGTGACAACAAATAAAAAATAAACTGAAAAGAGCTGGAAAATGCTAAAATTGAAAGAGCTCCTTTATTTTTGTACATATGTGCTAAAATTAAAACCCCAAATTATGAATCAGTTTTAATGCTAATCTCTCACACCCCTGTATCAAATGGCAAAAAAGAGATTAAAGGGACGTATAATTGATAAAACATGGGGAATTCACCTTATCTCGGGTGAAATGATAACATTCCAATCAGAGCCTGAGGCGTGTTGCGTAATCTCCGGCGACAGGGTGTCTGGAGTATAATCCGGTATAATCCTTCATGGCTAGACTAACTAACCAGAAGTCCGAAGTAAATCTAACCTATGTTTTGTTTTTGAAATGGAGCATGATACAAGTCCTTTCTTTGAATTAATACGAAGAGACCCGTGGAGAGTCTATAACTGAGGACTCGAGAATCCGAAGCTATGGACCCTATTGACTGACTGGATTCGTTCAACTTCGTCATGTTCGTGCTGTCCGAATGTTAATCCCAAGTAGTCTGACCTATGCGTAAGCCTCACTGTCGATTGTGTACGAGTCAATGGAGCTCAGGAAAAACGCGCTTTCCCCACGATCTCCGACTTGCGAGGGCCTTTAAAGAATTACAACAATTTAGAATATCAACCTTGTGATAACATTTACCTTTCTTGGCTTTCTTCCCTTCTTTCTTTGATTCCTTGGAGGTCTTCTCTAACACCACAGGATTTGCGGTGTCTTCCACCCCTCCTGCGGACTGCATCACCTCCGTACTGGTCTCCCCATCCTTCTTGGTGGGAAGATCACCGTTCACACGTTGGTTAGAATCCTGCTCCGTCGGTTGCTGTACCATGACAGATTCCACTGTAGGAGTCTTCTCAATCACCACCTCCTCATGCAATGGCTCTGTCGCAATAAAGAAGTAATTGAGACACAACATTTCAATGATTAAAATGTATGTTTTCCCCTCTTTTAGTATCTCTTGTGATGGCTTATTTTGGGCTGCTTTCTCTCCCTTCCTTTTTATAAGACACTTTTTTTTCCTGCACTCAACCCAGGTGAGGTAACTGGGTATCACTATCGGGGAGGAATTGCTTCCTTGAAATGCTACAGCGCTGTTGTGGTAGCCGTGCTAAAGCCAGGGTAATAATATGATTCAAGATTCAAGATTCAATTTATTTTCGTTTACAAACATAATATAAACATTCAATATATCCAAAAGTACATTCAAATACAATATAAACAAGCTTGTTCAGTATGAAATCAAACGCATATATATTAAACAATGTCAACAAGAAACAATAAACAAACAAAAAAGGCACATATGTTGAATATATCTTTTAAACGGAGGGACTTGTAAAAAAGCAGATGATGTCATTGTGCCATGAGTGTCAAATCTGATATGTGGTGCAGTGCAAATGGCCATGATCATTATTTAAAAAACATTGAAAAGTTTGCTAAGTAATAATAAACATTCCAAACATCATAGGAATATATAGATTTAACTTAGTTAATTTGGCATTCAGAAATCAGTCTGTTTTACTCAAGTTAGTTTTATTTCTCAAAGTTTATATTATAAATCTATATGGCTCACCTTCCTGAGTGGTTAAGGCATCTGCAAATTTGTCAGAGAGATTATCTACACACTCCTCCGTTGGCAGATCAGGGACATCTCTCTCACTCGAAGGATCTTCACTGGTTAATAACTCCACGGAGCTTGACTCCATTGATGCATTATCGCCTGTTTCCTCCATTTCCATCGATTCACTGGTTTGTTGGTTGTTGCTCTCTGAAAACTGAACATTTCAAACACAGAAATTTTAGGATTTTTAAAACATTACCCTTTAAGGCAATTCCATAAAAAAAAAAAACTACCTTTTTCAGTCTAACATCACTTCATGAGCTCCACAATGTAATTATGGCATGATAACATGAGAGCATTCACCTTTCCATACAAACTGGGCAATCCCAATCCCTACCTCCATCCCATATCTCACCCGTTACCCTAACCCTAACATACTCCAACAGTGTACTCTTTATCATTTACAGGTCAGAGAATTACAGGATTAAGTGTATTCAAAACCAGTTCAGACCCTTTTATAGAGAGTAACACAAACATGAATTCAAATCATTTGTCTTAAATTCATCAAATTTGTATCATAAATTCACAACATTTGTCAATCTTGACCAGGGATGCCAACTACATGTATCATGAAATGAAATAAAGAGCCCTATCAGGTGGACAAGCCTAACGATCCAAGTTGTTCTTAAAATTACAAGTTATTATACAAAAAACTGGAACATGTTCATGAGTGCTATCCTAATCACCATGCTGAATCATCTGGCAGAAGAACTGAACACCAGTCACTTGGAAAGTCATTGGTAACTAACAAACAACTTGGTGTTACACAGCCCAAAAACCTACTCTGATTAGTAGTGGCAAACAAGAGACAATTCCTCTAGCTTTTCCATGATTACGAAGCACATTTTTTCAAATTCCCTGAGTTTTCCCTGATTTCCAAGTTCTCCATGTATTAATAATAATACCAGTTTCTTATAAAGCACTTTACCTGTTAATACCAAAGCGCTTTATACAGTATATTATTCCAGGTAGAGTGGGAATTTAATTAGATGAAATATAAGATTGGTGAAATAAATTGGATAATCAAAATAAAATTGGTCTCAAACAACTAGCCATTGACATTGGCAAATGTAGACAATGTAGACTGACTTAATATGCTTGAGACTGGAGCCTGATTATTTAAGGAATTCTTAATGTTATTTCATATCAGGATAACTGGGAAGGTTATCATTGCACATCCTTGACATTGACCTCTCTCTTAGTCTTTTTTCTCTCCAATCCTCTATGTCTTCACCTCCCCCTCCTTCTCACTCCGCTCAGTGGCTTTTGGCAGGACACTAACTTTTTTATAGGAGGTATCACATTCCTTCAGTCTTTTTTTTTTTCTTCTTCTTTTTTTTTTTAATTAGCTCCTCCTGTACGTGTACGTCCTTCCGGAGCCAAAGAACAAAAGTAAGGATTTTTTTTTTTTCGGGGGGGGGGGGGGCGGGGGAGGGTAAAGTCCTTATTTCTTTCGGCCAAAGTTCTAATTTTTGTATTTGCGATACAGGCACCTTAATTTATTTAATGGTGCCTGGCTGGAAAGTTCCTTGGGGAGTTGAGAAAGTGCAAAGATTGTGTGCAGGAAAGCCTGAATCAGATGAACAGGGTAATAAAATGCTTAGGGCCTTGACTACATGTAGAGTGTACTTGCCTTGCCCTGGCCTTGGGCTTGGCTAATAATTTTTTTTCCTAAGACTTATTAGACTCTAGACTCTACTGTTAGACTCATTTTGTTGGAAATGAACCAAAATTCAAATTAATTGGCTTATCAGTATTCATATATTTTTTATTATTCATTGAACAGTATTCAGATTTGGGTACAGATTTGGGACCAATTCTAGCTGGTCCGCTATTCTCCGGGATTTCCCCAAATGGCAAAAGCCAGGCACAAATGACAAAAAATGACTTTTTTTTTTCTTTTACCAAGTCCGAGAAAGGCATGCAAACAACACGCATGAATTCAAATTAACAATTCATTTGGAAATTTTAAGTCCCAAAGCCATTTTAGAGAAGATTTTAGAATTACACAAAGATATCACATTTGAAAGCAAAACATACATCGCATCCTTCATTCATTCACAAATTGGCAGAGGCACGACGCCTGACGGGATCAGCGCGGCGCGGTGCGAGCAGCGGAAAGGACAGCGAGATCTCGCCATAACGACCCGGCTATATTTGGCTATGTTATGCTCCATTCCCAGTTGCGCAGCAGAAGCAAGTCACTGTGAACTGCGATTTCAGACCAATCAAAATACATTTGATTAACGGATATCGCCAAACAAAATCATACTTAAAATTACTGAACGTTTTAAATTAACGAATTATAAAGTAGCATGTTAATTCTATGTCCAGAAGAAGATTTACACGTCATAAATTCAAAATAACTTACGTGAGAAAGAATACTTCCCATGCTCTCCGCCATCGCGATTTTCATTATATCATGTTTGCCGCCCTCTCTTGTTAGCGTTGTTTTGTTCATATAATTAAAATTTGAAAATAAAAACTTTTGTAGGCAGTGGTGTTTTCTGGTTTGGATTCTCTTAATAATATTATTAAAAGCGTTTTTCAGCACATCCATCAAGAGTGCTACATTTATACTAATATTCCGTAATTATACTTGATGATCATTGCAGTATAAAATAGATTCAAGAGCGATATATCTACCTACAAAGTCTTGGTAGCTCTTTCACCGAATTGAATACGTGGGGCACGTTGAAAGCACAAAACCACACGTGGAAGCTTGGCCAGGGAAAATGGGAGAGGACAAATCGGACAAAAGTGACAGTTCTGTTGGTTCAAACAGCATTGAAGAACCAGAATATGGATGTCAACTCAAAATCCTGAGATTAAACAACCAAGTACATGAACTTCAGACTCTAATCAGAGATAAGTAAGTGAAAAACTTTTTGAAAATGAAATAAAATTCATTTTTGTGTTCTGAACATCTGAAATATGAGAGAATAAAATGTATTGACAAACTGAACTGAACAGTTTAATTTGAGAACAATCAAACTGTAGAAATAGCTTAGTAACAGTCGCTACGAATACATTTGGTCTGACACCATTTTCACTTGATCTAGTCTAAGACTACGTTAGATCTAACAGATGTTATTAATAATTTTGCAGATGTCTTGTGAAATATGTAATTTAAATTATCATATCTATGAAATTTGAATCTCTTTGGCTGAAAATTTGAATTTTGATTATCGATGTCGTACCTTTATCTTTTATTCCTTTTCAGGACGACATCAAGAGGGGATTTTGTATTTTATGCAAACAGACTGGTAAGATTTCATTTATTGACCTCGATCCATAAATTTAATGGTTGTATACATGTTTACTCTTTGCCTGCCAAGTTCGACTATAGTCACTCACAATTGTACTTATTAACTATACAATCGTAATAATTCATTTTCTCTGTAATGGCTGGGCCAAAAAATCTGAATATCACTGATAATGCTAGGTACGGGTCTGCGGCATAATTTTTCGTAGTTCATACTAAGCAAATATTGTTATACTATTTTTAATAATTAAAGAGAAAAGTCTTCTTTTTTATGCTTAAAATTAATGTGGCGGGCAAAGAGTTAATCATACCCTGTGTTATTATTCCTTGGAGGGGGGGGGGGGGGGGAGTCTCACGTACGTGAGCTTACATTTATCCTTAGACAAAATCACATGGGTCTCCATTATTTGCCAAAAGCATTTTTCCTTAATTTTTGTGAGAAATCTCTCATTTAACAGACTTCTTTTTCCACAAACACATATTACGATGACTTACTCTTTTTGTAGAGTAACTACTATTGTACACATGCATTCCTAAATATATTTTTCAGCTCCTTTAGGATTACTGTAAACGTGGAAATATTCGCGGTACATTTATTTTCGCGGATTTCGTGCAAAGATTGTACGACGCGAATTTAGAAACACGCGAATATATGAGCATGATTTCTTATGCATGCTTTGAATGGGGTTAATTGCGTTCGTACATAAATTCAGCGCGAATTTAAGAACCCGCAAATATGTTTTGCGGCCTCTAAGCGCAAAAAATTAATCGCGCGAAAATAACAGCGAATACAGTATTTAAATGTAGGGCCTACTCTCTACCTTCATGAATACCACATAGAAAGTAGAACTAGAAATAAAAAGTAAGTATGCTTTAGTTTCTGTTTGTTTTTACACTGAGAACTGCAATGCTTTTAAATTAGTTTATTTTTAATAACTTCAGTTGTTTTTATATGTACAGATCAGATTGGTTGTTGAGGAGGGCTTGAACCAGCTACCTTACAAAACATGTGAAGTGACTACACCAACAGGTGACCCTTTGATTGAGGTAGCAGTTTATTCATGGCAACTGTGGAGTAGCATCAGAGAAGTGGTGAGATTGGCTTTTTGTTTGTTTCTTTATTTTATTTATTTTTTAAAAATATATATTTATTTATTTTATTTTTTTTTGTTTGGGGGGGGGGGTTGGAGGTGGCACATTTGAACGAAGATCTATGTCTTTTAATTCAGATTGAAAACTGGCAGTGTACAGCGCTTTTGGCAAAGTTTATCAGAAAGTTATATGTAACGGAATTCTAATCAATCCTTGCTCAGCTGTTAGTAGTTGCTACATGTACTTGTTGATATCTGAAGTTAAAGTTATAATTGCACATTATGTACCCACCCCAGAAATCAAAACAAAAAAAAACAACAACAAAAATAAATAACAAAACAAAATCAAACAAAAACAAACAAACAAAAAAGAAAATAAAAATATTATGTTTGCCTGATAGGGAAAGATGATCAGGGGAAAAGATGGATGTTGAATTATCAGACAAACTTCCATTTTATGTGCCTTTGCAAAAGAGGTGCATGCACCGTCTTACAACATGTATTTAAAAGCACCTAGGTCATTTCCAAGTTTTGATTCATTGCAAAAGGACTGATTTAAATAATCTAATTTACTTATTTTAAGCCTTGCCTAGATATATGAAGATAGAGAATGGTGCACTAAGAAACAGCCGTGCATTTTGTAGTAAGTTCCTAATGAATGCTACATATTATTTAGGTGGTATACGTATGTACATTGTAATTGTATTGTCATAATCGTCTTAGATATTTTTTAAAATATCTTTCTGTATCATTCTTGTCTCACTGATATCTCGTAAAGTTATTAATTAACCAACTTTTTGAGCACTCAATTTCTTTCATCATGTGACGCCATATGCCATTTTGTTAATTCATTGATATCTCTAAAATTTGAACTTATTGAATGCATCTCAGTAAATGTTGGTCGTTGTTCTGTTATAATTCTTGATTGAAGGTGACATACGTGTCAAAGAACGTTTTTGAAATATGATTCCTGGATATATATGAAATCTTACACTAATCATTATTTCTTGTCAACTTTATATAGTATTAATACTAATTTGGTTGTTCTATGATTTACTCTAATAACCACTATCTCCTGCCATAAATACAACTCGTAGGATTATACTACACTTAGTCTTTTAGACGTATTCAGCCTTATTTACATTTTTATTCAATTGAAATCTGCAAATGAAAGTACATACCACCATTAATTGTACATGGTTTTATAAATCTCACGTTATTATTCTGCAATGTTGCCATATACATGTGCTTTAAAAGAATTGAACTCCCAACTGCCTTCAAACAAGGCAATTAGGGAAAATAATGTCATGTAATATATAGGGTCTGCTTATAGAACGGTTAAACTAAAGCTAAAGTGAATACCCCAGGGCTGTGTTTCAAAAAGTAATTTGTACAGTAGGTTACGAATGACTTTACGAAGGACTGGTGATCAGTTCTTGCGCTAAATTATAAAGCATGTGATTAATATGGCACCCAAGAACATGCTCCAGTCGTTTGTAACTTTGAGAATGACTTGATGAAATACCACCCTGGTTGGTGAATAAAAGAATACTAACAATTTACCTTATGTGTGGTATCTGTACAGGTGAGGCCATGGAACATGGTCTTCGAGACTGCTGCAGGTCAATACGTATCGGCAAGATACTGATCAAAACAAATGAAGAGACAGATGAGGCCAAGGTCTACTATGCCAAGTTTCCTCCGGATATCAGTAGAAGGAGGGTGCTACTAATGTATCCTATTCTCAGTAAGTCAGTTTTCTTGACAGTACATTACAACCTCTTTTTATATCCTGTGTACAACATCAATTTTAAAATATATGAGTTTTCTGTCTTCCTAATTATAGATTTGCAGCACAGACTTTTTGTCAAAAATATATATTTTGATGGTTCAATAACCTTCAACTATATTAAATGAACTTCACTTCATACTGTAATAAACTCTCTTTGCTTGTCTCAGTTCCTGGGGTTAAATGGTTATTTCCATTGTGCCATTGACTGCTTTACTCCATAAAAGAATATTGAAGTAGTTATACATGTACTGCATAACTGAAGAATTTGTTGTCCAATATGTAAATAATCATATCTGATTGATACTGTACATTTGTTAAAACTCAATATCCCCAGTATTACAAGATATCTAACCCGAGAGCTCTACCTCTCAAAAAGTATAACTAGCACATTGGATAGAACCACCAACAAAAAGTAAATAACACGTAATGTTAAGAACAACAAAAATAATAACATAAACAATCAACTCAAAACTTACATAAACTGCACCATCCCCATACAAATGGATACCAAAAAAATCATAACACACTATATAACGTAAAGAACACAATAACAACCCTAAAATAACAAATTACAAACGAGATCACACACAAAAAGAAAAATAATTATGTTTATCATAAGTTAGTCCGTGAATCTCATAGTTGACGAAAATGATGATCAGGTCCTGTCGCCTAACAAAAAAAGACCCCCAAAATGAGGAATGAAAAAAGGCACGAAAGAAAATATGATGTGGATGCACATTATATGATATCAATGACAAACTTACACATTCTATCATATGTTTACATACTGAGAAGGTGCAATGCCCCCCAAGTCCTGTGTGAATTATAAGATAATCGACACACCAGTCATCTTAGTTACAATATCGGAATGGTCATACCACAGTGAACATAAATATTGCAGTATGCATTCAAACTGCAAAAAAGAGGACTCAAGAACCTATCTAAACACATAATCCTTAACAAATCCATAACCATTAATAACCATTAATTTACATTAATTAGTTCCGCTCATTGCATCACGTATCAAAACCATGAGATAACGTTAAATAAGAGACATAAAAGGATATAAACACAAGACAAGCAGTAGCATACCATCCATAGTCACATGTCTACATTTTCATACACATGCCAAGCAATGCTAGAATGCATCCACATATATCAAACCAAACCCACAGCGAAAGGAAGAAAAAACGAAAAAATATATTAAAGTACTCAATTTCAGCTAACCTAAAAAAAAACAACAAACAAACAAACACAAAACAAACCAACTATTTACAACAATAACCCAAACTAAGACCACCAGGATCATCTTAGCAGTTGTATAAAAAAACACCGATGTAAGGTCACGAACGTCTGGCATACCATGCAATATGCATAATAATTCAATTTTTAAAACTATCATCCACTTATCTACTGACTAAATTATCATTCCCTTGATTTCACCACACAATCCAAACACCCCTGATACAAAATTCATGATCAAAAAATCCTACATCAAACCAATAAAACACGCACCAACATCTCGAAAAAAAAAAAGGACTCGTAAAGTTATTAATTAACCCAACTTACGACATTATTGCACTGCACGGTGTGCCTACTAACCCCACGAAGGCAAACACCTAAAAACATCAACAAAGAAATATCAAAATATATCACAATAATTAACCTATAAACATCCAATTTCCCTTTCAACATACACTGCAGGTTTCGCATAAATTCCCTATCCATCGTCATATGTTCAATCCTGCCACATAAATTATTCGATTCCATTATCTGAAACATCTCATCAAATATAGATTAATTTGAATGCATCTCAGTAAGCCTTCAAAGATCTCCTGTCCCCCGCCAAGTGTTCTAAGTATAAAAATAAATAATATCAACTCGGAGTGACATACGTGCATAGAACATCGTTTTCTTCGGAAAAAGATAGAATGGAAACATTACCATTCATCGGAATAAAAGGAATACAATAAGAAGGAAAGATCATAAATATACAGTACACAGTACAATCATTTATTACTCTCTATTATGTCCCAAATACTCTAAATTATTAATCAAAGTAAGGAAGTAATGGATAAACATACATAAAACACACTATTTCAAATAAACTTAGGTTATGTCATCCAAAATCAAACAAAACAAAAAAGATTATAACACGAAAAAACAACATAAACAACCAACACACCAAAACCATGACGAGAAGACTTCAATCACACAAACCTAACCAATAATACCCAAAAACTCCCAACTACTCAACCGTCAAAATAAAACCTGAAACCACACCCGACCCTGCACTGAACAAACAATAAGTCAATCCCGCACAATACTCTCGGTAGGTTAAGTACCCATAGGCTCTTTTAGCAACGTATCGACACAAAAAGAGCTTTTACTACTACAATACTTACAATATATAAAATCATATATTAAATCAAATTTAATATAACCGAAATGTTATCTCCCAAAACGACGGACGACATTTGAGCAGATCATTTCGACCAAAACATGAAAGTTTTACATATCTTTCCCCTTTACCCACTATTTATATGATCTATTATGTGTTTTTATAAATCTCATCAACGCTTATATATTCTAGCATGTTGCCCATAATAATAAACACAATATGTTGACAAACATCAAGCGTTCCATTAGAAAAAGACACAGTCCTGAAGCTAACTCTACCCAACACCTACAACTCCTTAACTGAAAAAACCACAAGGCCGAAAATTAATAAAGGCACGAGAAAATCTAACAATTGGATTCATTATTGTCCAAAAAGAAATAGAATCAGTGCTTCGGATAAACTAAATCGCTTATAGATCGAGGTTATCTCAAGAAACTATGTAATGCCTAACAGTAGAATTAATCTACCTCCAGGGTCTGCGTAACATTTTCGAAAAAAAAAAGTTAAAATCGTAACCCACGATAAAAAAAAGGTTACGAATCGCTCAAATCAGCGATTACTGACTGAGCTGAAGAAATACAGTTCTTAGAGCGCACTAGAATTATAAAGCAATAGCTGATTTAATAATTGGCTCAAAACTACCACATCGCAAGAACATGAACTCCAAATCGAAGTCCGAATCTCTAGATAACTAGAATGCATACCTTGGAGCAAATGTAATTAACGTACAATTACTCACTCCCGACGTAATGAAACCAAACCATCATATACTAACCTTCTCTCGACAACCCACCTTTCACAATACCTACGCAAAGCAGTTTCAGACTAACTGAATGTAAAAAGCACTATGACTAACACACATCAACTTACAAAAATAATGATGCCGTACTATTAAGTTTACAGTACGGAAATGAGACCATTTGACCAGGCCAAAACGAGGAAATGGGTCTTCGAGCCATAAGCTACCCCAAGGTCTATTCACACGTATATTCGGCAAAAGAATACTGTCAAACCAAAACTCTGAGCAGACAAGCATATGACGGCAACAAAGGCGCTCTTAACCAAATGAACCACAAAGTCCTCCTCCCAGACAACAACCAATCAGGTTAGACCAACATGGAAAGGATAGCTACGTAATCTATAAATCATCTATTCTAGTATAGTCAGTTCTTGAAGAGTTTAACAAGTTAAACAAACCACACCACTTAAACTGTCCAATTTATAATCTGTGTACAATCACATCATCACTAAATTTAAAATCACAAGAATGAGATTTTCATGTATCTTGCCTGAATTGATATAGACATTATGACAGACAACCCACCACCGTACATGTTTATTGAGTCAGCAAGAAATCACTGCTTTTTTCGAGACATAGCGGAAGAATTCAAGTATACAAATTATTCAACTTATATTAAATCGCAAACTTTCAAACATATAATCACCCACAGTCATTACTCGTACTATCACGGACCGCTACAGCTCTATCCATTTGCTGTCTCAGTTCACTGGGGTTGAAACTGGTTATCATCTCAACAACATTGCTCGCTGACAGATATACACTCATTAGAACACTAGAGCTTTTATAACCTCCATATAAAAGTTAAATATTTGTGAAAGTAGTTCATTTCCAACCCTTAATAAACCGCATCGTAAACTAAGCATAAATGGAAGGAATTCACTATTGCTCTTATAGTACAAATAGTAGCATAATATACTACGACACACACATCTGAAGAGTTGAATTATAATAGCAGAAGTACAATTCATTGTCGAAAACAACCTATACCCATCAACCATCAGTAATTCATCACCCAGATCCTATTCCTCTCCAGATACATATCAGAACACACCTCAAAAGTAGATCTAGCATACGACATAAATACTCTTACAAAAAAAAAAAACAAACTAAAAAAAAAAAAACTATAATTAATTACAGACATTGCCTAATTCTATTGAACAAACACAACTAAGCACAACCAATACAAATGACTTACCTAAATATCAAACCTCCCACCCCCCCCCTGTAGTTGATAGTGACAAGAATTACACTGTAGAAGGAGATTGAAGGGTAATCGTTTAATAATTATCATTAATCCAGAATTACTGGAAATCAATCAGTTGATCCAGTAGCAGTCAGGTTTTATCAGGAA
>CALNVZ010000218.1:11763221-11779150 GCA_940671915.1 Paracentrotus lividus
ACAGGAGCATGGTGTCAGTGATAAGAACATTCTACTCCTCACATTGTTTTGCACTCCCCATGGTAAGAATGGTCTTCCTTTGAAGAATTTGTTGCTGTACCCAGTGAGCATATTATATCACTTTTTCAGTCTCTAGCCATCTATGATACTTCTACCCTTTTCTGTTTGTTCATCTTCCTTTTCCTTTCGTATATTTTCTCCTTTCATATTCTCTCTTTTCCCTTTTCTTTTCAGTGTTTTTTTTCTCTGCTCTCTTGATCTTTTTCTCTCTCCTTTCGTTGTCTGTGTCTACCCTTTTACTTCTGACATTAACAGCAGGTACACTGTTGGGTTATATTGATTGTTTGAAATAAATGCATCATTGTACCTGTGCTCATTACATGTATAACAGGAGTTGATTAGACAGTATATTGGATCGGTCTAGAGTGCCTCATTATAAAGGGAGTGGACTGTAAAGGCTAAACCAAAATTTTATGCTTGGTTAAAACTGGAATAAACTAATCGAACTGAATCGGTACATTTTCTTCTCACCCATTTTTCTTGTAGGTGTACAATCTGTAATCAAGGAGTTTCCCAACATCACTGTGCCTGTCATCAGAGAAGGATCCCGTTCCACCCATCCACTTTGGACAGAAATATTTCGGAACAGATTGACCTATCCTGTATTCCTGAATGGGTGCTGGAGGACCAATGCAATAGCTATACAGTAAAAACTGGTTGTAACGAGGTCCTTGGGACCATCAACATTACCTTGTTATATCATGAATCTCTTCTTATCAGACTAAAAAGAAGCTAAATGAAATCAAAGGGCTTGGAGCATCGAAATTACATTTTTTTATCAGGAATTTCGTTATTATCAAACCTCTTTATAACAAGTTTCCGCTGAACACGGCATACCAGAGATGTGGACTTCATCTTATTTTTATGCCTCCGCCACCGAAGGTGGTGCCGGAGGCATTATGTTTTCGGCAGCTTGTCCCCGTTCCGTTTCCGTCACGTCGTTCTGCTATGATCCGGAAATTGGGAAAGGCCCAAACTGGGTCCGTCTTTTAATCTGTAGGGCGGGCTGTTCCGTTCCGACGTAACGGAAGGAAACGCCTACTACTTCTTGTGTCAAATTAGGTTGTAGAAAGTAACCGTTCCGTACCCAGCTTCCGTTTGCCCTGCTGTTCTCCTCTGTTCCTCGTTGTTCTTCTCTGCAAGGCAGGATTGGTTCTAGCGCACTAACTTGAGTATAGACTTCATATTGAACGGATGCACTTAATGTATATATAGCTTTGTCAAAACTTGGGACTCAATGGTATGCATAATGGTAAGGGTCAGTTGCATACTGATTTTAGACTGTTAGCGTTGATTCATTATCAGGTCAATATAGGTCAATAAGTTTCATCAGAGGTCATTGGGTGAGATTGGTCATGAAATATCTGGGCTCGTTATCATCGCCATGCCATAAGCAATGAAAATTGAAACTTTAGCGAAACACACTTAAAAACGTTACTTGGCCAATCGGGTCAAGTACTCACTAACTTGGTAATGTGTGCCTATGGGCAGGGGCAATGAAATGAATTAGATTGTTATGGAGGTGCATGTAGGAGGTCAAAGGTTCAAAGTCACATGGATTGTTATCATGTAAATTTCATAGGAAATAGGATATTCGTTAATCATCTGGTATTGCTGAGATGGCAAATAACTTTTAAGAACGGTTTGGACCGGGTTCCAACTTCAAACTTGGATCATGTATGCCATGATGGTAGGGACAATGAACTGATTTAGAATTTGGGGTCAATGAGGTCAAAAGGTCACAGAGGTCATTGTGTACATGAAATGGCTCGTTCTTGCGATAACTTAAAGAACCGTTTGAGGGATCAACTTCAAAACTTGGATCAATATTTACATATTGGGAGGGACAATGAACTTATCAGAATTTTGGGGTCACTGAGGTCCAAAGGTCACAAGAGGTCATTGTGTACATGAAAATGGCTTGTTTCTCGCAATAAACTTAAAAAACCGTTTGACGGATCAATTTCAAACTTGGGTCATATGTGCATATGGGACGGACAAGTAAACTGATTAGAATTTAGAGTCATGAGGTCAAAGTTCAACGGCCACAGAGACATTGTGTAACGTGAAAATGGCTTGTCTTTCGGCGATAAACTTTAAGAACAGTTTGATGGATGAACATCAAAACTTGGTCATGTGTGCATATGGTAGGGACAATGAATTTATTATATTTTTGAGGTCATGAAGTCAAAGGTCAAGGGTCACAGACGTCATTGTATAACAATGAAAATGGCACGTTCTTGCTGTAACTTCTGAACCGTTTTATGGATCAAACTTCAAACTTGGGTCATGTGGGAGGAAAGATGAACTGATTAGATTTTGAGGTCAGGAACCATCAAAGGTCCCCACTGGTTATTTTATGTAATGACTCGTTTTGTGCAATTTCTGAAGGACCTTTTTGATCAGATCAACTTAAACATGTTTATTCCTTTTTATTACATCAGTAGCCATCCTTCCTGAGTTTGGAAAATAATTCTGATGATACAATTTAATAGATTTTGGGGTCAATATCTCAAAGATGTCATGGTAAATACAATGGATGTAAAAATAGGCTCAACATGCGCCGAATGCCTTTGTTTTTCCGATGTGGCAAAGTGCCGGAGGTCATGCTCTCGATCCGTGCGCGGTCGAAAGATTCATTCTAGTTTTTGTTCAAGAGACGTGGAGTATGCATGGTGTTATTAACAGATGATCATACCAATGTTCAACAGATCTATGATATCCACTTGGTTTACTAGCAATTTGGTCTAATTTCCACTCGGTCTAATTCTCGCTTGGTTTAATTGCCGATTTGTATAAAAAACCAAATTGACTAATTGCATTTTGTCTAATTTCCAAATGAATATTTGTTCCATTACCAATTTGTTTACATGGTAAATAGGGGAAGTGGCAATAAGACCGAAAGGTAATTAGAAGATCTGATCATAGACAAAAGGGATGACACCAAACGGGCATTGATTAAAGTTTACTTATTCCAACTAGCAATTTACTGATACAGGAACTTCCCTGTGTGGACTTTATCCTATCTTTGCAAGAAACGGAGTAAATGGTGTATTAAAATGTTTATCACACCACTAATGTTCAATACTAGGTTTGGATCTGGATTATAAAATTTTATGTCTAGGGAGCAGCATTATTACTAGGCATCTTTGTGCAACATCATTTTGTCCAGTTGGGAGCCTGTACTGCATAACTAAACTAATTTGTATGTTTCACAAACTTTAGGCTGATATATAGGACCGCAAAAAGTCATTAGACAATAGAAACTTGATCAGGGTATCAAAATCTGTCTTTGGCAATTGTTACTTTTTGTTCACGGCAGTATTTTCAGGTGATATCTGCCTTTGTATACCTATTTAAAATGTATTTTGTGAGAATTTTCTTGCATTTGTAATCTGTATTTGTAATGTTACAGATATTATGTGTTTGAATTGTATTTTGATATGAAATCATGCCTCATATTCCAAGTTTTGGGGGCAGGGGGGTGTTAATTTATATGTATTATTTTACTTAAAAGAGCACATTTTCACCCTCTCTTGCTTCACAGAAGTATGACTTAATATTATTGTATTATTGTGACCGCTTAAAATAAAAGGTTTTGCATTGTTTGATGAAATACCAAATGAAAGCTAGCTGTCACTCCTTAGAAAACACTATCACAACACAGTGGTGAATGCCCTCAGCTACTGTATTCGCTGTTATTTTTACGCGATTAATTTTTTGGCGCTGAGCGGCCTCGAAGAATGTTCACAGGTTCTTGAATTCCGCTGCATGTTAGTGAGCACACAATTGAACGCACCCAATGCTCGTATATATTCGCGGGTTTTTAATTTAATTAAATTTTTAATTCTTCACGCGAAATTCGCGAAAATTAATGTACCGCGAATATTTCTACGATTACAGTAGTTTCCGATACATGGGTTTATGACATTTATTTGTAACAAATCTCTGTAGTTTATTTCTCTTATCCCTAGGATATTTAAAGTGATTGAGGCGTCATATGAAAGGGGAGGAATTTAACTTAATAGAAATGTGATTTTGTTTGCCAAACAATTTTTGTATCACTGACTGACAGCCTCTCGTAAATACATGTATATTTTTTTTAGAACGACTATTAGTAGAAGTCGAACGTACATATTGCATTTTATTTCTTCCAGATTAACAATTAAAATATTCATCATCATATGAAAAAGACTGCATGTCTACTCAATGTTTCTTTTTGTGCGCGTGCGAGAATGATTTTTTTTTTTACATTTTTTGTTCTTAGATCTCAATTTTTACAGCCCAAAACCAAGCCAATTACCTCGTTATACCAAAATATTGTCGTACTGAATACATAGTCACATTGAAACCTGCTCATGTTTGAAATTCGGAATGTGATTGTTATAACAGGAGTGCACTGTTTTTTTTTTTTTTTTGCAAATTCGTAAAATACCAAATACTGTATAAGTGGTTATTTTCGCGGTGACTTTATTTTCGCGAATTTCGCGAGTCACTTATCGCGAAAATTTCCACTTCAATACAAGGCTATTTATAGTAATGAAATCATCACCAAAATCGCGAAATTTTGCTCTCGCGAATTTCCCCAACTAGTCCAAAATCGCGAAAATATCTGGACGCGAAAATATTGGCTTATACAGAGGTCCAATTCGACTTCGATTTTCTTCCAATTCTCAAATGAATATTTGGTCCATTACCACTAGTGTTATCAAATTGAATATATAAGGGGTGTTAGACCAAGTGGACGTAAGACAAAATGGGAATTTACAAAATAGTAATTAGGCAAAGTGCACGTATGTTACTGCGTGTAGGCGCTAACGCGCGCGGACATCTTTGCCTTGTGACGTCATCACTAAAGACGGTGATTGCACGAAACTCAAAAAAAAATGTAAACAAAGTTTTCAACGTGTTTGCACATTTAACAATAAAAACTGACCTAAATATGACGTCAAGCAGATACCGAACTGGGAAATGCATATTCCGATGATTCGTTTTATAATAACATTAATTACCACTCGCATTTATTTTTTAAAATAATACCTCATGATTGAATACCTTCTTTTGCGTCAAAATCACCTAATATTTCGTCTATTTTAGATCTTCTAGAAATAAGCATTTTAGGGAAAAACTAAAAATTTCTTATTTTGAGCTTTTGCATAATGGGGAACGAGGATGAGTACTTCCAAAAATCTTTCTTTCGGCCATCCTAGAATTTTTTGGACGATAGAACTTTGCCCTGTATTGGTGCTATTTTGGGGTAAATATTAAAAATTTTCGTTTAAAAAATGCCATCTTATGATTATGTTGTTAGTATCTAACCATGTAGAGGTAAAGATCGTGATTTAAATGGAGTTGAATGTGTGAGAATGCCTGATTTTAATGTGATCTTGATCAAACCATCTTTGCTTTTAGAAACTTGCCGTATAACATTGTGTAATGATTGACAAAAGCCGCAGAAGTTGCAATGACAGCGGTGCGGTATACGCTCCACCGCCGTCTGCGTAGGCGCAGACTCCCAGTCCCACTTCGATCACCGGTGGTACGCATATCAGTGTCCGTGCGTATCACCTCACAAACACGTATCATGAGACAATAAACAAACACCTCACTGATAATATTGTCGTTGATATATCAATAAATGAGAGACTAGACTTCTATATTACAACAGCAATTGGTATGGTTGTAATATTGTTGTATTTATTTTTTGTTTTCTTTCTCTCTCTTTTTATTCAGAATATCAACAATAAAGACAACAGTCAACAGACCATTTCAATAGCCCATTTAAAATACAGTAATGTGTTCAAATTTCCAGACAAGAATATGGCACAAATTAATTATGAGCTTCAAAGTCTGTACTGTAGAACTATAAAGTGTTTGATTTATTTTTAAAAGTGAAATAATAGTTAGGGTCTACATTAATTTATGATGGTAATAATACAGGGGCCGCGAAGCCGGGGGGGGGGGGGGGGGCTACCCCCCCCCCACTTTTTCAGCCAACGTGTTCAAAAACGCAAAAATGACCATACCTTTGTATTTTTAGCTGCTTTCAGCCCCCCCCACTTTCGGCTCAGCCCCCCCACTTTCAAAAACGCTCCGCGGCCTGTAATATAATAAATTATATTATAAATAGGCCCTAGATCTATATAGAATTCTCTCAAGACCTAACTATTAACATAATAATTAATGAGGATATGAAATCTGATGATTTCTACACTAATCCACAATCTTAGTCACACATTGACGATATATTATCTGATTATTACATTGTAGACTGAATTCTAGACTCCTATCTTCTCTGTCACCTGCCGCCCCCCTCACATCACCTGCCTCCCGAGTGACCCCCCCCCACCCCCCCCCCCCCAACACATCCAGGGGCTAGGTGACAGAGAAGACAGGAACACTCGGTAGATATAAATAACTGGGCCGGGCATATATGCATTTTAATAAATTATTATAATTAATAATTAATTTGAAGATGCATCTTTAATCGAAATTGCATATTATAGCAATCATTGTCACTTCAACAATATATTGCCCTATTAACAGGCTTAATACATGCACATCTGTACAGTCAAGAGTAAACTTTGATACATTTTCTATTTTTTTAATTGAGCTTATCCATCCCTGTCCATACTACTATAATAGATGTGTTTCAGATTTTAAGGCTTTGACTTTGACTTTTGTTTTCAGTTCCTAATGGATATCACAAGAACCATTGCAGCATGGTGCTCCTGTCCTGGCAAGAAGATGAACAAATGAAGAAAACACACCTCCATGTCATTTACTGTAAATCAGCCATTTGGCATCTGATGATCTTCAAGAGTGATGTCAAGGTGGAACGTAGAATCTGATCCAGGAAACACCATGATCACCTTCGTGTTTTCTTAACTGTTTGGGCAATTGAAGTTGGCTAGCTGGACCAGTAACTTCAATGTTCACCCCCTCCCTTGTCTCTGCCAATTTTACACCATATTCTCTTCCGGGATGTGGCGTCATGCCAGGTGAGCTCTCCTAGTCTAGATATTTAGAAATAGTACTATAATTGCTTTATTCAAAGGTATAGTTTATTTCATCAAAATGAAATATCAAAATGCTGCTGAGGATTTAGCAGGGGGGGGGGGAGTTAACCACCTCCCCCTCTCTTCTCCCCCTTTTTTATTATTTATTATTTTTTTTTTAATAAGGAAAAGTGCACACAGAATCTGATACAATTATTTATTTAAAGCAGGCACCTCCACAAGTGTCCTATATTTTAGTGTGCTTTGAATACCTTTATCTTGTATACCTTTTTTTCTGTGATTTTTAAAGGTGCATTCAGTATTCAGTTACAAGTATCTATCTTTTGGTATGTTAATGATTTGCTTTCATGTTTTTGCATTATCACAGGTAGCATCACGACCTCCGCATCCATACTCGTCGATGTCCTTCACCAGATGACCTAGACTGCTCTATTTTAGGCCTAGTGGGGTTGGCTGGATCTCTATCCCGGTATCGGTGCTTTGCTGGAGAGGCGGCCATTGCCCACAGATATTTACGCACCTCCCTCTTATTTCCTGTGGACATTTGTCAATCTTTTAGCCAGCTGTTAGAGATATTATATATATTATTTGTTCAATGTATTCAATAACTAAATCTGGTATGAGCTGTAATTCCCAGTAGGTCTAAGGGCTGGTTGGAGGGGGGGGGGGGAGGGTGTCTTTTAAAAGGGCTTAGAGATATGTTTACATGCTCATGAAGACATTATTGTTTTTTAAATTGTTATGATTATTATCATTATAATTATCATAAATATTATAGCGATATAATACTATTGTTATTCTTATTACATTTTTCCTATTATTACCATTTTTTGTCCAAATTACTCAGTAACTGGGATATGGGTGGGTATAAAATCTTCAGGCTCACCCCTTCAAACACCTCAGCTTTTTCAACTCAACCCTAAAGAAGCTTTTCAGTTTTATGATGTTCCTCAATTGTTAATGGAGGGGTTGTGGCCCCAAGATACCAGGCCTGTAACAAGGGGGGGGGGGGTTCGAACAACCCCCCCCCCATACCAGCAAAGGGGAGGGGGATAATTTTTTTTCCTTTGATTTTATATACATGATATATGCACCATTCTGATTATTCTATTTGTTGTGAACTAAAAATATATTATTGATATATTTACAGTATGAATACATTATATTGAAATTATGAATGTGTAATTAAAGTTATTCAATAATTACTTGTTTGTAATAGATCAAATCATTCGCTTTAGTAACTGCATTAGTGTGATTAACCTTGCATGTTTCAAACCTATGAACACTTATAAAACTTTTGAAGTAATTTGACTAATAAAGATAAAACCAAATCTCCAGATTAATCTCAAATTGTGAAATGTTTCAGTTTAAAATCTGCAAAAACAAGGGAATGTGCATTTTTCTTTCCATGACCTGCTAGTACAATCCTAGCTGACATACCATCTTGGGATTTGCCATCTGACTTTTGAGATTTTCAGATTTTGTAGTGATGTGATTATGTATTTGTCTGGTGTGTATGTTTGAGAATAAATGAAACTGAATGTTACAAACAGGACAGAGAACAGACACTTTGACAAAAAGAGGTGACGACCAAGACAAAAACAGTGTCTCTACGCGGACACAGACACAAGAGAAAATGTAGTGACTGGTCAATGTGAAAGTATGTTTCTAGAATTACATAGTATTTAATTTATTTATTTATTTATTTATTTATTTTTTTTGGGGGGGGGGTGTCTGGCAGCACTTTTTCTTTTTGCAAATAATGGGGGTTTGCTCGATGCCTTTGTCTGTTGGAAGTTAAGTGGGAGTGGGGAGGGTCCATGAGGCCAAGGGCCCACGAGTCTGAGGATTTTCCCACGTGGCCGAGAGCCACGAGGCTGAGGGACACAAGTCCAAGTATTTTCCACAAGGCCGAGGGTCCATGAGGTCAAGTTTTCTCATATTGTATTTTGCAATATAGTGCTTGGCCTCATGGGAAAAATACTTAGACTTGTGGGAAAAATACTCGGCCTTGTGGGAAAATACTCAGACTCTTGGACCCTCGGACTCGTGGGCCCTCGATTCTCATGTGAGAACCCCGTGGGAGCATGTATGGCAGTTTGAAGATCTTTTAATGGAGACCGTAGACCCAAATGAGAGATGCCCAATCTAATGTTTTTAATCGTAGTAAGATGGCAATAGAACATTTGTGCACAATTTCTGGGGGTGTAAATCTAGAGTGTCATGTGAAATGTATATCAAACTTCTTAGAATTATCTGGTAGTATTATGAAACACTATATGCATGCCCCTTCTTTACCAATTCTGTCTCAACCCACCTTCCACAAAATATAACAGCAATACCAACCAATTAATATGGTGCCCCATGCATATAAATCTGTGTATAGTACAGAATCGGGTACAAAAACCACATCAGAAGGTCCAAAAAACACCCCGAGATATGTGCACAAAAATTCTAGGATGACTAGGAATGAAAGAAAGTTCACAGAAAACAAGTCCCCATTGAAATAAAAGAAACACAAAGTCACGAAAATTTTTGGTTTTGCAATGATATTTTTTTTAAGAAATCTGAGAAATATTGACAATATTTACTGTGACAGCTACGCGTATATGGGACCGACACACCCTTTCGCTGCCAGCTGATTCAAAATTGATTGCCGGTGTTTAATTGATTGTTTTGAATGTTACCATTATTTCCTATGAAGGCATATGTATCTATGTTTCATTTTCTTTCCAAAATAAGGTTGGGTACCAGTCTGGGGTTTCCCAGCTGACCTAGATTTGATAGGCATAGCGTCAGTAGCAACCGAGTAGCAACAAATTGAGTTCGCGACGCTTTGAAAAAATATGCGGTAAAGTTGAGTGAGCCCTCTCGCGGTCAATATTATGTACATATAACGAGCGGAGATCGCATTCGGTGAACATACGTGAGTGGTAATTAGGTGAACTGGTTGTGGATAAAATGGAGTTAGAATTGTGTGATGAGACCAAACAGGCATCAGTAAAAGTGAGGTAAGATGAAGTGGCAATTTCCCCCAAACCAAATACCTTCCTGTAAAACCAGAAACATTTGCGACATGAAACTTTCACGAATTGCTGACCATCAACTTACTTGTGTAGTGTGCAGTATTGTACTAGCTGCAATGCATCATTGCGTAGACATACACTTTTGCGGGCATTTCGCAAATTCTGCCTCCTTATGAATTTCGCAAGAGTATCATGCACGCAAAATTTTCTGGTTTTACAGTAAAGATATACTGAACACTGGCACACAAAAACGTGCACATTTGAAATGAGAACTTACAGAAATGCCTTATAACAAAATCTTGTACACAAACTTATATTGGGAGTGGACTGTGTTTTTTTCTTCGTGAACAAATTCTCATGAAAGAGAGAATGGGCTATACTATGTGAATACATTCTACTCCTGATATCATGAACATGGGCACAGGAATTTGTAAAGAAGCAGTTCTCCCAGTCCCAATTTCAAACATTTTCGCATATCTCCGTCACAGAATTTCATTAGAACAAAGCAATTGGCTTGGTCCCAAAGAAATACCTTCATAATGCAATAAAGTCTGCTACCATTTAGCAAAGTGCTTGGGACCAATCCAATAACCTTTATAAGGCCGCCCCCGCCCCCCCCCCCCCAAAAAAAAAAAATTATTATGTTGCCTCAACGACTGAAAAATATATTTTTTTAAACGGTCGCTTTTTTAATAAAAATTTACAAGTGCACTGTTTTTGTGAGAACATCAAACATAATCAACCCAATTTTCAAGTTTTGTGCATATAAGGGCAACAAAGCTTTTTTTTCCAGGCCTTAATACCATAACAAAATATTTTTATACTAAACAAAAGTTTGCATGGTTTGTAAGCGGGCATGAGACTTGCCTTTGTTATAAAGAAATCTTGTATCTGTACTCACCACAAAGAGAGAGATAGATATGAAATCTGATGATTCTAACACTAATCCACAATCTTAGTCACAGCATTGACGATTTTATTGATTATTACATTGTAGACTGAATTTCTAGACTCCTATCTCTCTGTCACCTGCGCACCCCCCCCTCACATCACCTGCCTCCCGAGTGACCCCACCCCCCCCCCAAGCACATCCAGGGGCTAGGTGACAGAGAAGACAGAACACCTCGGTAGATATAATAACTGGGCCGGGCATATATGCATTTTAATAAATTATTATAATTAATAATTAATTTGAGAATGCATCTTTAATCGAAATTGCATAATTATAGCAATCATTGTCACTTCAAACAATATATTGCCCTATTAACAGGCTTAATACATGCACATCTGTACAGTCAAGAGTAACTTTATACATTTTCTATTTTTTTAATTGAGGCTTATCCATCCCTGTCCATAACTACTTAATAGATGTGTTTCAGATTTTAAGGCTTTGACTTTGACTTTTGTTTTCAGTTCCTAATGGATATCACAAGAACCATTGCAGCATGGTGCTCCTGTCCTGGGCAAGAAGATGAACAAATGAAGAAAACACACCTCCATGTATTTACTGTAAATCAGCCATTTGGCATCTGATGATCTTCCAGAAGTGATGTCAAGGTGGAACGTAGAATCTGATCCAGGAAACACCATGATCACCTTCGTGTTTTCTAACTGTTGGGCAATTGAAGTTGGCTAGCTGGACCAAGTAACTTCAATGTTCCACCCCCTCCCTTGTCTCTGCCAATTTTACACCATATTTCTCCTTCCGGGATGTGGCCGTCATGCCAGGTGAGCTCTCCTAGTCTAGATATTTAGAATAGTACTATAATTGCTTTATTCAAAGGTATAGTTTATTTCATCAAAATGAAATATCAAAATGCTGCTGAGGATTTGCAGGGGGGGGGGAGTTAACCACCTCCCCCTCTCTCTCTCCCCTTTTTTATTATTTATTTATTTTTTTTTAATAAGGAAAAGTGCACACAGAATCTGATACAATTATTTATTTAAAGCAGGCACCTCCACAAGTGTCCTATATTTTAGTGTGCTTTGAATACCTTTATCTTGTATACCTTTTTTTCTGTGATTTTTTAAAGGTGCATTCAGTATTCAGTTACAAGTATCTATCTTTTTGGTATGTTTAATGATTTGCTTTCATGTTTTTGCATTATCACAGTAGCATCACGACCTCGCCATCCATACTCGTCGATGTCCTTCACCAGATGACCTAGACTGCTCTATTTTAGGCCTAGTGGGGTGGCTGGATCTCTATCCCGGTATCGGTGCTTTGCTGGAGAGGCGGCCATTGCCCACAGATATTTACGCACCTCCCTCTTATTTCTGTGGACATTTGTCAATCTTTTAGCCAGCTGTTAGAGATATTATATTATTATTGTTCAATGTATTCAATAACTAAATCTGGTATGAGCTGTAATTCCAGTAGGTCTAAGGGGCTTGGTTGGAGGGGGGGGGGGAGGGTGTCTTTTAAAAAGGGCTTAGAGAATATGTTTACATGCTCATGAAGACATTATTGTTTTTTAATTGTTATGATTATTATCATTATAATTACATAAAAATATTATAGCGATATCAATACTATTGTTATTCTTATTACATTTTTCCTATTATTACCATTTTTTGTCCAAATTACTCAGTAACTGGGATATGGGTGGGTATAAAATCTTAAGGCTCACCCCTTCAAACACCTCAGCTTTTTCAACTCAACCTAAAGAAGCTTTTCAGTTTTATGATGTTCCTCAATTGTATATGGAGGGGTTGTGGCCCCAAGATACCAGGCCTGTAACAAGGGGGGGGGGGGGTTCGAACAACCCCCCCCCCATACCAGCAAAGGGGAGGGGGATAATTTTTTTTCTTTGATTTATATACATGATATATGCACCATTCTGATTATTCTATTTGTTGTGAACTAAAAATATATTTATGATATATTTACAGTATGAATACATTATATTGAAATTATGAATGTGTAATTAAAGTTATTCAATAATTACTTGTTTGTAATGATCAAATCATTCGCTTTAGTAACTGCATTAGTGTGATTAACCTTGCATGTTTCAAACCTATGAACACTTATAAAACTTTTGAAGTAATTTGACTAATAAAGAATAAAACCAAAATCTCCAGATTAATCTCAAATTGTGAAATGTTTAGTTTAAAATCTGCAAAAACAAGGGAATGTGCATTTTTCTTTCCATGACCTGCTAGTACAATCTAGCTGACATACCATCTTGGGATTTGCCATCTGACTTTGAGATTTTCAGATTTGTAGTGATGTGATTATGTATTTGTCTGGTGTGTATGTTTGAGAATAAATGAAACTGAATGTTACAAACAGGACAGAGAACAGAACACTTTGACAAAAAAGGGTGACGACCAAGACAAACAGTGTCTCTACGCGGACACGACACAAGAGAAAATGTAGTGACTGGTCAATGTGAAAGTATGTTTCTAGAATTACATAGTATTTATTTATTTATTTATTTATTTATTTATTTTTTTTGGGGGGGGGGTGTCTGGCAGCACTTTTTTTTTTGCAAATAATGGGGGTTTGCTGATGCCTTTGTCTGTTGGAAGTTAAGTGGGAGTGGGGAGGGTCCATGAGGCCAAGGGCCCACGAGTCTGAGGATTTTCCACGTGGCCGAGAGCCCACGAGGCTGAGGGACACAAGTCCAAGTATTTTTCCACAAGCCGAGGGTCCATGAGGTCAAGTTTTCTCATATTGTATTTTGCAATATAGTGCTTGGCCTCATGGGAAAAATACTTAGACTTGTGGGAAAAATACTCGGCCTTGTGGGAAAATACTCAGACTCTTGGACCCTCGGACTCGTGGGCCCTCGATTCTCATGTGAAGACCCCGTGGGAGCATGTATGGCAGTTTGAAGATCTTTTAATGGAGACCGTAGACCCAAATGAGAGATGCCCAATCTAATGTTTTTTAATCGTAGTAAGATGGCAATAGAACATTTGTGCACAATTTCTGGGGGTGTAAATCTAGAGTGTCATGTGAAATGTATATCAAACTTCTCTAGAATTATCTGGTAGTATTATGAAACACTATATGCATGCCCCTTCTTTACCAATTCTGTCTCAACCCACCTTCCACAAAAAAAATATACAGCAATACCAACCAATTAATATGGTGCCCCATGCATATAAATCTGTGTATAGTACAGAATCGGGTACAAAAACCACATCAGAAGGTCCAAAAAACACCCCGAGATATGTGCACAAAAAATTCTAGGATGACTAGGAATGAAAGAAAGTTCACAGAAAACAAGTCACCATTGAAATAAAAGAAACACAAAGTCACGAAAATTTTTGGTTTTGCAATGATATTTTTTTAAGAAACTGAGAAATATTGACAATATTTACTGTGACAGCTACGCGTATATGGGACCGACAACCCTTTCGCTGCCAGCTGATTCAAAATTGATTGCCGGTGTTTACATTGATTGTTTTGAATGTTACATTATTTCCTATGAAGGCATATGATCTATGTTTCATTTTCTTCCAAAATAAGGTTGGGTACCAGTCTGGGTTTCCCCAGCTGACCTAGATTTGATAGGCATAGCGTCAGTAGCAACCGAGTAGCAACAAGATTGAGTTCGCGACGCTTTGAAAAAAAATATGCGTGAAAGTTGAGTGAGCCCTCTCGCGGTCAATATTATGTACATATAACGAGCGGAGATCGCATTCGGTGAACATACGTGAGTGGTAATTAGGTGAACTGGTTGTGGATAAAATGGAGTTGAATTGTGTGATGAGACCAAACAGGCATCAGTAAAAGTGAGGTAGATGAAAGTGGCAATTTCCCCAAACCAAATACCTTCCTGTAAAACCAGAAACATTTGCGACATGAAACTTTCACGAATTGCTGACCATCAACTTACTTGTGTAGTGTGCAGTATTGTACTAGCTGCAATGCATCATTGCGTAGACATACACTTTTGCGGGCATTTCGCAAATTCTGCCTCCTTATGAATTTCGCAAGAGTATCATGCACGCAAAATTTTCTGGTTTTACAGTAAAGATATACTGAACACTGGCACACAAAACGTGCACATTTGAAATGAGAACTTACAGAAATGCCTTATAACAATCTTGTACACAAACTTATATTGGGAGTGGACTGTGTTTTTTTCTTCGTGAACAAATTCTCATGAAAGAGAGAATGGGCTATACTATGTGAATACATTCTACTCCTGATATCATGAACATGGGCACAGGAATTTGTAAAGAAGCAGTTTCCAGTCCCAATTTCAAACATTTTCGCATATCTCCGTCAAGAATTTCATTAGAACAAAGCAATTGGCTTGGTCCCAAAGAAATACCTTCATAATGCAATAAAGTCTGCTACCATTTAGCAAGTGCTTGGGACCAATCCAATAACCTTTATAAGGCCCCGCCCCCCCCCCAAAAAAAAAAAATTATTATGTTGCCCTCAACCGACTGAAAAATATATTTTTTTAAACGGTCGCTTTTTTAATAAAAATTTACAAGTGCACTGTTTTTGTGAGAACATCAAACATAATCAACCCAATTTTCAAGTTTTGTGCATATAAGGGCAACAAAGCTTTTTTTTCCAGGCCTTAATACCATAACAAAATATTTTATACTAACAAAAGTTTGCATGGTTTGTAAGCGGGCATGAGACTTGCCTTTGTTATAAAGAAATCTTGTATCTGTACTCACCACAACAGCAGAGAATTTCCAGTTATATTGTGTAACTTTTTCAGCAATGAGTTTCTCTACATGGCGCAAGACTTCAGGGAATGGAACAACCAGGTACAAGGTCAAATAGAATTAAGTGTATGAGCCTGGTCCACTCCCTAAAATCGGTTTAATTTTTAGGTTTTACAAAATTTAT